>CM021102.1:253651916-253984232 GCA_007115665.2 Sequoiadendron giganteum | reverse complement strand
GAGGAGGAGGTGAGGAGGGTGGAGATAGAGGTACGGAGGATACATGATAGAGAGGATATAATGTTTGATCGTGTGGTGAGCCAGCTCACGACAGATGCATTGGCTGTAGAGAGAGAGAGATGAGATGCGAGTAGAGAGGGAGAGAGCACAGGGGGAGCTGGCTCGGGTGACATGGGACCGAGACAGGCTAGAGGCAGTGATGATAATTGCACAGATGCGAGGGCAACCGAAGTCAGCAGGAGGGGGGGAGATGGAGATATTGAGACTTCAGGTGGCAGGATTTCAGGAAGAGAGGATGGCACTGCAGGAGAGGGTATCTATGGTAGAGACATTTGCAGAGGAGATGAGGGTGAGGGCCAAGACCGCAGAGGTTAGACTGGAGATAGTGCAGCGGGAGATAGAGAGTGCATAGGGATAGATGCAAGCTCTACAGGGGGAGAGAGACAATGCACAGGGGCAGGTGCAGGCTCTATAGGGAGAGAGGGACCGTGTACAGGGAGAGATGCAGGCACTTCAGGGAGATAGGGAAAGTTTATTGTGATAGGTCCAGATCCTACAGTTTCAGAGAGACTCAGTAATAGGTCGGTCAAAGAATGTCGAGAGAGACATAGCACAGATGCAGGCACGACGAGGGTAGGGTGATGAGGCAGTGCTAGAGACTATGCGGGCAGAGAGAGAGAGGTCCGCAGAGCAGATACGACTTCTGACAGTGGCGCAGGAGGCATGGGAGCAGGAGCAACGGGCCATGAGCAGAGAGAGGGATAGGTATAGGCATGAGCGGAATGCCGCTCGATACCAGGCTGGGCAGAGAGATGACTATATGCAGGAGGTAGCGTATTGGAGGTGCGTGTACGAGTAGGCAGTGCCAGATCTGACATGGCGTACAGTGCAGTATGTTAGGCAGACACCTCAGATGCCGACACCATCACAGTCGTTAGGTACACGGACCAGAGGGTTCAGTGATTTCCAGCCAGCCCCTCCTCAGTTTGGGACTCCAGGGCATGAGTCTTAGGGGACGCCGACACACAGGGGACCAGTACCCGAGTCTCCGCAGAGGTCAGATGTGGGAAGTTCAGGGCATGCAGAGGATAGATGATAGGATGCAGGTGCTTTTGACAGGTACCAGATGGTAGTAGTGCATATCTTCAGATGCACCTTATTTTGAGCATGATATGGAGGTGATTATGTGATGACCATATTTTGGATATGGATAGTGTATTATTACGATGATGATATGTGATGGTCCCATTAATAGTATGTCACACATTTTGGTGATGTATGGTATGCATATGTATATGATATTTTTGTGTGATGTGGATGTTTTACTTATGTTAAATGATTTATAAATGGTAATGCAATTGTGTTAATGATGTGAGTAATATGGACCTAATGAATTGATGTGAATGCAAATGGATAAATGAACCTAATGAATTGATGCCAATGGATAAATGAATGGATGTATGGATGTTAATGAACTTAATGAATTTAATGCAAATGGATAAATGAATGGACGTATGGATGTTAATGTACTTAATGTATTGATGTTAATGCAAATGGATAAATGAACGAATGTATGGATGTTAATGAACTTAATGAATTTAATGCAAATGGATAAATGAATGGATGTATGGATGTTAATGCGCTTGATGTTAATGCAAATGGATAAATGAACGGATGTTTAGTGTTAATGAACTTAATGAATTTAAAGCAAATGGATAAATGAATGGATGTATGGATGTTAATGCACTTGATGTTAATGCAAATGGATAAATGAACGAATGTTTAGTGTAAATGGATGAATAGACCTAATGATTGTGGACATAAGTATCAATGGGTAGATGATAGGTGTAGGATGTGGGGGTTGCAGTACCTATCAAAGACCGTAAGGATCACAAGAAGAAAAGTTAGTAAGAGTGAATGAGAGGTTTGCACAACCAAAACCACGAGTAATAGATGTAGGGGGCAAGATAGGATGAAGAGGGAATATGCAACATGAGATGAAATACAATGAGATGAAATGCAACATGAATGCAATTTGCCATCCTTTAGAGCACTGATTTTTGCTATAGCATAAGACATCCGGTGTCAGGGTATGTAGACCAAGATGGATTAATGTCAAATGCAGAAAAAAAACACGACAAACAAGAAGGATATCCCAATACCCCAAAGTCGCGATGACGTTGGTTGGGCCAGGTATTGGAATAACCACAAGCACAAAGAGATGCCCCCACATAACATAGGGTCCGAAAAGAATCCCGATGGGTACCATGTGGGGCATCCCAGTAGACAAAAACAAAAGTCAAGAGATGTCTCAATGTTAACTAGGCAAAACACACCACAATATGAAGGATCATGGCGATCTTGACTAGTGATTATAGGGAGCTCAAATGATAAACAAAATCCAAAAGTATCAAAAGATCATAACCAATTACAAGTGTCCTTTGCCATAAGATCCTAGGGATGGATGGGGTTGATGTGGTCTATTAGGAAGGATGCATCCTATTAAGACCGATGATGGATACTAAGCTAAAGTGACCTAGTTGACGCAGGATAATTGCCATTGGGCAGATTTCTTGAGACGAGAAGACCTTGTTTGTGAAGAATCAACGATGATAGGGACATTCTTGACAACAAGACAACAATAGGACGAGACACAACCTAAAGACCTAGGGGCTCGAGGGTTTATCAAAGATCAACCTTACCTACATGAAAGCGCAGAGCCCTCGTAGTTCAGGGAAAAAAACCATGATAAAAGAGCGGAAAGTGGACTGATGGGAACCGATGGAAGACCAAGATAGACACAAGCCCCAGGGGCAGAGCGAAAAGTGGACTGATGGGAACCGATGGAAGACCAAGACAGACACAAGCCCCAGGGGCAGATCAAAAGATCAACCTTGCCTACGTGCAAGCGCAGAGGCAACGTAGTTCGGATATGACAAAAGACTGAAGATGGACAAGATCGAAAAGTGGACCATGAGGACAGGTGATGAAGGACAAAATGCCTCAAGGGCCGATCCAAAGATTAGCCTCGCCTACGTGCAAGCGCAGAGGCATCGTAGTTCAAGAGGGGATGATGAAAAAAGTGAAAAGAGGGTGATGATGATAGAAGACAGAGGATGAAGACACGGAGAAGCCCCGGGGGCAGATCAAAAGATCAACCTTGCCTATGTGCAAGCGCAGGGGCAACGTAGTTCACAAGGAGACACAATGGGACCAAGATGGAGACAAACAAGAAGAGATGACACAAGCTCGGATTAGGATAATAAGCTCAAGGTGTCGGATAGAGGTTGAAGGTCGTCCAATGCTCAACCAAAATATACCAAGTGATGAGGTGATGTAAGCAGATGGGAGGATATGGGGATTGAGGAATCGGTGGGTAAGCCATAGACTAACCAGGACGCGAGGTAGATAATGATTCAGCCCTATATGAGAGGTGCCCATTGCTAGGTTTTCACCAATTGTACGTATCCAAGGTGCCACGCGGGGGTGGTTTTCACCATAGGATGAATTATTTCTCTTTACTATTTTGGATTTTTGGATTTTTTTAATTTTTTTGTATTTTTTGACCTTTATCAGGAAGGATACCCCAGTTGATCTAAGTGTAGAACTTCCTTAGATGCATGATGTTGATGGGTTCCTCCAAAGACTCACCTTTAGGGGTGGAGAGCCTGTAGACACCAGAACCATACTTTGAGGTGATGATATAGGGGCCCAACTAGTTTGCTTCAAACTTACCTTTCTTCTCTCGATCTTGCTGATTCCGCTGATTTTCTTTTAGAACTAAATCACCAACATTGAATTGGTGAGGGTGGACTTTCTTATTGTAGCTCCTTTTGAGTTGATGTTGATAAGCTTGCAGATGGGTATAAGCCTTGACTCTCTTTTCATCGAGCAATTCCAATTGTGCCAAGCATGCCACTCAAGTGTCTTCATCAGTGATGAGATTCTTGAGGGAGATGCGGAGTGAAGGGATCTCAACTTCGATTGGCAAGATGGCTTCAGCGCCATAGACAAGAGAATATGGAGTGGCTCCGGTAGGGGTGCGGATGGATGTACGGTAGGCCCAAAGAGCAGGATGGATATGGAGGTGCCAATCATGGCCAGTGTTATTGACCATCTTCTTAATGATTTTGATCAATGTTTTATTTGTTGCTTCTGCCTGTCCATTACCTTGAGGGTAATAGGGAGTGGACCAGCGATGTTGGATATGATATGTGTCACAAAGGGATTTCATGCACTTATTTTTGAATTGTTTTCCGTTGTTGATGATGATGGCGGAGGGGATACCATACCTACAGAGAATATGATAGAGGATGAACTTAGAGATCTGAACACCAGTGATTTGAGTGAGTGGAATGGCTTCCACCCACTTGGTGAAGTATTCAATGGCTATGATGATAAAGGTGTGACCATCTGAAGATGGAGGGTAGATCTTGCCAATCAAGTCGAAACCCCATTGTGAAAATGGCCAAGGTGTCGTGATGGGTTGGAGATCTTGTGCTGGAGCGTGAATTAGATCTGCATGTTGTTGGCACGGAAGACACTTTTTGATGTACTCACAAGCGTCATGTTCCATTGTGGGCCAGTAATATCCTGCTCTGAGAATCCGCTTGGCTAAGGCCATACCATTAGAATGGGCCCCACAAATACCGCTATGCACTTTTGTTAATGTTGTGTGGGCTTCAGTTTCATCTAGACAATGGAGGAGAGTTCCATTATGCCCACGTCGATAATGGTGTAACGGGCTGTGCGTTGGATAAATGATTTACGTTGGTTTCTTGTGAGGTCAGGCGGGAGGGTGTTGTCATGAATGTAGGTGTAAATGTCATGGTACCAAGGGGATTCAGGACCTACAATAGCACACACCATGTCATTCTCAGGGACATCATACGTTGGGATTAGGAGTTGCTCAACTAGGAACCGACAATTTGTGCAATCCTTTGGCATGTTGAGGAGAGAACCAATGGTAGCCATAGCATCTGCTGCCTTATTCTGGAGTCTCGAGATCTGCTCAAATTGGATGGTAGTGAAATATTTCTTGAAGTCATCCACCATTCATTTATAAGGCATCAACTTTTCATCTTTTGTTAGAAACTCATCGTTGACCTATTTTATGACTAACTGGGAGTCACCAAAAACATGTAGATGAGTGATGTGCCATTGGACTGCAATTCTGAGGCCTGTGAGAAGGGCTTCATATTCAGAGATGTTGTTGGTGCAGGGAAAGGCCAGTCTGAATGATTTTGGTATGTAGTCACCTTGGGGGGTGATAAGCAAGATTCCTGCCCCCGATGCATTATGGGTGTGTGATCCATCAAAGTACAATGTCTAGGTGGTGGTTTCTGAGACTGCAAATACTCCTTCATCGGGAAATTCAGTTTCTATGGGATAAGCGTCCACCAATGGGGCATTTTCCAACTGATCAGCTATTACTTGTCCTTTAATGGCTTTTCTATCCACGTATTCTATATCAAACTCACTGAGGAGCATGATCCATTTAGCCATTCGACCAGTCAAGGCTGTCTTGGATAGCAGGTACTTGAGGGGGTCGACTTTGGATATTAATTTTATAGGATGACTAAGCATATAGTGGCGTAGCTTTTGTGTGCTGAAGACCACAACAAGACAGGCCTTTTCCATTGGTGAATAGTTGAGTTCATACCTGACCAGTGTGCGACTGATGTAATAGATCGCTCGTTCCTTTGAGGATTCATCATGTTGTGCCAATAATGCCCCCAATGCTACTGACATGGCTGATATGTACAACAGGAGGGGTTTGCTAGGGATAGGTGGCATCAAGATCAACGGGTGGGACAAATATCCTTTGAGCATGTGGAAGCCCAACTAACATTGTTGATTCCACTTGAAACTGGTGTCTTTCTTGAGAAGGTGGGCAAATGACTGACATTTATCCGCAAGTTGGGCTATAAAGCGGCAGATGGATTGTAGTTTCCCTTGGAGACTCCTTAATTGTCTCAAGTTTCTTGGAGGAGGCATATCCATGATAGCTTTCACCTTAGTTAGGTCAACCTCGATGCCTCTTTGGGACACTATGAAGCCCAAGAGCTTCAATGATGTGACACCGAATACACACTTTTTTGGATTTAGTCGAAGCTTGTATTGTTCTAAGCGCTCAAAGATCCGTTTCAGAATGGTAGGGTGTTCTTCCCTAGTTCCAGATTTTGCCAGTAGGTCATCGACATAGTCTTCCATGATGATGTGAATGAGGTCATGGAATATAACCATCATTTCCCATTGATATGTTGCCCCTGCATTTTTGAGACCAAAGGGCATGACATTATAACAGAAAGTACCCCAAGGTGTTGTAAAAGCGGTTTTATATTGATTGTCGGGAGCAATCCGGATCTAATTATAGCCAGAGAAGCCATCCATGAGGGATAACATCTCATGTCCCGCAGTGATGTTGACTAACATGTCGATGCTAGGCAAGGGGAAGTCATCTTTTGGGAAAGCCTTGTTGAGATCTCAAAAATCTGTACAAATCCTGATGTCTCCATTGGGTTTAGCCATAGGTACAATATTGGAGATCCAATCAGAGTAGTCAATGGGCCGGATAAAACCAGCATCCAGCAACTTTTCTAGTTCTTTTTTAACCAATAATGCCACTTGGGGGTGCATTTTTCAGAGCTTCTGCTTGATAGGTTTAGTCTCTGGACGGATATCCAAATGGTGGACAACAAGATTGGGATCTAAGCCAGGCATATCAGAGTAAGCCCATGCAAAGTTGATAACCCCTTTACGGAGAATTCAGACAATGGTGGTGTATTCTGCTTCAGATAAAGATTTAGCCACATAGGTTATTCTTGGAATCTCTTCTGTCCCCAGGTTCACCTCTTGCGTTTCTTCAATGAGAATGGAAGATTGCTCAGATAGTCGTGTTCCTACAAGGGGAAGATGAACGTCCCCATCTTCCAGTGCCATATCAAGGTTTTCACTATTAGATACATCCTTTGTTTTTACTTTTTCATAGTCAAAAAGTGCCTCGGTGAGGTTTTCACTTGATGATCCATTCTTCTTTTGTTTCTTTTTGCTTTTGCGATTAGGGCGTTCATCTTCCCCCAATCCCATTAAATGTACGTAGGTATCCTCTGAGGGAAAAGTGCTAACCGGTGTGCTACCTGGTAGGTCATGATCGATAAGCTCAAGATGTTTAAGGGATAAAGTTATGGTACAAATGGATAAGCATTCAAACATGGCGGGGAGGTCAATGTGATTCAGATCGTCGTACGCGTGTATGATGGATTCCTCCTCCCGTATGTCTTCAAGGGAACTGTTGTCAACACTAACATTGTTAGAGGTGCTAGCGAACGTTGTAAGACCCTTCTGTTTGGTATCATAGCCCAAGCCCAAATTCCTTGGTCGGATGGTAGTTGCTTCGATGGGTGGACGTCTTCCTTGTTCTTTTGTACCAAGGCCTCCGCCTTGGTAATGGCAATTTTCAATGAATTTGGAGGCATGTGGATAGGCTTCGTGAAGGTATTCAATAAGGGGCTGTGGTGGTTCAGGCTCATCCCGATAAACCCATTGATTGATATCATCGTCCATTAGATCCTGGAGGGATCGCAAATTATTGAATGTTGTGGACCCCACATTCTTGGAAGTGAGGGTGAGTGTCTTTTCTTCTACTTCTGGTAATGGAAAAATCGGTGGCCCATATGTGCGGGGCGAAGGTGGCATAGTTGCCACATTGAGTGTGGTGTGAATTTCGTATTCACCACATCCCTTATCTATGATCTGGACCTTGGTGATGGTGGAAGGAGGTGTGGATGATGGTGGGGATGAAGTGTTTAGAGTATTGGTGGATGGGATAGGAGCGAATGTCGGTGGTGCCCCCATTTCGACTTCTGGGAAATAATGTGAATGTGGAAAAGAGGCCTCCAAGGCGCGACAATATTCAAAGGGTTGAGCGTCGGCTTGTATTGTGACTTCCATTCCTTGAAATGGGAATTTTAGACATTGAGGATAAGTGGATGGTATGGCTTGCATAGAGTGAATCCATGGACGACCAAGAAGGATGTTGTATGGGAGTTTGAGGTCTAGAACATGGCACATAGTGTATTGTACAATGGGGCCCACTTGTATAGGGAGGCAAATAATGCCTTCAGAATCTCGCTCTGCATTATCATAGGCCTTGATGGTGATCACTTGATTTCTTAGATCAGCTTGGGTGTATCCAACCTATTGTATAAACTTTAACGTACATAGATTTAGGGCTGAACCATTATCTACTAATACCCTTTTTACTTTTTGACAGTTGACACCGACCTTGAGATGGAGGGGGTGGTTGTGGTTTGAATCAAGATGCGGCATATCCCTTTGGCTAAAGGCTAGCTGATAGGTCGATGAAAGATTGCCTACCAATGCTTGAAATTGGGTAGGGTCAATATTATCAGGTACTTGTGTGCTTTGCAAAGCCTTATTTAGGATATCTTGATGTATGGGAGATGACTTAAGCAGATCCAGAATGGATATTTGTGCTGTAGTTTTACCTAGATGGTCTAGGATATTAGACTGGAAATTGGCGGATGGTCGTTGGGTGGATGGAGATGCTGCTGGGACTGTGATGCGGTTTCACCGAGTAGTAACAACACATTGTGGATCTTTTCCCTTAATGTGGATCATGGATACACGTGGTTCCACTTGTTTTACATATGAAACCACACCTTGATAATTGTATGGTACATTTTTGTAGTTGATATTGTTGGTACTGTTTCCTGGCTGGTTGTTATTGCTATTTCCAGGATTTGAGTTGGACGTACTAGGACCCTGATTATGATTAGGAAAGGCGTTTTGGTATATTTGTAATTGAGCATTGGATGAAGATGCTACGTTAGCATCTATATGTATTTCACCTCGATCAATGAGACCTTGGATGTAGGTTTTTAAGCCTTGACATTTATCCAAGGTATGTCCTTTAATTTTGTGGAATTCACAGTATTCATTGTCTTTAAACCAAGCAGGCTTGGGTTTAGACGTATTGAGGGGTTTGGTGATAGGGTATGTTATGGGGTAATTGGTGTGAAGAAGCTTATTAAACACCGCGCTAAGGGGTTCCCCCAACTGAGTGAATTGTTGTTTATTCCCACCTTGGTTATTTTGATTGGCTTGTTGTCGCAGTGCCCCTTGGGGAACGTATATGGCGTTCTGAATGGATGGTTGTTGCTGGGAAGGATATCTTTGTGTGGTGTTGGCCACTTGGACATGTTTAGTGTCAGTGAAACCATCATTGACAACATTTTTGTTTCTATTCCAAAAACAAGGTTTATCCTCGAAGGACTTCTCTCTATCGGAATTGAAATGCTTGACTTGTCCTCTTGCGACAAGGGCTCGTTCTAAGATGGGGCCTTTCTCCACAAGTCCCGCAAAAGTAGTGATGCAATGGAGTTGGAAATTATGTGCCATATCCGGGTGAGAGTTTTCGATAAACAACGTTACCATGTCTTTCTCTGTCGGTGGGGATTTCATCCTACTAGCCAAGGCATGCCATCTTTGCAAGTAGCTTGCAAAGGTCTCTCCATCGCGTTGTTTTTCTTTGAGGAGATCAAGTGTGTCAATATCTTTCTCTAAGTTAAAAGAGAAGTGAGTGACAAACTATTTAGATAGCTGTGCGAAGGTTTTGATAGATCCCTTTTCTAGACCCATAAACCAATTGAGGGTGACCCCTTGTAAACTTTTAGGGAAAATTCGGATGAGGTAGTTGTCATTGTGCATGACCTCTTGGCAATGAGCATAAAAATCTTGAAGGTGAGCTCTAGGATCCTTGGTTCCTTTGTATTTTTCAAATTTGGGTATCTCAAAATGTTTAGGAAAAGGAACCAAGGAAATGGAGGGATCAAACGGATAAGGGCATATGTCCTCAAACTTGAAGGATTGTTTTCGCGTTCCAGCTTGTAAGTCCTTTAATGCGGCTTTTACTTCTTCCAAGTCTTTGTTGACGGGAGTCAAAGTGGATTGAGTGTATGGATAATGTTGTGGGTATGATGGGGATGGCCCTCCCATTGTTGGATCATAAATGGGCTGAGTCGGGTATGAATGTATTGGTTGATTGTAAGAAGGTTGATGGTTGGATGATTGGTTGTGTTGAGTGGGAGCCACTTGTTGTTGATATTAAGACACAAGAGAGGGGTCCTGTTGCTGCATAGCATTTTGATAATGCGTAGTGGTAGGGCCTCTTTGTTGATGTGATGATGTTTATTGATAATAGGAAGTGTAAGGTGCCCCATGTTGGTGAGCTGGTTGTTGGTGAAAATAGGGTGGGTAGGATTGGTTTTGTTGTGCAATGGTGGTTTGTTGCATGGCATATGCATATGGGTTTAACATTTGTTGATGAGGATTGTGTTGAGGTTGCGTAGGGTTGGTGTAAGGTGGCGGTTGGGTACGTGTTTGGTTTTGCACATTCTGAGGAGGGTTTGTATGGGATAGAATAATGTATGTGCTAGAGGGATGATAAAGGTATTTGGTGAGCGGGTTATGGTGTGTTTGCGTAGGGATGTGCATATGTTGTTGTGGAGGTTGTTGTTGTTGATGAGGTGGATGAGGTAAGATTTGTTGTTGTTGAGGTGGGTGAGATGGGATGTATTGTTGTTGTTGTGATGGGTTAGGTGGGATGTGTTGTTGTTGTTGAGATGTATGTTGCACCACTTGATGTGGTGGTTGTGTGAGAATGGAAGGGTGTTGCAGATGTTGTTGATGTAAGTGTTGAGATGAAGCTATTGTAGTAGCAACATATTGTGGCAGTGCTAGTGGTGTGGTGGATTGGTGTGGATTACTTGGAGGTTGTTGAAATGCAGGCAGTAGTGTGTTGGTAAGTGGAGGTGTGCCCCCAATATTAGAATATGGGGGAGGAAGCAGTGGAGTAGATGGGATGTATGAAAGCATTCCATAGGTGTGGGGGTCATTAGGATCGGGTGGTGGAATGGTAAATGTTGATGTTGGAAGACGAGGATATTCTTGGACTTGATGGATGACAGCATTTCCAAGTTCGGGGTGGTACCAATTTTCAGTGGGTGCACCCTCAGGAACGTAGGAACTTTTTGGAACATTTTGTGAGGTTTGCGGGTCGACAAATGGGGGAAGGGCATATTGTGATGTATCAAAACCGGATGGTGGTTTGAATCCCTTCATGAGTAAGGTGGCAAGGATCTTATCCCCACATTTTTTTAGGAGGCGATTCGTCATTTGGACATTGGCAGGATTGCTGAGATATTCGTCAACAGTGACTTTAGGTTGATTGACCATGTTTTTGTCACTAGGTGGTGTGATATTCTGGATGTCAGTGTTTGATTGGGATGAAACACCATTATGGGGATCATGTGGGATGTTATTAGGATCTTGAGGGACATTTGGTTGGGAACCTTGTGTTTGCTGGTCAGCCATTTGCTTTTTTGTTTGTGAGCGGGTTTGAATGGGCATGAACGTGCAAAATGACTAAGTGGTTTCAAGTTTCAACTTCTAGATGATGACTTAGGTGATGATTTGGATTGATTGATTTGAATTAGATGATGATTGATGTTGGTTTGATTGGATCAGATGATGATGTATCACCATTGATGATTGGATGATGATTGGATTGGTTTGGATCTAGTGATGATGTATCAACTTGATGAGATTGGATGATGATTGGATTCAATTTGGATCAAGTGATGATGTATCACTTGATGATTGGGTGATGGTAGGATTTGATTTGGATCAATTGGATAAATTGATGATGTCCCAACTAGATGATTGGGTGGTGATTGGATCAAGTGATGATGTATCACTTGATGGTTGGGTGATGATCGGATTTGATGATTGGATTGGTGATTAGATTAAATGATGATTTGGATTGATGATTAGATGATGGAAGGGATCTTAAAACCTGATTTGGAGATCACCCTAGGTGACTTGTAATGTTGGTTGATCGGATTAAATCAATGATTATGACGCCTAATCCACCTTGAGATGGAAGGGGATTGATTTGGGCCAATGATTTTGACTTACAACACAAATCCGTTTCAAGATAGAAGCGGATTGATTAGGTTGAAGACAAGGATTGATTATGTAGGATAACGATCAATTTAACGCCTTGGTCAATTTGGGAAAAAGACTCCTAAAACAAGGTTTTAAAGGTTTTTTGTGTTGAGGAATAATGATGGATGCAAAGGGAAGATATGTTGTTGAAGATGTTTAGGTCTTGTGATAAGGCGGATGTTCCAAATGGTGGAATGGTCAATGCGAATGTGGTAAATGGAAATTTTTTGAGAGGTTAAATGGAGGTTTAGAATGGTCAAATGAGTGTTTAGGATGATCCAATGGTCAAATGGAGGTTTCGGGGATTCAAACGAAGATTCAAAATGATCAAACAGGTGAAACTGTCTGTTTAGGGGGCGTATTCGCACTTCTGCAGAAAAAGCTGAAACAGAGGGCAAGGTCGCCCCTCTGTAGTAAAAAGGTTGAAACAATAAAGGGCAGATTCGCCCCTCTGCAGAAAATGGCTGAAACAAAGGGAAAGGTCGCCCCTCTATAGTGGAAAAGGCTGAAATAGCAAAGGGCAGATTTGCCCCTCTGCAGAAAATGGCTGAAACAGAGGGCAAGGTCGCCCCTCTGTAGTGGAAATTTGAACTTGGTTTAGATAAGGGATTTTGGCAAGGACTTAAAAAGGTTTAATGACAGTTTGACTTACCAAAATTTACTGGTTCTTCACCAAAAGACACTTTGAACAAGCACAATCCTATGATTAATGTTTTAACGGGCATGGCCGACAAAGGTCTTACTCTAGGATGAACAAGGTTTCTAGGGAGTCCTTGATATACGCTCGGTACGTGAGGCACAACCGTGAACACTAGTCCGTTACAATCATGAGTCGGGAGCCCCAGTGAGATACTGAAAGGCTCGGACCAACTCTTCACATCTATCTAGGTATCACCCTAGCTTCGACGTTCCACTAATTATGACACAACTGGATTGGGGTACAACTTTGGCTCTCCCCCCTTTATATACCCCGCTGGTACGCGTGGTTGGAATCATCCTTTGGGGTGATGAAATCCCCAAGCAGGTCCCGCTAAGAAGAAGACACTAATCATTTCCAACTACCTACTTTGGATCCGCACAACGTGCAAAGGAGGAAGGTGAAAACAAACTAATTCCCCCTTAAGGTAAAATAAATAAAATCGACACAACAAGCAGTAAATATTTCTTTCCCCTACTTATACTAAGTAAATAGATAAAACAGTAAGGAAAGACTTTTAAAAATCAGAATAAAAGGAGGGGCCTGCAAACAAATGTTAGTTGTTTATCTTTTTTCCCTTTTTGTGGTTTGCAGTAAATCTGACTTCACTTACCAACAAACAAGATTAGTGGATTAGCGCACGAAACAACAAAAGAAAGAAGACAAACATGAAGTTGAAATGCCACTTTTTACCTTCTTGAATGTGCTATTAAGGGTAGGTTCGCCCCTCTGCAGAAAATAGTAAGAAATAAAAAAAGGGCAGGGTCGCCCCTTTGCAGAAAATAGTCAAAACAACAAGGCAGGTAGTTAGAAATAGCAGGGCAGGTTCTCACCTTTGCAGAAAATAGCCGAAAACAACAAAGGGTAGGGTCACCCCTCTGTAGAAAATAGTCAGAAAATAGCCTAAAGGGCAGGTTCGCCCCTCTGCAAAAAATAGTCAAAAACAACAAAGGGTAGGTTCGCCCCCTGTAGAAAACAATCAGAAACAGAGGGCAAGGTCGCCCCTCTGCAGAAAACAATCAAAAATAGAGGGCAAGGTCGCCCCTCTATAGAAAACAGTTGGGAGTAGAGGGAAAGGTCACCCCTCTGTAGAAAACAGTCAGAAATAGAGGGCAAGGTCGCCCTTCTGCAACGTCCGGGAGGGCAAGTTCGCCCCTCTGCGACCTGAATCTGCAAACAAGCTAACAACATAAAACGTGAAAGAAAGAGACCCCTTTGTGGGTCCCACCGGGAATGCCAAAAATGTGATCCTAATAAAATGCTACTTCTAAATGTGAGATGTTAAATAAGAAACTAATAATGCAAATGGTAAGAAGCAACAAGATAATAGGGCACCTCAATGATTAGCCTAAGAAAATGAACAATATGAAAGCAAGATAAACAAATAGATTGCTGTTATACCTTCATGTTGTTGTCTCTTCCCTTGGTTGGCCCTTTGATGCTTCAAGAATTGTGTGCTCCTTGGGTGGAAATGGATTTTGAATGGATGCAAGATGAATTGGTGATGCTAAATGCTATGGTAGATGAGAGCTTGAATGACAATTTTGTAAGAGTTTTGTTGCAAAAGACTTGATCCTCCAAAATGAGGGAATTGAAGGGGTATTTATAGGCTAAATTGAATTCTCTAGAGAATTCAATGGTTGGGATTGATCCAACAAAGATCAAGATGAAGGGCTATGGTGAGTTGAGGACTCACAAGCCCTCACATCTTGACATGTGGAGGGTGAGATGTCCTAGGGTGAAGTGATGTGGAAATGAGGTGGAAGAGAAGGACAATAGGTGGAAGGGAAGTACATGAGGTGGATGAAGGAAAAGTACTTTTGAGGTACCTTGGGGAATGAGAAGATTTCCTCAAAAAGGAACTTCTTGTCCCCAAATGAGGATGAAAGAGGCTTTTGAGGAATTTAAGAATTCCTCAAAATTCTCCATGGGAAAAGGGGAAATGTGTGGGAAAAATAAATGTAAATTAAAAATTTACATTTAATGGAGGATTCATTGGATAAAAGGAAGTCTCCAAAAAGTTGGAGATTTGTCACATGTGAGAGATGTGACAAGTCCAAGGTTTTAGAAACCTTGGGCACATGTAAAATGACATGTCACATTTGCATGGGGGATGGAGGAGACTTTGGGAAGATAAAAGTGAATTAAAAATTCACATGGGGAAGAGGGGGACCTTGGTTGAATAAATGTGAATTAAAAATTCACATGGGGAAGGGAGTCCATACCAAAAATGGTAAGTGGGAAGGTTGACCAGAAAAAGTAAGCTAAATATGGTTAATGATTTTGATTAAGGTTGTGCAAACATAGGCTTAAGGTAATTAATGGGAGATTAGAGGCAAGTGGGAGATTACGGAGGATGTGACACTTAATCTTGATTAAGTGGTGCACATCCTAATCATAGATTAATTAATTTAATCTGGATTAGAAGAGGGTTATGGAGAATGTGACAAGGAGAGAGAAAAAGAGGAATTAGAAATTGGTTTTTAATTCAAATAGGTTAAATGACTAAATTAAATAATTTTTCATGTTTATTTAATTTAGGGAAGGAAAGGGGTAAGGTAAAGTATTTAGTTTATTTAATTAGATACTTTAGGAACCTTAGGCAGAAAATGAAATAATGATTAAATCAATTATTTACTCATTGTTAATGGAATAGATGACTAAAGTAGACGATTTTGATCATATGGAAGTGATCAAATTTGGATGTCTACACCAAAATCAAGAGTACCCTAGATATACTTGAATATCTTTCTTACAACAATGAGATGAGACTATTTTGGTACAGATTGAAATCTAGATACCATACATACAACTTACGTTAAATCAAGTCTGGAGGTAGTCAAGTATAAAAAACTACCAATCATGGATCGATACTCTATTTGATCAACATTAGAAGAATCATCAGTTTTAGACAACTTACAACCAGTCACCATAGGTGTGCTCACGAGATGACAGTCATCCATTTGAAACTTTTTCAACATCTCTTTGGCATATTTTTTTTGTGAAAAAAATATTCCTTATTCAGGCTGTAAAACTTGGAGACCAAGAAAGAATGTTAGTTCACCTAACATTGACATTTCAAATTCAGATTCCATAATCTTTGAAAACATTTTAGACAAAGAATTGTTATTGCAGCTAAAGATTATATCATCTACATAAATCTCAACAACTAGAATATCATCACCTTCAACTCTAACATAGAGATTACTATCAACACCACCTCTTTTGAATCCATTTGATGTTAAATGTGTATCCAATCTCAAATACCAAGCTCTAGGAGTTTGTTTAAGACCATACAGGGCCTTTTTCAATCTGTATACATGATCAAATTTATCTTTTGCAACAAATCCTTCTGGCTGTTCCATATACACTTCTTCATCAAGATAACCATTCAAGAACACAGTTTTCACATCCATCCGGTAAACCTTAAAATTCTTGAAACAAGAGTATGCTAAGAAAATTCTAATTGATTCAATACAAGCAACAGGTGCATAAGTTTCTCCAAAGTCTATACCTTCCTATTGTGCATATCCTTTGCACATAAAATGTGCTTTGTCCTTATTACTTTGCCACATTCATCCAACTTGTTTTGAAAAATCCATTTGCCACCAATAACATTTTTATCATCAGGTCTTGGGACTAGCTCCCAAGTCTTATTCTTTTCAATTTGACTGATCTCTTCCTGCATAGCTTTCAACCAACAATTATCATTTAAAGCATCAGATACAACTTTAGGCTCAAAATCAGTTATCAAACAGAAATGTTCAACAATTTGTGCTTGCTTATCAAATTTTGCTCTTCTTCTTGTTAAAATCCTAGCATTACCGTCCCCAATAATTAGATCTTGAGGATGATTCTTAAGACAATCCTGTAGGGTGGCTTTAGAGGTGTTACTACCTTAGAACTTGAAGCATCCTCCTGTAGAACATTATCTATTTCATCCGATTTAGGATTAATGTCAAGACCTAACATAGGTTCCTCATCACCATCCCGAACAAGATCATCATCTAGAAGCAATTTTACTTCAAATTTGACATTAACAAATTCAACAATTCTATTCAACCTTTTATTGAAGCACCTATAGGCTTTACTATGACTAGAGAGTCCTAGAAATATACCTTCATCCGATCTAGATTGAAAGCTGCCCAAGTTTTCATCATCACGTTTGATAAAACATTTACAACCAAAGATTCTGAAGTACTTAATTGGAGCTGATTTACCATGCCAAAGTTCATATGGAGTGAAATTAGATTTCTTTCTGATTTGTACCCTATTTAAAGTATAAACAGATGTATGAACAACTTCTTTCCAGTACTTGTCTGGCAGTTTTGCTTCATCTAACATTGTCCTTGCCATCTCTTTTACTGTTCTATTTTTCCTCTCAACAATCCCATTCTGTTGAGGTGTTCTCATAACAGCATATTGCCATTTTATGCCATGTTTCTCACAATAATCTATAAACTCTTGAGAGGTAAACTCACCTCCCTTATTTGACCTTAAGCATTTAAGCTTTGTGTCAGCTTCTTTCTCAATGATTTTCTGAAAGATTTTAAATCTATCAAAGGCTTCTGACTTATGTTTGAGAAAGGTTACCCAAACCATTCTTGTGTAGTCATCTACAAATAACATAAAATACTGCTCACCATTTATAGACCTTGTCCAAGTAGGACCACACAAATTAATGTGTACAAGCTGCAAAGGTTTAGTTGACGCATGTTCTTTTGATTTAAAACTAACCTTTGTTTGTTTACCTCTTAGACATTCCTTATAAACATCATTTTCAGGTTTACTTAGAATAGGCAATCCTCTCACATTCTAGTTTTTTTCTGATCCTAACCAGATTATCAAAGTTGACATGCCCTAACCATTTATGCCACAACCAATTTTCTTCAACTTGACCCATAAGACATATGCCTTCACTGCATTCATGATTGGAAGAGTCAAGAAGATTATAAACATTACCTTGTGTTTGTAATCCAGTTGCAACTGTTTTACCTAATTTGTTCTTTATAGCACAACCTTGTGAGTTGAATATAACATTATAACCATTATCACAAATCTGACTAACACTTAAAAGATTTTGTTTGAGACCTATGTAATACACATCATAAATAGGAGTATCAAAATTTAAAAGCAAAGAGCCTTTACCTTTAATCTCAATTCTTGTATTGTCACCAAACTTTACATAACCTCCTGAATAATCTTCAAGCTTAATAAACTTGTTTTTATCACCAGTCATGTGATTGGAAAAACCACTGTCCAAAAC
The DNA here is from genome assembly GCA_007115665.2 of Sequoiadendron giganteum. Lineage (NCBI taxonomy): Eukaryota > Viridiplantae > Streptophyta > Pinopsida > Cupressales > Cupressaceae > Sequoiadendron > Sequoiadendron giganteum. Next base: position 253,966,239 of record CM021102.1, on the reverse strand, counting down.
CCATAATGCCTTCTTTTTGGAAAGAAGAGCAGTTTGGACAAGCATTGATTGTTCTATGTTTTGAACAAACTTGGGTCTCCAAACTTTTCCAGAGATACGTTTACCTTGTTTGCACTGTTTGGATGTGTGACCAATAGAGTTGCATGTGAAACTCCTAATAGTATTAGGAAAGCCAAAGAACTGTTTGTGACCAAATCTAGATGTTCTAGACATCATTATTCTGCAATTGCTTACTTTGTGTCCAAACTTATTACAAAAGAAACAATAACCATGAAAGAAAGCATTAAACTTGAAATTGGTTCGTTGATGCTCAAATGTCTGCTTCTTCTCAACTACCTTAAAGTTATGATTTACAGGTTTTAAACATTCACCAGTGTTGAATCCAATACTAGTCATATCTTTATGTTGTTTTTGTTTCCCAAGTATATCATTCAAGTGAATAGTACTCTCATAACCTTCAACTTATTTTTTAAGACTAACAACCTGTTGTTCAAGATTTTGAATCTCTCTATCTTTATCAATAAGAACTGATTGGAGAGTATCCACCATTCTTTTAGAATCATCAAGTTCAATTTGTAAATCTATGACCAAACTATCTGGACTATGTTCTTGAGAAACAATATGTTTCTTTAATCTTTTTATCTAGGAAGGGGTTTATCCTTTGTGGCTTATAGTGGGTCTCCTATTTAAGGGGGTACCCTGGTTTTTTGATTGCCTTGGTTAGTGGATGGGGTCTTTTTCGAGGAAGGATTTGTTGGCTGGGTGGTTGTTATGTTACTTCCTGTTGTTTCTATTTGTCTAGATGCCTTGGGAGGAGGTGTTTACCTTTTCTACTAGAGTTCTTGCTTGCTACCATGTTCAAAAAATGCCATACTCAATAGAGGTGAACAGTGCTCCTATTAAGGTGGAGCCCTCTCCTATTGAGGTGGAGCTGGAGGTTGTAGAAATAGTGGGAAGTATTTCTCTCCTTTGTTGGTTCCTATTGAGGTGGAGTGTGATTGCTTTGGAGGGAGGTTTCTTTGGTAGTTTTGGTCCCCACTTCTTCCTCTCCTATAAAGGGGAGCCCCATCCTTTTGAGGAGGTTTCAAGGTTGGTGCAATTTGGAGAACGTATCTCTACAAAAATTTATGATTCTTACCCCTCTTTGGTGGGAAACTGTTAGGCTTAGTTTTGTCTAATTTGAGTGGAAGGTTGGTTGCAGTCTAGCTGTTGTGGGTGGTTTGTGGCCTAGTTGTTTTAGGCAATGTTTAGGGCTTGTTGTGTTGTGGGTTGTTTCTTGGTTCAAGGACCCTTGACGTTTCTCTATCCTTGACTTAGGACTATTTTTGTACAAAGTGTTATGTTTCTCTTGGTTTTGGTGCCAGGATTGGGTTGTTGGTCTATCTTTGACTTAGGACTATTGTTAGTTCTGAATGTTCTATCACTCTTGGTTTTCTAGTGACTAGGTGTTTGTTTTTCTGCTGTGTTTCTGTAGTGTTTCTATTAGTGTCGTGTCTTTATTTTGTTGGCAAAGTTTGTGACTTTGTTGTTTGGAAGTGTCTTTTTCTTACTTTGTAAAAGGTTCTTGGTAATTTCAAAACCTTGCTTACCTTATCAAAAACATCTATATTATTCTAGTTAGATTAGTTTTTAATTTATTCAAAATATGCTCGAACATTGTAGTGGAAGCTATGATCAAACAAAGGGTATGCTATGTTTTAATCTAAAGGATTATTTAAGCTTAAAAAAAATAATGTGGTAAGATGCCCATGAGAGAAATAAATGTCTTTCATGTTCTTGTCTTGTTTAAAATAAAAAATACTTATAGATTTCCTTGTGGCTTTCTCCTTAATATTTTATGAAAAGATAGTAGGAAAATATGGAGGGATGACTACGATGATATATGCTAATAAAAGTCTTGATAATATTATTGCAAATGTATCACGAATGCCCTATGTTAATGCTCTCAAATAAGTGTACTCTATCATGTGAAAATACATTAAATGCATGTCCATAATACCACAACATAACACAAAACTCTCAAAAAAAGTGTCCATTAATTGGCTTAAAATGGTTAGTGTAAAGAAGTCAAACAATGTGGATTATCAACCCTTACCTTAAGATACCAAAAAATAATAATTGTTCTTTTCCCCCAGTTTTCCTATATTCAATTAATCAAAGTTCATTTAATGAACATTATTGAATAAGTCTATTACACTTAAAGTGTGTTACCTTGTGTTTTCTTCTTTTAGCCCTTTTTCTTAAGTATCTAATCCTTGTATATGAGCTTGGATTCAAGGCCTACTTCATGGTAGGCTATTATACCATGTCTGTGCTTTTATATAAACTATGAAATTTATAATCTAATTAATGATTAGATTGATGTAGCTCTTTATGAGTAACTTATGTCATGCTTTATCTTAATTGAGGTGATAGACAACCCATAAGTTGATGGAATTACTAGGTTGGGTAATCATTACATATGACCTTTGATCCATAGGCATTCACTTACATAAGAATTCTATAGTTGATATTGGAGTGGCTAGTTGTATAAGAATTGGTTACATATGTCACTCTCTAGTTGGTCAAGCTAGTATATGCATTAGCATTGGTGGACTCATAAACCACAGGTTCAAGGATCATTTCTACATCTTAAACCATGTGTTGTTTAAATGAATTGGTTGGAATGAAGTAATACTTTATCAAATGCACAAAAATATAATTTTTTTTAGGATGAGGCGTGGATACATGTTGAATTTTATAGGGGGAGACAACCTCTAAGAAAATTAAAATTTTGATTATTTTCATACACAATCTAATAATATCATATATCAATAGGTGCTGAAGCCTTAGGATATATTTATGGAATGACATAATATTTTCTCTCCTTGTGCACCAATAGATATTTAATTTTGTGAAGAGATCTCCCATAGAAGTCATGTTCCACTTTATTTTGAGGTTTACAACATGGTTTTCACTAAGAGGAAACCCTCATTATATTAGGAAAAACTTCATCCAAAAAATTAATTAAACAAAGCTTCATCCTAGAAGTAAATTAAAATTTAATTAACCTAGTTTCTTAAAGGAAGATTGAGCCTTGTATTTATTTTTATATGAAGTAATCTTTAGGTGGTAATAACTTACTATTATTCTATTATTGTTTAATATGCATTATGGGATTGGGCTATGCTCATCAAATTAGACATGGCCAAAGCATATGATCATGTGAAATGGGCTTTTCTTCGGAAAATCCTCAATGCCTTTGGATTTGGGGAGGAATGGATCAAATGGGTGATGAGTTGTGTTATGTTAGTATCCTTCTCAGTGTTGATCAATAGTGAATCTACAACTCTTTTGGGTGCTACCAAGGGCCTTTGTCAAGGTGACCCCTGTCACCTTATCTCTTCATTATTATGGCTAAGGGTTTAGGGATAATTTTGAAAGCTCATATGAGACAAGATATTATTCAAGGATGGAATTGGGGACAAGGTTTGAATCCTCAAACCCACTTATAGTTTGTTAATGATAGGACTTTATTGGAAGTTTCCAGAATCAAAGAAGCCAGTAACTTCAGGCACGCTCTAGATATATATCTTGCAACCTCAATTCAGAAAAACAATGAAGGTTAGTCCTCTATTTTCTTCTTTAACACCCCTCCCCTTATTCAGGCTATAATTGCTCAAGTGCTTAGATTCCAAATTGGTACCCTATCATTTGTGTATTTGGGAATCCCTCTCTTTGTAGGTCCTTTTCCAAGAGGGACCTAGCAAAAAGTGTTGGATAAGTTTCATGAAAATGTTAGTCACTAGAATTTTAGATGGCTATCTTTTGCAAGAAGGGTTACATTGTTAAAGTATGTGGTTCAAGCTCTCTCTATCTACAAGTATGCATTAACTATGCATATTTTATAGCTGCAAGCCTACAAAATGAATAGCAAAATTGAATCTAGACATACAACCCAATAGTTAAGTTCACAAAAGAAAATAAAGAAAAAATACTATACAAAATCATTTGTATGGATCGCAACAATATATTAAACATCAGTAAATGTACAAGACTCAAATTTAAACAAAGTTGATAATACCAACTTTATTATTCTTTGAACTTAGAACTTAGGGAAAATTCGGATAGGGGACATTACATAATCAGATTTCTTTGCTAATTCACATCCTTCAGAATTGAAAGTAAAAGTGTGCCGTTGGTCACACATCTGGCTCACACTGAGAAGATTATGTTTTAAACCTTCAACATATATAACATTTTCAATTTTTGTTCTTCCATCATCTAGAACAAGGTTATGTTAAGTTGTGTTATGTTAGTATCCTTCTCAGTGTTGATCAATAGTGAATCTACAACTCTTTGGGTGCTACCAAGGGCCTTTGTCAAGGTGACCCTTGTCACCTTATCTCTTCATTATTATGGCTAAGGGTTTAGGGATAATTTTGAAAGCTCATATGAGACAAGGTCTTATTCAAGGATGGAATTGGGGACAAGGTTTGACTCCTCAAACCCACTTATAGTTTGTTAATGATAGGACTTTATTGGAAGTTTCCAAAATCAAAGAAGCCAGTAACTTCAGGCACGCTCTAGATATATATCTTGCAACCTCAAGTCAGAAAAACAATGAAGGTTAGTCCTCTATTTTCTTCTTTAACACCCCTCCCCTTATTCAGGCTATAATTGCTCAAGTGCTTAGATTCCAAATTGGTACCCTACCATTTGTGTATTTGGGAATCCCTCTCTTTGTAGGTCCTTTTCCAAGAGGGACCTAGCAAAAAGTGTTGGATAAGTTTTGTGAACATGTTAGTCACTAGAATTTTAGATGGCTATCTTTTGCAAGAAGGTTTACATTGTTAAAGTATGTGGTTCAAGCTCTCTCTATCTACAAGTATGCATTAACTATGCATATTTTATAGTTGCAAGCCTACAAAATGAATAGCAAAACTGAATCTAGACATACAACCCAATAGTTAAGTTCACAAAAGAAAATAAAGAAAAAATATTATACAAAATCATTTGTATGGATTGCAACAATATATTAAACATCAGAAAATGTACAAGACTCAAATTTAAACAAGGTTGATAATACCAACTTTATTATTCTTTGTTATGACAAACACTAGTTATGACATGATACCATTTACATTTAATTGTGGTTACTGGATATTTAAATTTGAAACATTATAATAATATTGTAATATTTGAAGATTAAAGAATAATAGTGTTGCAAATTTAATCGAAAGGTAAAGTATTGGGCATAGACCGAGGAGGTCATATATGTTCACAACCCATTGTGGAGATTTTAATGAAACCCAAAGATGTCCTTCTTGCTCGTAATGGAAATTGCCTTATTTTCAATCTCTTAATCCTAGATTTATTCTATTGCATAGGCATCAACAACTATTGGCACATGCAAATACATTATCAAAAGATAATGTTTTCCCTCCACATAGTATAAACTATTGATAAAAATGCATCTACAGATTGAGAAGTGTTTCCTACTCAAAGGAAAATGATTAGCTAAATCTACGTACTTCTCAAACGCATGTAATCAAGAATACTTTATAGCAATGCTTGATAATAAAGAGTTTGGCTTATTAACGATTTTGCATTGTGGAGGTCTATACTTTATGGAGCGAGTGTGTCAAAATTACCCTCAACCAAGCAAAAACCTTCACGTTTGACTAATTAATGTTATCATTTAGCGATCTCACTTCACTATTCAAAAATTATCATATATTAAAGTGTCGAATTTTATTGTAAATTACAAAGCTCAATAATAAGAGATTAAATACCCATTCTACATATACAAAACAACATTGAGTTTAGCTTTATTTTGACAAACTCTATCAGCTAAATCTTATACAATTACTCAGAAGTTGATAAACATTGCAAATTGTAACATCGTTTAACAATTAATTACATGAAAATAAAGAGAGCTATTTACTTGAATTGGAAATTTGTTCATTGAGATTCCTTTGCTCATAGCCAAAGACTCTAGACAATCTACAACTATGTATGAATCTACAACCATGTTGGATTAGTATTATAAAAATAATATTCATGCATTCTATGTTCTTCAACAAAACCATATCACTTTTTAAACCCGCAACCACATAATAGAGCAGCCCGGTCCTACTCTCCTCCCAACCATAGGACTAATAAATCCACCCTTGAGCGGGAGACAAAATCCAAATACCCATTATAGAATTAAATTTAGAAAACATAAACATTAACTCACACACAAAGAATTTGTTCACGAAATTCTCGTAAAGGGGGAGAAGGGGGATTCCCTTCCCTCTTGGGAAATAAAAAATTATTCTCAACTTTGACATACGACTCCATTATTCAACACACAACCACCACCATCCATACGAGAACCAACCCCTTCATTCACAACCTTCCAATATATGACACACTTCTCACCACTGTATCAAACTATTCTTCCATTCTTCCATTCTTCATACACTGTCCAAAATTACACTACCCTTTTAAACACATTTTTATATATCATAGATCTCCAAGAGAGGCTCCATGCCCTCCTCAACCCCAAATGAAGGAGGCTCTCAGTGCTTAGGCGAGATCACCTCCTTATTTAAACCCATCACCCTTATTACCCAAACAAGACTCCACACCAAACATATATAACAACAATATTTTCATCACAACAACACACTATCAAGAATTTAACACAAAGATTACCAATAAAACTTAGAGCATACCTTGGCTATCCAAGTTAGGATCAACCCCAACATCATCTGAACAAAGTATCTAATTTATTTTTATATCCAAAAAGAACATCCTACAATCAATTCCAACCATCTCCATCCCCCCCCTCCCTTCCTCCCCTAAAAGAAATTAATAAAGAAAACAATATACAAAACTTCCATTCCCTCTCCCCCCAACCATTTAATTTCCCTCTTTAAAATAAAATAACTCTCAACTCTTCAATTTCCCTCAAAATAATATTCAAATAAAAAAGATAATTCAATAAAACATATTTCCCTCCATTCATAAACGAACATGAAAATCAAAATACACTCAAACATTAACCCCCCATTGACAAAAATTAAAATCAATATATAAACATTTATCATTTGGATTTTGTCTCCAATTCTTAAGGAACCTAGATTGCCCACCGTAAAACATCTCATTAAAACCATTAGTACATTTTGAAAATTATAACTGAAAAAATAAATATAAACAATGAAATTTCTAACATCAAATAATTATAAAATCTATCATTATAATTAAAAATAATTATTTTTGTGGAAATTAAACATATAACCATGATAATTCATAATCAAGTTATTTTATGAACATATTATTTCATTTTTAAGCAAATAAATATCTAAACATGCATATAAAACATTTATGTTCATAATCCAAAATAATGACATCCCTAAACCAAAATCTCAACATCAACCATGTCCAAAACACCAAACTATAAAAATATAGTCAAATCAAAATATCTAGAATAATACTAGTTATGCCTTGCACATGTTTTATTTTGTATTTGTCACAGAGGTTCTGAGGCACTTTTCTGGTTTGGGATGGGCATTCCCCAATCATGACTAGTCATCCACACCTTCAAAATATTTGTCTCTCCTTCCTGGATGTTGGTTTGTCCGGAGTGGAAGACTTCGAAGAAGCAAAAAGATTTGAGAAAGTTGAGGTGTGGTAGTAGAAGGAGTTTTATGCCTAACCACCAGGTGGTTTGTAGGATGATCAAGAAAAAATATCTTAAATTTTATCTCGTAGACCCTACAATTCTTTGTGAAGGAATGATACCCTAGCTTGGAGTTCTGATCCTTTGAGGTATTTACGGTAGCTATTGGGTATCAAGTGTTGGATAGGTAGATATATGGAGGGGAGGAAGTTCCTTGTTGGAAGTGTGTTTGAAATAAATTTTCTTGTACTTGGCTTCTTGCTTGGAACAGGTGTCTCACTTAGGACAATCTTTAGAAGAGGGGATTTCAAGGGCCATCTATCTATGCTATGTGTGGCAACAATGAGGAGTCATCTTCTCACTTATTTTTCTAGTGTACCTTCTCTAAAACCATTTGGAATTTTTGGTGGGAAGTTTGGAAATAGAATTGTGTGCATGCTTCATCCCTTTTTGAATTCTGGAGAACTTTGGGGAGACCACCCACTAAGATGCACTGTCTCCAAGTGGCTTGGCATATTGGTCCCTCATGCATTCTTTGGAAAATATGGTTGGAAAGGAACCAAAGGATATTCTAGGGAGGGATTTTGGTGGTTCATCAAGTTTAGAAAAGGATCATCAGTATGGGTCAGGAAAATATTAGGGCCAAGTGTGATGTGTATCCCCCTCATGAGCCTAGGGATCAAATTTTAATACAGACATTGGGCTTATACGGTGAGGGATAGTAGAAGACTACCTCCAAGAGTAGAAGGCCTCCCATTGGGAGGATTTAGTGGGATGGTAGACATGGGAACCACCTCCTATTGGTGTCCCAAAGATAAACATGGATGGGTCCTCCAACGGTAATCCTAGTTATGCTAGATTTGGTGGTATTGGGAGGGATAGCTCATGAAATCCCTTTTCTTCTTCTCCATCTTTTAGAGTCACCAGACTAATAATCTTATGGAGGCCCTAGCCATTCGTATAGATTTGGAAAATGTGTGTGCTCTTAGGTGGTGCAAAGTCACATGTGAGACAAATTCTTAAATGATGTTTGATTTGTTAAATAATCCAAGTTTGAGCAAGGTGAATTGGTAGCTAGATTTTGAAGTACACCAGATTCTCCAACTTAGCAATGTTTTGGACTTGATTTCTTTTGTCCACATCTAGTGGGAGTGGAATATGGTTGTAGATTATTTGGCTAAATGGGCTTCAAAGTACATAGGTAATTGGAGTGTTGACAGTTGGGAGCAACTTTCCTTGGATTGCTTTCAAAGATCGAATTTGTTGTTACAAGAGGATATTCAGGGTTCTTAAGGGTTGTTAGGTTGTTTGGCTCTTTGCATTTTTTCTCTTCCTTGTAGGATGTGCCTAGATGACCCCTATGTGTTTCTTTGATGCTTTGGTTGTATTATTTATTTGATTAATAAATTTATACCCCTTTTTTCAAAAAAATATGCATTATGGGATTATTTGTACTATATTTGTTTTAATATACGTTGTTATTGGACTTGATGAACCCGATAAATTTCTATACGTGTCTTATAAATTATTTTATAGAAATAACATCCTTAGGATATTATATCATACCATTAAGTACCTATGATTCTATGACACCATATTGATAACAATAAACCAAATTACAATGGAATCCTTATTGGATTCTTAAACTTACCCCATATTTTTATTTGAGTTGTGTGAAATGATATCTTTTAAGGGTAATTGTGTACTCATCTCCATTTAATTGTATTTGGTAGAAAAAGAGAGAGGAAACTCATGTAGTATAGAATGCATGATTATCATCTTGAGATATATTTTGAGTTTTGTCAATAGGTGACTTTATAGCATGTGTTATTCATGTCATCCAATAATCATGTTCTATGTATTAATATGATATACTCAATAAATTCACATTGAAGAAGAATAGAAAATTCTATTTTATAATAGGAGTTTACATGAATGAGAAAATTGTATAAGTTACATAATATAATATTTAGTATATAAAATTGAATTAGCTCCTTGTAATGCTTCAAGCAAAATTTTATCTATAGTTTTAATCATGCTATTTATTATCAAAGTATTTCTATTTGATCTAATTTTAAATTAAAATAATTGATAAGATCTAAAAATTGTGAAATAAAATTATAGGTGAAATTCAAGTGAAATATATTTATTATGATATTGATAGTGTTACATATACACTTATTTAACTGATTATTTTTGGTGAGTTATGATGTAGATTCAACTTAAGCTACCGAGGAAAGCAACTAAGTTAAAAGGGGAGAAATGTTATGGAACTTTTTACCCAAAGTGAAAAGAAAGTTATGAAAGAATTAAAGGGATATATAAAAATAAAGGATAATATGCTCCTTTGGTTTAAATGAAGATTAATGAAGAATGTTTAAGAAAACTCTTTTAAATAGGGAGAAATAATAATTATTTATTAAATAATAAATAAAGGTAGCCTTTGTGAAAGGGTGTGATGGTTTGGAAACCACCCCTTAAGGCTTATATAAAGAATTTATGTAAGACTTGGAAATGTACATGGAGAAAACTCAAGGAAGACTAAAATGTTTTGGTGGCTATGGACATTGGAGAAGGGGCACACAAAGTGTGTCCAACTTGAGGTACAAAGTACACCCAAGATTTTCCTAGCTAGAGCTTTGTGCAAGTAGGCACAAATTATGTTTTTACACAAATCCTCCAAGTGTTCCATAGTAAGAGCCAACACCACTGATATCTTCCTAGGGTGAGAATGGTTTTTTAGGACCTATGATTTAGATAAGTATTGAACTCAATTACAAGATATTTTTAATTATAAATGAGATGGAGCTGATTTAATTGAATTATTTAAAGATGTTTTTTCTTCTCTTTTAATCATATTTATATTATTGGATCTTAATTTATGTATGATTGATTATGTTTTTAATGTGCTTAAGTCATAAACTAGATAACATTAATTTATTAGAATTTTAGTGTATTTGTATTTGTAGAGTTGTAAATTGTCGCCTTTGACAATTGCACACTATGTTTTGCTTCTCCTTAATTTATTAGACCTAATTGAACACCTAATTTCCTAAATTATGCATTCTATGGCCAATTTTAAACATTTTCTAACAAATTGCAAGCACTGAATATTTTCTTCAATGTTTTCTTTTCCCAATTCACCCCAATGAAAAGATGTGGTAGATTTAGATTTGATACCCACAGTTAATAATTCTTGTACAGGTTTAGGTCTACCATATTTTTTAGGTTGAAGACTAAGTTGGCCCAAAAATAAAGCTTGTTTCATGTTATATTCTCCCAAACAATTATCACTGAATTGAACCTTGATCTCGGGAGGAGAGGTGTGTGGATCAGAAAGTGAGGATAAGGTGGATGAGTCTATGTAAAATGATGAGGATGGAGCTTCATGATTGCTAAGAACTTGGGTGGGTTTGTGCATTTTTTCTTCCAAGTTTTTGTAATACTCAAAAAGGAAAGTAACCCTAAGAATAGTGACTTGGGAACCCTTATAGGGAAATCTTAGGCATTGATGATATGTAGAAGGTATGAATTGCAAGGCATGTATCCATGGATGATCGAGAAGAATTTTATATGGGAGATCAAGGTCCAATAATTGACAAACAATATCCACTATAGTAGGACCGACTTGAATTAGAAATTTTACCATTCCTTCATATTCTCGTTCAACATCATCATAAGCTTTCATGGTGATTTTCTTTTGAGCACCAATGACACCATCAGAGTATCCTAGTTGTTTTACCAGTTGGAGGGTACAAATATTTAGGCCTGCTCCACCATAAATCATGACTCTTTTTAATTTATCACTATGGATGAAAACCTTGAGGTATAGGCCCTCATTATGAGATGAATTATCTAGAGAAAAGTCCTTTTAAGTAAGCACCAAATTGTGAGGAGTTGAAATATGTCCAATCATGGCTTGAAATTGAGCGATATCTATGTCTGTAGGTACATACGACTCTTGAAGGGCCTTATCTATGATTTATTTATGTACTAGGGATATTTTTAAAAGCTCTACAATGGATATTTGTGTTGGAATTTTTCTTAGATGATCTAAGAGGTTATAATTAGATTTAGAGGATTATGTAGATTGATTGAATTGAAGGTTTAATTTACCTCTACATGTAGTTACTGCACATTCAATATTTCTATTTAAAGGAGTTATGATGGATATGCGAGGAAAGGTCTCCCCTAAATGAGATACAGTGTAGTCATAAGACATGCCAATATAATTAGCTCCTTTAGGATTACTTTTTTTGTTTGAAGGTTCATCTTTTCCATTATCCAAAATAAGATTCTTGATATCTTGAGATCATCATTAGTTGAAGGTTTATTGTCTACACTTGTAATTTCCAAAACCATAGACCAAAAACATGGCTAAGGACATGACACAATAAACCTCATCTCTTAGTTTATTTTACTTGAACTTTATTCCCGTTTGAAAACTTATTATAATCTCACTATTTTTGTTATAAAAAATTCACAAGAGATAATTTATTCTAGATGAACATGCCTATATCACATTTCTAGTGAACAACCCTACAAAAATTTATTTATGGAAATAGATTGATGATGAATAATAATAATAAAGCAATGGCATCATATTATAATCTCTCACATCTTTTTAATTAAAATTCATACTATAATCAAATTATTACTGTCATCAATTCTCATCACAAATCAATGATTAATAATAATTTTGTTAACAACTTTTAATATCTTTAAGTAATTTATTATGCTCATAAAAATAGGTATACAAGCAACAAAAATCATTTACCCATGCCATTATAGATTTATATTAATCATAATAAAAAAAACTAGGAATTATTTTCTCTCATCAATGTACAAAAAATAAGCCTAATTATATGAAGCTCTCTCTTTATATATATATATAATATGCAATTTCTAGTTGAAGGTTTATTGTCCACACCAACATCACCTTGATCTATAAGATCTTGAATAATATTTTTTTAACTTGTAGCAATCATAAGTCTTACGTACTTTGATCTTATGATACTCATAATAGTCATTCTCTTTATATCATAGAGGTTTAATTTCTAGTTATTGATTTCTTACTTTTGGTAAGGTGATAAGTTTAACTTGGACTAATTTTCTCAATGAAAATTCAAGAGATTCCCCTAAAGGAGTGCATTAGCTTTTAGGAACATTATTTTTCCTAGGCATTCTTCTATCACCTTGATTGTTTTGAGGGTTATTTTTTGTCAATTGTAGGGTAGGTTGAAAATTTTGAATTGTTTTTGCATCTACCACACCATCATTAATATTGCTCTTATTTTTGGTCCAAATCCTTAGTTTTTCTTTAGATTTTGAAGGGTTATCCTTATGATCTTTGTAGTTTTTCACAAGAGCCTTAGAAATGAGATATTTTTCAATGTTAATTCACCTTTCAACAACCTCTCTAAATGTATTACCACCTTTAATTTGAAGGTGAAAGGCTAATTCATGGTTTATATTTTGGGTAAATATGAGGACAAGTTATTTTTCAGGTATAGGTTTAGGAAGTTTACTTGCCAAATTTCCCTCTTTGTAAGAAGGAAACAAAGGATTCTCCTTCATTTTGTTTTTCTCTATAAAGGTCAATCAAGGAAGCTTCAAATTCTATGTTGTATGAAAAATGTTCAATGAATTTGTCTATGAACTCATGAAAAGTATTGATCCCATGAGATAAATACAAGAACCATTCAATAGCTTGGCCTCCTAGGCTTCTAGGAAAGAGACACATGAGATATGTATCATTATAAGAAACCTCTAGACAAGAAATATAAAATCCCTTTATGTGTTCTCTTGGACCACCTCTTCCCTTGTATTTATCAAATCTAAGAATTTCAAAGTTTTCAGGGAAGGGGACCATGTTCAAAGACTTGTCAAAGGGATAAGGGCATACCTATTCCAATGTATAACCCTTCTTATTTCTAGTGTTCGTCATTTCCATATTTTACATTTTGTGTTGGAGCTCTTGAATTTGTTTAGCCAAGTCATTTGTAGATTTTGATGGGGGTGCACTTGTGGGAGTGTAATATTGTTGAGGTTGAATTAGGGGAATGTGATGTTGTTGAGGTTGAAGCAGTGGAATGTAATGTTGTTGAGGTTGAATTGGTGGTATGTAAAGTTGTTGAGGTTGACTTGGTGGAATGGGCATATGTTGCATGCTTACAATAACCATGTTTAAATAAGATCCAACAAAGGTAGGTGATTGTTTTGGTGTACATGTATATTGATGTGTCTCTTGATAGGTGTTCCATTGAAATTTTGATGTGTTGGATGGAGGTGGAGGTGAGTATGTGAAAGTAGCAACCAATTTTTCCCTTGATGTTTACATTCGATTCAATTTAATTGTTTCTATTCACATTTTAGGATTAGAAAGATTTAAATCCTTGATAATATTGATAGGTATTTTAGCACCTTTTTGAGAAGAAACTTGGAGGTAGTGATCAATATTTTTCTCAAATAGAATTTCTATAATTTAATTGGTCTAGGGTATTGCTCAAATTTTATAATATTCTTAAGTGTGGGTCCTTTACCACCCTTTATATAAGGAATCCTTAAAGGATTTTCATGAAGGAAGGGTGGGTTTAAAGATGCTCCTTGCTCTCTTTGACCCATGATTGTTGGAATGTTTGACTCTTCTTAATGGGATTTTATGTTTTTCTTATATTGAGATCTTGTAATTGACATACGCAATATAATACCTTAGATAAAATAAAAATTTCTTCCAAGAATTTTGATACTTGTTAAATATACCATAAAGGCTCAACAAAACTAAAAGAAAGATATTGAGAAACCATCCAATCTAAGGGATTTATCAAGATGAAGTTGGAAAACTACCCCCTTCACTTCCTAAAAAAGTATTGGAGTGATGAGGAATAATATTTTTGCATCATTGTTGATTCTTGGAATGTAGGTTAATACATCACTGCATATGGGATCAATGATATCAACATGCCCAATAGACATTTGAAGAAGTTAAGTGTTCCTCTCTGTATGTTTTTAGGAGACAATATCATTGAACCATCAAAATCCATTAGAAAAATATTTCATTGATTCACTATTTGATCCTTATGGTGATGAAAATATTTCATATTTTAGCCACCATCTTCAAGCCACTATTCCCTTGATTTTATTTTCCAAAAGATCTCCTCTCTGACCAAAATCTCACTATACTTTTTCATTAGTGATTTTTATTTGATATAGTAATTTTGATACATTTCATTTGCTATTACTTGTTCATTCAATATTTTGAGTTCTTCTTCAAATTCCTCCTTTTCTCTAAATATATATTCGAAGGAATTTTTGTTCATATTTCAATTTTCCTTTCAAGGAAAATAGATTTTTGTGGAAACAAAAAATTCTCAAGCCTTTATCTTTAATCAATTCATCCCACCATCTTTTTCAGCAAATATTTTATCTTTGTATGTCGATACCACATTCTTTCAAATTTGAATTGGAATTTATCTGGGGGGAAATCTTCCAATAGGAATAGGGAGAAAAAATAATGATTAGATCCTAATACAAGTACTTTCATAATTTAAAACACATTATAATTAAACCAATTGTTAGATTTCAAGAAGTGATCTAGAATCTTTGTGGTTGTTGTGAAGTCAGAACTTCTGTTATTCCACGTGAACTAGTTGTTGCTTGGATCAATATTGGTGAGATTACGTGAGATTTTTTTCCTTTTGAAAATTTCCTTTGATCTTGTGATATTTTACCTCGACCACCCCGTTTTTCTGTTTGGTCTAGGATGACATTGAAATATTTGTCATTAAGGATTCTTTCATCTCTAAGAGTACCAATATCAAGTTTTATTTTAATTCATACTTCTTTTTTGTTTCCTAAGTTGGTAGGATCGTAAACATTATATATAATAAAATTTAGATAAAAGGTTGTGCTGCACACCTTTGCAAATTTCCATCAAGGAAAATTTAAGAGGGGATCAACATCATGTAACATTTTTCTATGGAGATAGCCACCCAAGATCTAAAGGCCTATGACAAGCAAAAAATACTCAGAAGATCAATATGACAAGAATAAACTGTATTCCTATCAATGAATGCAAAAAGAATCAATGTACAATGTGAGAGAGACCCTTGGTTATATAGCCAAGGTAAGGCATAAAATGTCATAAGATTATGATAAGTGTCTTAATCTTATGATATGAGCCAACTTATCATATCTACCTAGGAAATGATAAAGTCTAGACATGACAACTAAGTCTTCTAGAAAGAATCTTAGGACCTAAGTAAACTTAACATGTGAATATGTCCCCTAACTCCCTAGTAAGTGAATTAACTAGGTACAAGACATTTATTCACACCAACACCCCCCCTTAAGTGCAACTTAGGGAGAAGATTATTATGCAAATGACACAAAGATGGGTCCCGATTATGAGGCCATGTTAGGTGCCCATGTACAAATGCAATGTAATCCCTCATAAATGGGCAAAAGGAAAAAACCTAGTGGGAAAAAATCCTCCCCAAAAGAGAGAAACAAAACAAGAAACTACTCTCAAAAAAGATGAGAAGGACAAAACCTCGAGTGAGGAAAAATTCCCCCCATAAGAGAGAAAGAAGAAGGTCAAATGACCCCCCTGAAGAAACATCTCACACCCCCAAGAGAGATTGTAAATGGTGATACATACTCTTAATGAAGGGCTTGGTGAAGATATTTGCAACCTGCTCTATTGTAGGACAATATTGCAAATCAATGATCTACTCCTATATCAGCTCCTTGATGTAGTGCATATGGATCTCAAGGTTTTTGGTCCATTGATGTTGAACCGGGTTCTTCAAGATCTAGATGGCACTCTGATTGTCACAATGGAGGACCGTGGGCCATGGAATGGTGAAGCCAAACTCAGTCAGAATATTCTAAAGCCAAATAGCCTCAATAGCAGCATTAACAACTCTTGAATACTTAGCCTCAGTCAAAGAAAGCAATAACATGATGCTTCTTACTCTGCCAATAAATGGGGCTAGAACCAAGATGAAAGATGTAGCTAGAAGTGGAATTATGATCATCAAGATCACCTACCTAATTAGAATATATATATCCAACCAAGTTGTGTCTTGTACTTGTTGCATAGTGAATCCTATAGTGTGGAGTACCCTGTATGTAATGCAAGACACATTTGGCAACTTTCCAATGAATCTCATGCGGTTCCTACATGAAGCAATAAACCATGCCAACCACAAAGGAAATATTAGGGCATGTGTGAGTCAAGTAGATAAGACTCCCAACAAGCTGACGATAAAAAGTGGCATCAACTAGGGGAGTATAACACTTGGCCTCAAGTTTGATTCGTGATAGAAAAGGAGTAGGTGCAACCTTACAATCAAACATATGGAATAGAGCTATAAGGTCAAGAGCATACTTGGGTTGAGTAAGAGTGATCCTGGAGGAGGACTATGTGATCTCAATCCTAAGAAAGTAATGCAAAGGGCCCAAGTTAGTCATGGAAAATCTATCATGCAAAGAAGATTTGACTCTACCAATGATGGATGATGAACTCCCTCTAATGATCAAGTCATCCACATAGAGAACAAGAAGTATATGAGAGTCATCATGTCACAAAATATAGACATTCAAATTTGAGTAGCACCTAGAGAATCCTGTTGAGAGAAGAATGAATTCCATCTTGGCATACCAAGCTTGAGGGGCCTACTTGAGGCCATAGAGAGACTTTTGAAACTTGCAAACCAAAAAATAATCATGAACAAATCCTTGTGGTTGCTCCATGTAAATATCCCCTATAAGATATACATAAAGAAATGTACTCTTCACATCCATTTGATGGAAATCCCATCCATAAGTTGTTGCAATGACAAGAGTCAAGTGAATGGAGTTCATCTTAGCAACAGGGGCAAAGGTTTTCATGTCATCAATACTAGGAACCTATGAGAAACCTTTGGACACAAGTCATGCTTTGAAATTTTCCATAGTTCTATCCACTATAGATTTGGTCTGATAGATCCACTTACATCAAACCATTTTTCTCCCCTTAGGAAGAGGAAATAAGTACCATGTTTGGCTCCTCATCAAGGAACTATAGTCTTCCTCCATTCTTGAATCCCACTTAGGATAATGCCTCCTTAAAGATTATGGATCTGAAGTAGTGGGAATGTAGATATGTGGTAGATGTTGAAGTTGTGACCAAGCCCTTTGAGTGTTTGTAGGATCCCTAATAAGATTGCCCGCTGAATTGAGAGTCTATCAAGCCCAACGAGGTCATGAAGATGATGAGGATGAAGGACAAGAATCTTGAACTTCAAAATATGAACCTTGTGAAGGTGCAACCATGC
Organism: Sequoiadendron giganteum; assembly: GCA_007115665.2. Taxonomy (NCBI): domain Eukaryota; kingdom Viridiplantae; phylum Streptophyta; class Pinopsida; order Cupressales; family Cupressaceae; genus Sequoiadendron; species Sequoiadendron giganteum. The sequence continues at coordinate 253,948,272 of CM021102.1, read as the reverse complement.
AAGTAGGAGGTGAGGTAATGTTGATGGTTTTTTTTTTACTTTCTCAACACAGGCATCACAAAAATGTGATGTCTCTCTTGAAAGGTGAAAACGTGCAATTGAAAATAACCACAAGGTCTCTCGGGTGTCAGGTCATGAATTGCAAAAATATCTCACTTGATTGATGCGATTTTCTGGTAATCACAAAGGGTATTTATGGTTTTATAAACTTGGATGTTTTGGGTCTACAAATGGAGTATCATAAATCCTAGAAATGATGAATAGTGGTTGCAAGTTCAAAAAACAAACTCAAACTCCTTATGTTCATCAGATTTGGCTTTACAATGATGCTGAAACTTGTCTCTACCTTCAAAATTTAAAGAAATGGCAAAAGGGAAAAGGGGTAGAAGTTTTCCTAAACCTTCAATTAAGATGAACAGTAACAATGGAGGATGCTACAGTGGGCAGAATTCCCAAACTAAATTTCACTTAACTAGGGATAGCCCACAGTCTCATAAAATTAGTGCAATCTTCAAGGAGTCTTTGCAGATTTTTTAGACTGTATATTCACCTATTAATCATGAATAAACAACCGAACTTAGGTGCAACACAATGAGTGAGCTTAGATTAACTTTACACAACAAATTTTCATCAACAAACAACTATAAGTATGAGCTTGAAATGCATCAACACCATAACATACATCCACCATTAAAGCACAACATGAATTACTAACAAAAAATAAACTCAAAGTTAAAATAACAATGTTGAAATGAACTATTTGGAGATAGAATCATGCACACATAGAGAGAAACACACAATAAAATATGAAATCAATGCTTTTCTCATATATTTTGTAGCATCATGTCTTTACACAACTCATCTCTCTTTGAAAATGAGAGGATTCCCCCATTTATAGTTTTCAAAAAGTAGAATGAATCGACAAGATTCATTTACAATGAGTAGTTCAGATTCATTCTAGTTTAGGGTTTCACCTACTCCCAATATATTACAATATAAAATAGACCTTTTATCTTTTTCTATATTTTGTCTTCTAGCTACTTATTTAAAAATTCATCATCTATTATAGGATTTCCAGATTCCCTTTGCAAAGTACCATAAAAAACAAAATTTCTAAGAATAGCCCAGAGTTGATCCTATTCTGTGAGGTCAAATTTGTTGATGTAGAAGGAGATTCTCTTGAAATCATTCAAAATTTCCTTATGGTTCTTTACACATGTGTCTCTCACTTTAACCATCTACTTCAAATCTAAGAAATCCCACGTAACAAAATCCATAAAATCTATCGAAAAAGTATCATCAACCCCTTGTCCCACTCTCTTGTGAAACTCACATTTCATCACTTTTGGATCTAGCTCCTGAGCTGGCATTTTGTGACCTGCTACTAATTATAGGAGGTCATCCACCTCAACCAAATAGGTAACAACACCGACATGGATATGGTCCAATTCTATCAACGACCTCTCTAGAATTACCTTTCTAAACTCAAGGTTGTGCACCCAATCATCGAGCATGCTATGATCTCCCTTTGACAATACCAACTTCTTCTCATAGACCTCTGATGATAGTTTCAATATGCTATTTAGCTTAGGGTACATGATCTTGTAAAGATTAGGGAAATCTTTACAAGTGCTTGCTTCTTTCTCAATCTCTATTTGCAAAATCATCTAATGATTATGCATTCTAGCTGCATAATGGATACCCTTATCACATGCATTGACAACTCTCTTGAACCAACCAAGGTGGAATTAATCCAATTCTTCATTTTCTCCATTTTATTCACCTCCTCCTTGGAAAGAAAGGTAGGTGCAAGCCATTATACTGGGGCTTCTTCCACTAATGAGGTCCACTGTTGTATGTAGGTAGTTAGTTCTATCACTTGTGCCTTTAGCTCTTCCTTTATGGACTGGTGTATGTTCATTTGCTATAAAATGGCGGAGACGAACCCTTGGAATTCATCAATTTTTTGCTCCTGAGATTCTAGTCCTAGATTGATTATGGATATTTGGTAGTCCTGGCCCTGAATAGTACTTACATCCTTATCCACAATGGGAGTGGTCACTTGTAATATCCTGAATCTAGATGCATCAGTTGTAATATGAGACTTGATCTTAGGTTTCTTCTCCTTCCTAGTTTTTACCCGTGCTCTAGCTAGTATGACTTCTAATTGAGCCTTGAGATCATCGACTACCAGAGCCTTATTCTTCAATTGCTTCTTGATCCATGAGGGGACTTATGATTGATGTTTTGGGGATTCATGATCCCAATCATCTCTTTCTTCCTCATTTGGCTCCTTTTCTTTCGTAATCTTCTCTTTTCCAGACTTAGTAGGCACTACGTTCTCTCTAACAATATTCTCTTCTTTTGGCTCTGTCCCTTTAGTTACTTATTTAACATCTTTCCTAGGCCCAATACTTGTTTCTTTTGAATTCTCTCTTTCTGCATGTTTCTCTTGTTCTCCTTTGTCTTTTCCCTCCCCTTTTTTTGGAGGCACTTTTTTATCTTTTAGATTGTTATCTTGGCCGGTTTGTGGAAGCTCATCAATTATTTCCACCTCAATATTTGTGTCCATTTTCCCTTAATTGAAGCTATGCTCCTCAAGGTTTTCCTCTTCATCTTTGTGTTCTTGGGGCTACTCTTGATTAGAGGTTTCAACTTCATAATAGTCTTCAATCTTGCTCACATCCTCTTCCTCAAGTGCTTGTTGTTACTCTTCATCAAAAGCTAATTTATCTATATTCCAATTCAACCCACCCTTAGGATTCTCAAATTATTCATCCCTATTAGATTCCTTTGGCTCCTCAGTAATATCTTTTTTAGCATCCTTGGTTTTCTCTGCACTGATCCTCTCCATTTCTTCAAAAATTTGCATTGTCGCCTCCATCTTCGGTGGCTCAGTAGGTGGTGGAGGGAGAGGAAAAACAACAGAAAGATGAGCTATTGACGCTTGGACCTTAGGGTCGAGGATTACCCCAAAGAGCTCAATTGGGAAATTTTGCATATAAGATGCGAAGGCATGCGACAGAGTGAGAGGTGCCATGGTAGTCATTGGCAAAGAAGGCGATAGGGTGGAAAGGGTAGGTAGTGGAGGCAAAAGAGAGGAGGATGATAGTGGGGAAGTAGTGGAAGAAGAAGAGGCTAACACTACCAATGGAGTAGTAGGTGAGGTGGTGGTGAGGTGGACTGAGATGTCCACAGGGGGTGGAGATGAGATGGGCAAAGATTTGGGTGTAGAAGGGGATGATGTAGTGGCAACAGTGGATGGAGGAATGGAGGTGGTAGGTGGTGACGAGCGAGGTTTTTCATATTCTTCTTCCTCTTCATGTTGGGGTCCTTCTAAATACTTGGCATTTCCAGAAGAAATTCCCCCGTCCTCTTTGCTTTCTTTGATGGTTGCACCTTTGTTGCTTTCCTGGTGTATACCTTATGTTTGGTCTTCTGTTCAACTATATTATTCCTCTTTTTAGATTTGGTAAGAGGAGGAGACTTGAGTGCCTCACCTAATGAGCTCGCAACAATGCCACTATCTATTTCACTTTCAATATCATCTTTGAGCTCCCCATATGTTAGCTTTGTTCCTTGTTCATGCAACTGAGTTATTTTCTCATCAACCTATTGTTTGGTTCTTTGCTCCACATGGCAGGTGATGGAATCCAGGTAAATCATCTCCTTCTTGACCAAGTCAATTAATGACAATGGGACATTTACCAAAGCACTATACCTTTCATCCAAGATATTGTCATCTTCGACAATTTGATCAAGCACTGGGAACAAGTTGATTGAATTCACAAACTGTGAAGTCATCCTCATGTAATGCCACCTCCAAAATTCTTTATCATCGTTATAGTTTGCTGAAAAGTCCTCAATGTGAGGTTGGTGAGCATATTGTCATCCGACTTGTTTCTTCAGTTTTCCATGGGGATTCACACCTCCCCTATTTGTATGCAATTCCAAATTATGCTCTGCCAACTCCTTCTTAGAGTTCTCGGCACATGGGGTAGCATGACAAGAGTACATTCCCTGCCTGAAGGTGAGGGGATATGGGATGCCAATGCAATTTTTTTTGCTCAGTAGGGTGTGGGTAGTCTGTAACTGTTGGGTGAGCTCCAATAATATTATCCTATCATTGGGGTAGTGTGGCAACCGATAGGGTCTTCCTGAGAATCCCTCTACTCTAATGTATGTGAATTTTGGGAATTGGATATATAGATATCCAAAGCCCATTAGAACTAATTTGGCACTGTGCAAAACCCTCATGTGATAGTCTCTACCCATAGTTTTGATTATGTGCCCAATGAAGGCATCATTTACTCTCCTATAATCCCTTTTTAAGTTCCTGTATTAGAGTTGTGGGTAGTAGTCATATACCTTAAGCTTCCCCTTCTTTGTCCCCAACACCCCAACACAATCCAAGCCTTTGTAGGGGAATTTGACTGCCAGGAGATAGACCAAATATGAGGTCATGTAGAATTGGTTATGCAGGTTGTTGCATATCATCTTTTCCCAGTGGAACTTTGAATTGTCCTAAGGATTTATTTGACAAAGTAGAACATCTATTCTTCAAAGAATGTGGCAGCGAGCAAGCCCATTATTCTACTAAGTAGAGTCACCAAGTTGTTAGTCTCTTCTACAAAATCACTTCTATATAGCAATTGAGGTACCTTTCTCGCAATACCCCTCTTATCGTTTAACCATGTTTGATTTGTTGTTCTTTTACACCCAATATGATCTTGCTTCCATACTGTCAAGGAAAATTCCTTTCCAACTTCCTCCATTTTATCAAAGACTGGGATACCAAATATTTTCTTGATAGATTAGGCAGGTAAGTATGCTAAAACCCTCCCATCCTTTGCAAATATCTTCTTGGTATTGGCGTCGTAGCACTCTCGACATGCCATTACTAATTTTGGAGTGATCAAGGCAAGAGGAAATCCAACTGCCTTAGTGAGTCCACTTTCTTTGATTATCATAGCTTCTATTGTGGGTTTGACCATGAACTTGTATCTAAATTCATCTACGTTGACATGTCCTAGATCAATATCAAAGATCTTGTCCCAATCAAACGCGATCTTGGAAGTGCATTCTACCCCGTTGACCTAGTACTTCATTTCTTATTTTTCTTCATTTCCTTGGGGAGCTCTAGTTGGTTTCTTTCCCTTATCAAATTTCTCTTTTGGCTTCTCAGATGGTCCCTTAATAGGTTCCATAAATCCTGCACACAAAAGGTGCAATAAGTGCGTTGACAGATCAATAGGTAAAATGTCAGTTAAATCATGTAAATTCATTGTTAGAAGTATTCATACACCCTTGAAAGATCATAATATTCATCAAAATTCATTGTTTGAGGCTCGTTTGGGTCGTTTGTGTAAAAATGGGTCTGATAGTGCGAAATTACGCCCTTCAGAAGCCGTGGGAGTGAATGTCGTAAGGAACGACATAGGGAAAGGGGAAACCTTTAGATAGAGTTCCAATAGAAAATTTCTGCATGGCTTGGTCTATGAGAAGATTTTACATGAGGCTATTGGGCACATGGGAAAATTGACAACAGAGGCACTTGGAACCATCCCCTTTGCTAAATCAAGCCTTGAGGCTTATGTGGGTGTGAAGGGTGTGAGAGAAATGAGTGGGGCCACCACTAAGTTCTTGCCATTATGGAGCAACCTTGGATGAGTGGCATCCTACATTCATAGTTTCGCATAGTGGAACTCGTGAGACATCTTGATGTCTTGAGTTCAAATCTTTATATTTTAGTACAGGCGATAGATCATGCTCCATCCTTTATCTTTGAAACATTAGCCAATTATGGTATGACAACGAGGAACAAAGTTCTGCTTGGGGCAATCTGCATGAGCAGACCTGCAGTGAATACTTGGTTGTGGGATTTTCCTTGTTCTTGCTCAAAGTTACATCCATGACAATTGAGGGCCTTATAATTGAATAGTGGATAGTCATTAAATCTTAGCCATTGAGAACAACAACGACGTGATGATATTTCACATGAGGTGGCCTGCATGGGCAGATCTGCTAAGGGGTTTTGACTTACATTTTTAGTCATTAGAGCATTTTATTATTGGGGTGGCATCACTTGACTCAGGGTCTGCATGGCAGAGAGACATGTTGGTTTCATTGTTAAATAATGACCGAGAGATAACGTCACTCCATGAAGAGCAACCCACAATTGCAGGACCGTAAGGGGTCAGAGTCTTAAGATTTTTATTGCTCATGTTAAGTTCATGGAAATCAGGCGGGCAAACTCTGCAAGGCAGGATGGCATAAGGTCTTTTTTGTAAGATAACAACATCAAAGGGACATCCCTCCCACACTAGCAACCCACCTAAATGGACCCAAAGGGAAACCTTCACTTGGTTTATTAAGTTTTTTCCCCTTTCAATTATTACTCATGGGAAAGGTTAACATAGAATGTAACATACAAAGGTCAGTAAAGGTTTTTCCGTTTAGTGTGACGGTAAGGTGGTGAAATATTGCATGAGGCATCCCATGAGGCGAAGTCTGAGTGACTTTGAGACTTAGCACATTTGGGTATTTTTCTTGCGGTGATGGTATGGGGGGCAGTTTATGAGGCAAGTGGCGTCATTTTATTGGCCATTGGAACAACATCGAGAGGTAAAATATCCCACCATAGACTCCCACATGGTGGAACTTGTGGTCATTTGAGATTTAACCTAATCTTGGGGAGGGGGTCAAGTGGAACTTGCAAGGCAAGTGTCTGTTCTTGATTGATTCATCAAAAGACCGCCAAGGTGAGGGTCGGACCCGTGGATGCCTACCTAGGGCTTAATAGCCTAGGAACATGGAATGGACAGGATGGGGAGGATCTAAGGGTACCTATTATAGTTTAAGCCAACATTGTAGGCCACAAGAAAGGGCTCAGATTCATCGGATAGAGACCCAAAATTCATATCATTTCAAAAACCCTAACTTCCAAAACCCTAGGTGAAATGTAAATGTAGAAGAAAATGGTGAGAAGGATACATACCTAGAAATCTGTAGATGAAGAAAATAATAACCAATCAAGGGAATCCTTGAATCTTGGGTGTACACAAAGAGTTCTAGCCTTTGAAAATTTGAATACCACGGGTGAAAATGATGGCCCAACGATGGTCTATTTATAAGAAAATTGCCATTAATTCCCAACATTAAGTGCAAGTACAATGAGAAATGGGTAGGTAAGGGCTACAAAATTCCATGCCAGTGAGGATGTTCAACCAAGACTTATGCAAAGTAAATATGTGCAGGACCCACAATGTGGGTGGATGTGACCCAAAGGACATAATGAATGGTGAAGCAAGGATAATGATCCAGAAAGGGAGACCTGCAACTTTGGGTCTTACAGGGATGATGGGAACAATGACAAATGGAGGATGGAAGCCCGCATACAAAACTATGCATAGATCTGAGACTTAGTGAATTTTGGACATGTGATTTTGGTCAAAGTGAGGTTTGGTATTTTAAGGCATGTAACCATTTTAAGCTTAGAAATAGGGCATGCAAAATGAGGCAAAAGTGAAAATGACCTAGTGAGGGCGAAAGAGAAAGAGGGGGTCCCTAGTTTGAACGGGGCGAGTTGGCTATAGGCACAAAAAATGGTGAATCTACTGGGAGAACACTCTCTAGTGTTCCAAGGGTAAGGATTCATCTGAAACCTATAATCTTGGGGTTTCATAGACCAGAAGTCAGTTTCCTCAAACGAACTATAAACTTAAAGGAGATCTGAATCCTTATTTGAATAAGTTCACAAAATATCTCAGAAGTGTGTGCAGTGAGTTCATTCCTCTCCTTCAAAAACCATAGAGGACAGTGATCAATCGGCCAAGATAAGCTACATAGGTAGTCTAAGCCCAAAAGTAACCTAGACATTGCTCCACTGCCAGTCAGGTGTCCATAGCCCTGACAGAGTTGTCACTGCAATCCTCATGAACATTGCTCTATTGCTAGCTGAGCATCCATAGACTTGATAGTGTTGCTCATATGCCCACACAACCACCTGTTTTTTAATATTTTCCTTTCCTTTCCTTTTCTTTTCATATTTTATTTTGATACTTTTTGCTTGACTCTATAAGCAGTGAAGCTTATAGCGGGTTTAAAGATCATAGTGGTCACTAGAGAAAATTTGAGATTTTTCACTTGCCTTAGAACCTTTTCATGGTGACCGTCATATAGTTCATCAAGAGTATTTAAAGTGTATGTTATGTGTAATCTGAGATAGATGTGAAAGGATTCAAATAAGGGTTCCATTCTGGATCAAGTCATAGTTCAAGCAAGGAAACCTAATTCATGGAGGTGAATAGAAAATCCTAGTTACTCATGAAGACTTATCCATGGAACAAAAAGGATCATGTAACAAACTGGGCCCTAGGCCAAGCACCGCCACCGCATCAAGACTGAATGACACCCTCAACAAAAATGAAGGATGAGAAAATGAGCGAAAGCGAAGAAAAAGCGAAACAAGAAGCAAAATAACTACCCTAACTATATACAAAGGGTGAGCTTAAACAAATCAAGCAAGGAAATAATGCTTGAGGTACTGCTCGTTGACTGGAAATGAGACATCCTCTCTAGTAAGCGTTTTGAGGTGGAAAGAATTACCTCCTAGAATTTTAGAAATCTGAAAGGGGCCAAGCCAAAGCTTGTCGAATTTTTCATGTCCCTCGTTCTTCTCATAGGCCTTGTCACAACATAAGACTAAGTCAACAACTCTAAAGGCCTTAACTTTGGCTCTATGGTCGAACCATCTCATGACTATGCCCTGGTGTTTGGATTTGTTTTTGATTGCTTCATTACGAACTTCCTCTAAATGAAGCAACTCAACTAAGAAACCCTCAAGGTGTTCTCCCTCTTCATAATAAGTATTGATGAATTATAGTATAGGGATCTTGAGGTGAACTGGAAATACATGCTCTAGGTCATAAACGAGGTGGAATGGGGAATTCCCCAAGGCAACTTTATGTTGGGTGCGATTTGCCAATAGAGAAAAATGTAACTGGGTATTCCAGTCCTTTGGGTTCTTATCAAGCAAATTACAAATGATGGTCAATAGGTTCTTGTTCATGGATTCAACTAGACTGTTCACTTGGGGATAATAATTGGATGAAAATTTAAGTACAATCCCATAATCAAATTCCGAACTAGCAAACTTGAGGGAAGAAAATGCAAGACCATTATCATAAAATAAGAAAAATGGAAAACTAAAAGGATTTATAATGAAAATTTCCAAAAAATTAACAACTACTTCAGTTGTACATTGCTTACAAGCAGTCACTTCCATCCATCTAGTACAAAAATTGGTTGTGGTTAGAATGCACGCGTGGCCTGCAGAGGATGGTGGGTTTGTTGGACTAATGAAGTCGAGTCCCCACTGAGCAAAATGCCTTACCCCAACAATCGACTATAGAGGAACAACATTGTTCCTCTCTCTAGTATCAACGATCTGGTAGACATGATAGGATCAAACATGATTGTGAGAATCTTTGAAAAACGTTGGATAGTAGTACCCTACTCATAGAATTTGATGGGCTATTGAAGGGCTGGATCTATGTCTTGTGACAAATTTTTCATGAAATTCCTTTAATACTTCAGTCATCTCTTCTTTTCCTAGGCATCTAAGGTAAATTACTTCATGATTCCTTTTGTATAACATGGCTCCCTTTATCATATAACTGCTAATTTTTAGCCTAAAATATCATTTTTGAATTCATTGCAATCGTGATGGAAATTTATTGTTCAACAAGTAATACACTGTGTCATCGTACCATTCATCCAGGGAAACATCCTCTAATTGATACTGTTGGATAGTGAGTTTTGATCCTATCTTTGCCATTGTGCATGTGAGAGATGATCTTGTCTTTTCCATTATGCATGTGAGATCTTGTCCTCAGACCAACTTCATAGGTTGGATTTCCATGTCATACTCTTGAAACAACATGACCCATTTTTCTCTCCTTTCTCCTAGATCATTTTGCACCAATAGGGTCTTAACAACTGGGTTTGGAATAATGGAAAATACTTTTTTCCTCAAGATATAATGTCTGAATTTCTTAACTCCTCTTACTAGAGCATATGCCCGCTTCTAAACATTATGGTAACACAATTCAAAATCCTTCAATGTAGTATCATAAAAGTAATAGGGTGCTCATTTCCTTCGTCATCTTTCTATGTTAACATGTTGGCACATGAGTGATTTGAATTGAAAGAGTAGATATATAAAGAATTCAAATAATTTAGGCTGACCAGCACCAGAGCATTTGCAATAGCCCTCTTAATTTCATCAAAATCATGCTTTTCTTTCTGCATCCACTCTACTTTTGCATCCTGCTTGAGCATGACATTTAGCGGCTTGACTATTTCTACGAATCCTGTGATGAACTTCCTAACAAAGTTTATATTACCAAAGAAGGACTTCATTTCCTTTTTTCTGCTTGGAGGTTGGATCTTCAAGATGGCTTGAATACGTTCTAGATCTATAGAGATTCCCTTTTTTGAAATCACGTGTTCTATCAATTTTCCTTTTGTCACCCCAAAGATGCATTTCTTCGAGTTCAACAAGATGCCAAATTCCCTATATTTTTGGAACACTTTACATAAGTCAGAGATGCGGTCTCCTATTTTCTTGGAAAACATAGTGAGGTCAACCATGTAAATGATCATGCATTTTCTGATGAGGTCCTTGAAGGCTATATCCATAGCACGTTGAAATGTTGCACCTGCATTGATCAAACCAAATGACATCCTCCTATAGGTAAACGTTCCCCATTTTGTGGTGAAATACTTTTTATGTCTATTATCATATTGCACCATCACTTGGTTGTACCCTGAATAGCCATCTAGAAAGGAAATTATTTGAAAACCATTGACTATTTTAAGTACTTCATCCAATGAGGGAACTGGATAATTATACTTTTCAAAATATCGGTAGAGGTTCCTAAAATCCACACATAATCTGATTTCTCCATTTTTCTTTCTAATCAAAACTAAATTTTCCACCCACGTGGAATGCTTTATGGGGAAAATAATGTGAGCAATCAATAACTTCTATACTTCCTTAAAGATAATGGGTTCTAGCAACACATTGATTGGATGTTGTCGCTGTCTGAAGGTTCTCACATCTGGCTTGAGGGGAATGGTATGAGTGATGATAGATGTGTCATACATGTTGAGGTCCTCATACCCCCAAGCAATCACATCATCAAATATGTGTAACACATAAAAAATTCCTTCCCTTTCTTTTGGGGTGTAGACCTTGTCAATGAACACATTCTTCATATCCTCTGCAACACCCATGCTATGAGTATAACACTGATTATCTATGGAATCTTTCTTAGTCTACTGATCTTGGTCCCTTATGTGATCTAAGTCAAATATTCTTTCCAACTGGGCCATACCCCTAGGTATTGTGTTGGTTTTTAAATTGATCACCCCTTTGATGTCAAGCTCAACTTCCTCAATCTGTACTTCATCTATAATTTGGGAGACAAATACATCTGAACTGGTGATGAAGTCTAGAATGTGCTTGTCATTAGTGAACACTTGGAAGTTGGTGACATTATTAGGTACTGATGGGATAGACGTAAGATCAATAGTGAATTTCTTTAGGCTAGTTAATGATAAGGGCTGGAGAGTACTGGCTACTTGGGATAAGGCTTCAATGGTCTGATTCTTGCCATAGGGAATGAGCTGGATGTTGAATGCATCTAGCCCTTCTATGAGATCCCATACCCTATGCATATAGTTTTCTAATCTCCGACCATGGAGCGAGTATAATTTACTAACTTGTTTGAATAATAGTTTAGAGTCACCAAAGACTTGCAACATTTTTACCTTCTTTCTTAAAGCCATGAGTAATCCATGAAATAATGCTTCATATTCTTCTACATTATTGGTGCAGTAAAATTATAATCTATGGACAACAAAGTACGTCTTACCCGCGAGGTTTATTAACTTGAAGCCTACTCCAGCTCCTTGCTTATATTTGGATCCATCAAAGCACAAAATCCAGAACTTGGAATTACTTTTTCCTTTGGAGCTGATTGAGAATTATTCCTTCTCTAGTTGCTTGTCTATTTTTGCACCCTTGGGAGGCTGTTTGCACTTGGGTTGACATTGATTTTGCTATTCCACCATAACCTCCTTTGGAGTAATTTTCCTTTTAATTTGGTCTAATATTATTTGGAACAAGCAACACTCAAATTCAAAATTAACTGCATCATGTACCCTACACCAACTAGGCAGTAACAACTCTTTGAAATCCATTCTGGCTCCTAAAATGAGCCGATCCTGCATACACTTCTGTATAAAATCTTGGAAGTCATCAAACAACCCGAGGTGGCCATCCTCTTGGAACTCCTCATTATAATATTCAACCAACACTTCTATGCTATTGGGAAGAGGATTCAAATTAATGGGGGCACTACACAACACAAGAACCTCTTTTTCCCCTTCCTCTTCTTCATCTTGGTAAGCGTCGGGAAAATAATTGCCCAACTCCGTTTCTACAAACAACAATTCATTTGTATTGTTATACTCAGTGATCATGAATTTAATCCTAGGTTCTCGGTCAATACAGATTTGATTAGGCAATCCCTTCCATGGAAGCCACAAGTGGGAGTAATCAATAACTTGAATGTCAATGACCTGCTACACTCTTGGGTCCATTGCGACTTGTATAGGGATTCTGTTCAACTCCCCTACTATGCTTATTTCAGTCTTATCAAGTCGGGTCACTTTTCATTTGGACAGGGTTAGAGTTATTCCTAATGCTTGGCATACTATAAGTGGCATGACATTGGTTGAGGCCCCCAAGTCAAGTAGATAGTTATGCAAATTTTTATTGAATATACAGATTGTTAACAAGAAAGGAAGGGTCTCCAATATTCCTTGGAATAGTCCCTTGGGCACATCAACCTAGACTACTTGAGCCTTGTCCTTGTCATTATTTTAATCTCTTGTTTGTGCTTGATTTTGCTCCTTGGTTTGCTATTTATCTACTTGCTGATCTTTGTTGGGTTGCTTGTTGGGCAACTGATCAAGTTTCTTTCCCATAATTTCCCTAATCACAGGATCATTGTCAGCAATGTCAATTGAGACTCACTTTTCTACCATCTCTTGAGCTAGTTTTGATGGGGCAGTCCAATTCAATGATAAAAAAATGGCATGTCAGACAATAGGTATCCTTAGTAACTCAAAGGCTGACAAACTTATCTTTACTTTCTTAAATTCCTCAGCCATGTATTCCCCCTTCTCAACATCCACTTTGAGAAAAAATAGCAAGATGGTCTTGAGTTGAATTGGGTTGCCTATTTCTATTGAAATAATGAGTTGACACTTTGGGATAGGTTGGGTTATTGCTAGCATTAGGGTCTAGCGGAGTACTAAATTTTTTGGGAGGGATGGAGGTTGTAAAGGGACCACCAACTTGTCTATTTCTTAAGTTATAGGGAGATGCACATTGGTGGAACATATAGACTTCATCCTTACATTGCTCTTCCTCATCTTTAGGACGATTATCTACTAGATCAAACAATTGAGATAAAGGGCTTTTGTTACTTAGCTCCTTAGCTTTACCTCCTTTTTTTGTGGTCTCCTTTTTAGGTGAGTTGCTGCCACTTTGCAAGAAAGGAGCCTGGTTGACGACCAAAATTGAGGAATCATACAGTTTCGATGGGACTATGTCTCGACAACTTGAACCATCAAAATTTTTTTGAGCCTCTACTTGAAATATTTTTGTAGTAGTCTGGAACTCCAGACACTCAAGCTTAGAATTCCTATTGGTCTTATGAATTCTGAACCATTCAGATAAGGTAGCCTCTACCAAGTAAACTCCACTTGTGGATTTATCTGTATTTCCTGGATGGTCAAGAGGTGTGGGAACACCTCCATTGTTGGGTCTGGTATTCCATGTTCTATTCTATCTTTGGGGATGTCACCTTTCAAAATTCTATCCCAAGTATGGCCTCGTTCATAATTTTTGTTTGAAGATGGTCTCATATCTTGGTGGTCCCTCTGATAGTTTTCTTGAATACTCTTATGAGATGCTTACAGTTGGTTATTTTGATTCCTCAGATGAGTAACCTCGGTGGACTTCTTCACCTTTTCAACCAACTCATCAATCCATTCCTTGTCTACATTATTTGGGATGGGACTGAATTCTAAAGGAAAATAAGAGGTGCTGTGAGCTGACCCTATTGAGCAATTGATGCTTCAGAGTTCTGCAGTTATGAGGGGATTGGAGACTACTGTGAATAGGCCTACTAAGTTGAAGCCTACATATAATTTGGCACTGCTGGAGCTTGGTTCATTGGTGACCCCAAATGTGGCACAATGGCTAGTTGAGGGACCAGATTCATCAAAGGAGTTTGATGGGCTAAGGCATGAGTGAGTCCATAAATTTGACTAGGGTTGGTAGTAGGCCCCAAGGAAGGTAATGGACCTACAAAATTCTACCCCAAGTCAGTGCTCACCTTCACTACTTTTGCATATGCATCCACCAACCTTATGGGCGATTGATGCATCCATTTAACTAAGGCAAATGTGAGGTTGTGTAAAACAAAATAATATACCAGTCGGGTTGAAGCATCAACAACAATGTAAGGTTCCTGCAACTTCATGTATGCTTTGTGAAATCTGTTATTGAATGAGCCGATTGGCTCATTAACTTCCCTCCTTATTGACATGAATTGCTAATACAACTCTGTGGGGCTGACTGGAATCTTAAAATTATGTAGAAAAGTGTCCTTCATGAGGTCCCAAGAGGTAATGGAGCCTATAGGTAAGTGGATGTAACAATAGAATGCCTCATCTCATAATGAGTAAGGGAATATTCTACAAGCAACATCTTCATTTTCAATCTGCATGTCCTTCAATGTTGTTTGGAAGATCTTGATATGTTCTTCTGCTATTCTTTGTGGATCATTTGGATGGAACTTGGAGTAGAAGCCCTATGGAATCTTCACCATGTCATGGTAGTCATTAAAGGACAAGGATGTTGGATTATTGATAAAACCAAGCCATTAGTGGAGGTTGGGGGGGGGCAATTTCAGTGCTACAACAAACTATGGATGAGGTGGGGCAACTGTTGGGACAATGCCTTGGATGTGGGAAGTGAATGGAGAAGATGTTGGTTGGAGTGAAGGAGAATATGGGGATAGAGGAGATAAAGGTCAAGTGGGTGGGGCTAAAGCTAAATATTCCCCCTTCTTAGCTCTTGTAGCCCCGGTGGGGTTCTTTAGCTCTTGGAATTCTCCCTTGTTAGGTGTGGACCTAAGTACTCTATGAAACCTTTGAGGAGAGAAGGACCCAATTCAATCTAGCTTATCCCAAATGCCCTCCTTCTAGTGCCAGTTCTGTTGATGGGTGCTTTTTCACTTTCTCAACACAGGAAACACACAAGTGTGATGCCTCTCTTGAAAGCTGAAAATCTGCAATTGAGTTTTAGAAAATCACCTCAAGGTCTCCCAAGTGTCATGTCATGACTTGAAAAAACAACTAAGATGATTGATGTGATTTGTTGGTAATCACAAAGGGCCTTTATGGTTTGCTAAAATTGGATATTTTGGGTCTGCAAATAGAGTTTCATAAATTCTAGAAATGATGAATAGTGGCTACAAACTAAAACTCAAAACAACAAACTAAAACTCTTTATGTTCATAAGATTTGGCTTTACAATGATGTTGGAACTTGTCTCTAACTTTAGATTTTAAAGAAATGACAAAAGGGAAAAGGGGTAGAAGTTTTCCTAATATAACTAAGATGAACAATAATAATGGAGGATGCTATAGTGGATAGAATTCCCAAACCGAATTTCACTTAACTAGGGACATCCCACAGTCTCATAAAATTAGTGTAATCTTCAGGGAGTCTTTGTAGATTTTCAGACTATATATTCACCTATTAAGCATGAATAGACAATTAAACTTAGGTGCAAAAAAATGAGTGAGCTCAGACTAACTTTACACAAATTTTCATCAACAAACAACTAAAATTATGAGCTAGAAATGCATCAACACCATAGCATACATCCATCATTAAAGAACAACATGAACTAATAACAGAAAATGATTTTTTTTTTTGAAATAACAATGCAAAAATGAACTATTTGGAGATAGAATCATGCACACATGGAGAGAAACACACAAGAAACCCTTAAATCAATTCTTTTCTCATATATTTTGTAGTAACATGTCTTTACACAACAACTCATCTCTCTTTTAAAATGAGAGGATGCCCCTATTTATAGTTTTCAAAAAGTAGAATGAATGGACAAGATTCATTTACAATGAGTGGCTCAAATTTATTCTAGTTAGGATTTCACCCACCCCCAATATATTGCAATATAAAAATAGACCTTTTATCTTTTTCTCTATTTTGTCTCCTAGTCTATTTTGTCTTCTAGCTACTTATTTAAAAAATTATCTATTATAATATTTCTAGCTTCCTTGTGTAAAGTAGCATAAAAACAAATTTCTAAGAACAACCCGAAGTTTGTCCCATTCTGCAAGGTTAGATTTGGTGATGCAGAATGAGATTATCTTGAAATAATTCAACATTTCATCATGGTGATTTACACATGTTTCTCCCACTTTAACCATCTGCTTGGACTTTGAGAAAGCCCGCACAACAAAATCCATAAAATCTACCAACAAAGTATTGCTAGCCCCTTGTTCAACCCTCTTGTGAAACTCACATTTCACTGCTTCTAGATCTAGCTCTTGAGATGGAATTTTGTGACTTGCTAATAATTCTAGGAGGTCATCTACCTCAACCAAATGGGTAACATTGACATGGACATGGTCTAGTTCTATCAACAACCTCTCCAAAATTACCTTTCTGAACTCAAGGCTATGCACCTAATCATCGAGTAGGCCATGATATTCCTTTGGCAAGGCTAGCTCCTTCTTGTAGACCTTTGTTGATAGTTTCAATATGCTCTGTAGCTTAGGGTATGTGATCTTGTAAATATTGGGGAAATATTTACAAGTGCCTACTTCTTTCTCAATCTTTGTTTGCAAAAATCAAATAATGATTATGCATTCTAGCTGCATAATGGATACCCTTGTAGCCTACATCGAAAACTCTCTTGAACCAATCCAAGGTGGAATTAGTCCAATTCTTCATTTTCTCCATTTTATTCACCTCCTCCTTGGAAAGCAAGGTAAGTGCAAGTGATTCTATTGGGGCTTCTTCCCCTAATGAGGTCTACTACTATATGTAGGTAGTTAGTTATGCCACTTGTGCCTTTAGGTCTTTCTTTGTGGAGATGGACCCTTGGAATTCATCAATCTTTTTCTCATGAGATTCTAGGCCTATATTAATTGTGGATATTTGGTAGTCCTGGACCTGAATAGTCCTTCCATCCTTATCCACAACAGGAGTGGCCACTTGGAGTATCCTGGATCTAGAGGCATTGGTTGTAATATAAGACCCGATCTTAGGTTTCTTCTCCTTCCTAGTTTTTACCTATTCTCTAGCTAGTATGGCTTCTAATTGAGCCTTGGGATCAACAACTATCAGAGCCTTCTTCTTCAATTATTGCTTGATCCATGAGGGGACTTCTGATTGACGTTTTGGGGATTCATGATCCCCTTCCTCTTCTCATTCCTTCTGAGGCTCATCCTCTTCATCATCTCCTTCTTCCTCATTTGGCTCCTTTTCTTGTGCAATATTCTTTTTGCCGAACTCAGTAGGCACTACGTCCTCTCTGACAACATTCTCTTCTTCTAGCACTATCCCTTTAGTTGATTCTTCAACATCTTTACCATGTTTAGTACTTGTTTATTTTGTATTCTCTCTTTCTGCATCTTTCTCTTTTTCTCCTTTATCTTTTCCCTCCCCTTCTTCTAGAGGCACTTCTTTATCTTTCGGGCCCTTATCTTGGTCAATTTGTGGAAGCTCATCAATTATTTCCACCTTGATATCTATGTCCATTTTCCCTTCCTTAGAGCGATGCTCCTCGGGGTTTTCCTCTTCATCTGGCTCCTGATCAGAGTTTTCAACTTCATAATAGTCTTCGAGCTTGCCTAGATCCTCTTCCTCGGGTGCTTGTTGTTCCTCTTCATTAAAAGATACTTTGTTTATATTCACATTCAACCTACCCTCAGAATGCTCAAATTAGTCATCCCTATCAGAGTCCTCTGGCTCCTTAGTAATATCTTTCATAGCATCCTTGGTTTTCTCTGCATTGGCCTCTCTATTTCTTCAGAAATTTCCATTGTCGCCTCCATCTTTGGTGGCTCAATAGGTGGTCGACAAAGAGGAAAAGTGGCCACAAGCTGAGCCATTAATGCTTGGACCTTAGGGTTGAGGATTACCCCAGAGAGTTGAATTGGGAAATTTTTCATATAAGCCATGAAGGCATGTAACAAAGTGAGAGGTGCCATGGTAGTCGATGGAAAAGAAGGTGGTAGGGTGGAAAGGGTAGGCAGTGGAGGTGGAAGTGAGGAGGATGATAGTGGGGAAGTAGTGGAAGAGGAAGAGTCTAACACCACCATTGGAGTAGTAGGTGAGGAAGAGGGGAGGTGGAATGAGATTTCCACAATAGGCAGAGATGAGATGGGGAAAGATTTGGGTGTAGAAGGGGATGGTGTAGCATAAGAAACAAATGGAGGAATGGAGGTGGTAGGTGGTGACAAGCGAGGTTGTTCAAATTATTCTCCGTCTTTGTGTTGGGGTTTGTTGGTTCTCAAAAATGCAGGTTTTAACCATAAGAGTTTGCCAGGCTCTTACAACATTTTTGGACAAGGCCAATTACTCAATTAAACCTTCTGCTCTTTAGGTTCCACTAGACCTAGGTGGGTGAACCTATGTGAAACATGCAGATTCAAAATAGATTTCCTGCTAAGCAATCTACCCATAATGAAAAATAAGAGTGGATAGAGAAAATGACTGCAACTACACCTACTACACAAAATAAAAGATTTGAATATATTATTTGTTATGAATTCTATCCTCTAGGATATGGCTGATCAGTGCCTTTTATCTGTTGGGAAATAGAGTAAAAAATAACAAGAATTCAAGTTGTTTCACTCTCCAACTTAATTCAAGTTGTTAGGCATATTTAAAGTATGAAATTCTATGGCCAAAATATTATTTTACCCAATTTATAACTTGCATAAATTATGCTTGAATGTTTCCCTACCAGGTTCTTCTTTAATCATCCAAAAAAAACTAAAATCACTGTGACTTGATTACAAGAATTTAGTTCTGACTTTGCAGACACCTATTAATCAAACAACACAAAGTGAAAATTGCACCATGACAAACCAAATATATACTTGTTATCCTAATTTAAATGATTTAAAAAGTTCTAATAAGAGACAACCAAATAGGAAATTCAAAAATTATATCATCTTAACAACCAAATTCAGAAAAGATTTCACCAGTGTATATATATTTTCTCCATTACACCCTGTTTCAAGAATGACTATTCCTCATTTTTTCATCCCAGTTTTATTATTTTTTCTCCACAAGTCTCTCTCAGTTAACCCAATTTACAAAATTTTTATACCATGAAATCCAAGGGTTGTGACCCTTCATTTGTTCTGGTATAACTATTTACATTCCATGGCAAAAATTAAAACATTTAATTGCATTTCCTTATTGGAAAATTAAATGTTTTAAACTATAGACCAGCATTTTATTTTTATTTAATACCTTTTCCTGCCTGTATTTTTTATATTCCCCATAGCTTTTATTTTTAACGCTCTACCACAGTCAACCTGTTGACTATCGACGGTATAGCGGTGTCTTCATTCAGCCGTTTCCTTCACTGCTATCGCTCTACCACGGTCTTTGTCCTAGCCAGTCGTGATATAGCGGTAACCGCTTACCAACCGCCATGCTGCCATCTGATTGGCCACCGCGCTATCGCGGTCACTGGCTTGGCTGCCAACGGTACCGCAATAACCATCTTCGCCAACCACAATCACTCATTGCCCTACCGCAGTTACTGGCTTGACTTCCAGTGGTACCATGGTAAGCATCTCCTGCTACGCCAACCGATACCTCCACCATCTACTAACTGCCACTGCTATACTACGACCCCAAAATTACCCTCCGTGGTGTAGCGGTAAGGGTTTCTTTGATTGCTCCATGCTACTACCGCTATACTGCGGGTATGGATTGAGCCATCGGCGGTATAGCGGTATGAATTGGAAAGATAGAA
The DNA here is from genome assembly GCA_007115665.2 of Sequoiadendron giganteum. Taxonomy (NCBI): domain Eukaryota; kingdom Viridiplantae; phylum Streptophyta; class Pinopsida; order Cupressales; family Cupressaceae; genus Sequoiadendron; species Sequoiadendron giganteum. The sequence goes on along the minus strand of CM021102.1, from coordinate 253,928,099 downwards.
ATTTTAAAATGGTTTAAGGTAGTGGTGTATAATATAAGATGTTTTTAGCATTTTGGATGGGGAAAATGATTTTTTTTATAGAAGGATAGTGAAAATATGGGTTCAAGTGGGCAAAAAAGACCTTGGAATTTTAAATGAAAATTTGGGTCTAACAGTGGCTCCTGTTGGGGATGAGTGGTTTTATCAAATCATTGCAAGAATCTAGAATGAAACTAGGAGAGTAGACCAAGACATGAATGGTCCAAAAAATGAAGGCATAAGTGGTTTTATCAAAAAGGTATTTCATTTGTGACTCCAATTTTGCAATCTTCTTCTGAGCAACTCTTCTCACTTCATCAAGCTCTACAAGCTGCTCCATTCTTTCCTCTATTGGATCAAAAATATCCAAGTCTTGCAGAATAAAGTTATAGACTGGCAAAAGGTTCTGCAGTGGCATCCTAGCTTGTGTCCCATACACCACTTTAAATGGAGATTTGCCAGTTTCCTTCTTCAGTGTAATCCTATCTGCCCATACAACCAATCTTAACTTTGAATCCCATGCCTTTTTATTTGTATCCAACATCCTCCTTACTATCTTCAAAAGATTTTTATTGATTGAATCTACCTGACCATTGGCTTGTGGATGCTATGGGGAAAAATAAGAAATATTAATGCCATATGTTTTGCAAAAATCTCTGAACTCATCAGATCTAAAATGCATCCCATTATCTGTGATCAATCTGACCGGGGTGCCAAATCTGGTTATAACATTCTCCATCAGAAATTTCATCACTACTTTTCTTGTTTCTTGCTTAGTTGGGACAACCTCCACCCACTTAGTAAAATAATCTATGGCCACTAGTATCCATTTGTGTCCTCCACTTGATCTTTCCTGTATTTCTCCAATGAAATCAACTCCCCATTGGTGAAAAGGTGCTTCTACCTGCAAAGGTCTAAGTGGCAATGCTCCTTGATACTTCAACTTCCCTAAGAATTTCTGACAAGCCTCACATTTCCTCACATATGTAAAAGAATCATTGAATACCCTAGGCCAATAATAACCAACCTTGAGAATCTTGTGTGTAGTATTCTTAGTAGAATAATGGCCTCCACATACCCCTTCATGCATTTCTCTCAAAACATATTTTTCGTGGGATTCATCTAGACATAACAACAATATACCATCCAAAACATATTTAGAAGCCTGCAACTTCAAAGTTATCCTTTGATTATCACTCAACCCTTCAGGGAACTTCATATGTTTTAGATAATGCATTACATTAGTATACCATGGAGTATGCTCAATAATTGCTATGACTTCTTCCTTACCTTCTACATTGCAGATTTGGTTTGCTTCAATATTTGTTTCTGCCATCAGCTTGGCCAAACCTTGTCCTCTTACCAACTTGGTAATTTGAATCTCCATGTTGAACTCTTGAATTTTATTAATCCATCTGCATCTCTTCCCTGTGACTTTTGTCTTCACCAGGATATCCTTCACAGTTGCATGTGGGATATAAGCAATTACCTTAGCTCCAACAAGGTAAGGCCTGAAAGCCTTTGCTGCTTTGACCAATGCATAAGCCTATTTTTCCATAATATCATACTTCAATTTTGACCCCTGCAAAGACTTACTGAAAAAAGAAATAGGCTGCTCATGACCTTCATCATTTTTCTCTAACATAACAACAACTATGGTCTGAAATGATGCAAAATAAAAAATTTGAAATGGTTTAGTAAAATCAGGAGACTTCAGGATAGGGGCTTCTTTGATAGCTTTTTTTATAGATATGAAGGCATCCATAGCTTCAACATTCCATTCCAAATTTTCTCCCTTTTTCAACATCTTAGATATAGGTTTAACAATCTCAACAAAATTGGACACAAACCTCCTAACAACATTAATTATGCCAAAGAATGATTGGATTGCTTTGACAGTTTTGGGAATGAGAATTTTATCTATGGCATCTACTCTTTTAGGGTCTATCCTCATCCCATCTCTTGACACAATATGCCCCAAAAGTTTACCCTCTGTGACAAAAAAATGACATTTTTTAGGATTACGACTAATACCATATTCCAAAGCTTTGATGAAGATCTTCTCTAAGTCCCCAACATGATTCTCTGCCTTTTTGGAATAAGTAGTGAGATTATCTTGATATACCACCATTATAGCATTGATTAGATCTGCAAATGCCATATCAATGGCCCTTTGAAAGGTAGCTCCTACATTTGTGAGACCAAATTGCATTCTTATATAGACACACATTCCCCATGGTGTAGTGAATTCTATCTTGTACTGCTTAGATTCTTTGACTTTGACTTGGTTATATCCAAAAAATCCACCCATCATTGAAAATAGCTCACACCCTATTACTTTGTGCAATATTTCCTCGATGTTTGGAAGAGGATAATTATCTTTTAGGGAAGCAACATTCAGATTTCTAAAATCTACACGTCTTATGTCCCCATTTTTCTTCGTGACTAGAACCAAATTCGAGATCCATGTTGAATACCTAATGGGTTTTATGATACCTCCATCTCTAAGCTTTGCTAGCTCCTTTTTCATCTTGGGTTCTAGAGTTGGGTTGATAGGCCTCTGCTTCTGTCTGAATGGATTTGTGTCTGGCTTAAGTGGAATCTCATACTAAAAAATATCTTCTTTATATGCCTTCAAATCCTCATAAGACCAAGCAAACACATGCTTGTATTTTCTTAGCAATGTAATCGACATTCTCCTGATAGTTGGGCTTATTTTCTTCCCAATGTAAACCCTTTTTGGTGCTAATTCAGTTCCCAAATTTATTCCTTCAATATCTTCTTTCTTAATAGGTGTCTACTTCATGAGAGAAAAATCACCCCCATCATACACTCTCTCCAATGCCACAAGCCCTTTGGGAAGCTTGTTAGTTTTAAGCTACAAAAATTCATTCCCAAATACAATCTGTTTCCCATCCACTTCTTCCACAAAAGCATTGAAATCTATCTCCTATGCCTCATACTGATCTATACAATGAAGAAATTTCAAAAGGTCAGTATCATCATTAAAAAATTGCCAACTATATATGTTGTCAGGGACTACTGGTCTTGTTTTGAATTCAACCTGAGACACTCCTACCAAAGTGATATCATATTTCTTTAAGGCTACATTAGCCAAAAATTCAACCATTAAATTTTTAGATCTATCTATTCAATCAATTGAAAATGCATCAAACAGTTCCACTGTATCCCACACAATTTTTTTATATTGTTTCAGCCTCTTGTTCTTTGCAGCATATTTTGATCTGACTTGTAACACAATAAACTTGGAATCACCCAAGACAGTCAAAAACTTAATCTTATGCTTGAAAACCATGTTCAAACCAATCAACAAGGCTTCATACTCAACCACATTATTTGTACATTCAAAATCCAACATAAATGAATATTTAAATGTTGTGCCTTCAGGTGATGTGAAAAATACCCCAACTCCATTACCTTCTTGGCTGCAAGCCCCATCAAAATACATTTTCCACACACCTTTCTGATTTCTAGAAATAATCCTATCAACCCGGTCAGTATTCACTAATTTTGGCTGAGACAATTCTACTCTGAAACTCCCTAAATCCACATCACAAAAGCAATTAACTTGTTCTTGAGGAATACACTCAACAATCTGATTCACCCTTGGTTCTCTATATAATTTTACCTCTTCACCATTAACTGGTATTGTGGCATATGATAAATCAAATTGCAAATTACCTCCAACTGTTGCAGTCCATTGTCTTGACAAAAGCATTCCAAACTAAGGAGGTGTATCAATCATAGTTATATCAATATTATAGGTTGCTTGTGGGTAGGCTGCTAATATTACTTCTACATCTTTCATAATCCCTACTACTGGGACATGCCTACTATCCATTGCATAACACTTACCACCCTCAATATCTATCCACATATTGAGCTATTTCATTACCCCTACTGGCATAATACTCATAGAAGCACCTGAATCTATCACGCAATTTCTTACCAATTTACCATTTATGAGTAGGGTAGTAAAAATGGATCAATTTGTGGCATTTTCACCAATGCATCATTTAGGCCAACTTCTGAATCTTTTATCTTTCCCTTCTTATCAACAACCCCAAGATTCTCATTTTGTTCAAAATTTACAATTTGATTCCTCCCACTAGACATTAATTGAGTAACACTTTCCCTATACTCTTTAATTTTCATCATTTCAAGCAAGGGGACATACATTTTTACCTAGGATAAAGCCTTCATGAAATCAAAAGATGCACCTTCAGCTCTGATCACCTTCCTTTGCTCTGCTGGTTCACCTTTGTTCTCTTCTTTCTCCCTTTTTGATGTCAGATCTATCGTTTGTTTGTCTTTGGGGAATTTTTTATTTTCTTCTTTGGGAACATACTTCTGTTCTTTTTTATCAGGGTGCTCATCATCTGTCTTTTTTGATATTTCATGGGACATATTTTTATCTTTCAAGAATATCCCTCTTGGAACACCTTCATTCTCATTCATTGTTCTATTCCTTAGCCAATACTTGCTTTTAGCTAGATCAACTGCTGCAATAGTCAATATTTTAATTTCTTCCTCAGTTGGTCTCCTCATATTTCCCCTATTAGTCTGATGTGATGTAGTAGAAGGAATTTGTTCATCATCACTTTGTTCATAGTCATGTTTTGCAGTTTTGGACCCACGCCCCTCTGAAAGTGGGGACCCTCTGTTGGCTTGGTCTTTTGGCCTGTTTCAGTGGATAGCCCCCTCTTTGTGCTTATCTTTGAAAATCTTGGGATTTCGATCCTTGGCGCTTGTCTTCATCTGGGGGTGCCTTTGTGCTGAGTTCTTGGTGGTATTGGAATCTTGCAGATGTCCTCTTGGGGTGGTCTTATTTTTCCTTCTATTTTATTCCTTGTTGTTTTTTTTAGGGCCTAAGGGTTGGTTTTCTCCCTTAGATTTCCCTTGTTTTCCTTGTTTCCTTTTTTCTGCTAGAGGCAAAATCGGGATAGGAATTAACTTTGAAATTTTGCTAAGTTCCGGGTTTGGTTCCTATTCTCATTCTGATTCCGCTCCCTACTTCCTCACTTTTCTCCGTCGTTTTGTTTATTTTGTCCTAAGGGTCACTTTCCTCCCTTAGGTTTTCTTCGCTTTGTGTTCCCTTTTTTTCCTTGTTTCCTTTGTTCTGCCGGAGGTGGAACCGGGATGGGACTTAACTTTGAAAATTTTATAACTTTTGGGTTCGGTTCCCGTTCCTGTTCTGGCTCCGCTTCCCGCTTCCTTGCTTTTCTGTGTCGTCTTGTTTGTTTTGTCCTAAGGGTTGCTTTCCTCCCTTAGATTTCCTTCACTTCACTTTCCCTTTCTTTGTTAGAGGCGGGATCGGGATGGAATCTTACTCTAAATTTTTTCAAAGTTCACGATCCCTTTTCATTCCCATTCCGACTCCGCCTCCCACATTCTCATTTTTTGTGTTGTTGCGTTCATCTTCAGCCTCTATTTTGGTTCTCCACCTATGGGTTTTCTTTGGTTTCCTCTTTTGTTGTTTTGTCAGGACCGGGACCGGGACCGGGATGGATCCAAAATCCAAAATTTGCAAAGTTTGCATTTCCTTCCCATTCCCGTTCCACCTCCGCTTCCGTTGGGGTGGGTTTTGGTTTCCGCTTCCACCCGGTTTCCCTTCATGTTTCCTTTTCATTCCCGTTCCACCTCCGCTTCCACCTGGTTTCCATTTGCATTTCCTTTTGATTCCCATTCTGCCTCTGCTTGGGTTTTATCTTGGTTCTCTGACTTTGGGATTTCTATGGGCCTGATTGGATTTTGATGATGTATTTGGAATTAATAGTATTGTGTTTGAATGTAGTTTGGTTCGAGCTGGAATTTGTAGGATGTACTTTCAAGATTTGGGCATGATTTGTGGGTGCAGTCAGGTACACTTTGCAGCTACTATTACAAGACCTTTTCCTACATGCAAGGTTGACACATTTGATGTTCATTAATGGTAGATAGATTTGGTTGGTGGATTCACCCTGGTTTTGTTTGATTTGGGCCGTCCATTTTCCCGGCTTTGGTTTGGTTGGTCGCTTGTTTTCCTCCTAATGTTCGCACACACATTTCCATTCACACGGGTGTTCATTTATTGTTAAACGTGGCTCGAGGATCCCTCCCCTGGTTGCATGCGATCCCAGGTTGGTCCGATGGGGTCCTTGTTGCATTCATTTTTGAGTGACGGGTTATTGTAGACTATCGGGGCTGATCTAGTTGGTGGCCATGGTTTCTTGTAACCCTAGCTCTATTTCCCGTGGGCCTGGTGTTTCTATAAGTATGGCACTTTGCCTCTTTCATAGGGGTTCATTGGTTGAGTAAGGCTTTGAGAGAAGTAGGTTAGGTTAGAGTTCTTCTATTGACTAATGAAGTCAAAAGAATTGTGATCATTAGAGTTAGCAACAGGGTAACATGTTAGCAGATTAAGAGTTAGTTTTTACATTTCAAGCAAGTGCTGTAATAGACCAGAGATGTTGTGAATATGATGATTTAATACAAAGTGTAGACATTGTGTCATGACTGGTGCCTCCTTTGCATTGGATAATATTGCATGTTTCTTGTTCCATCTTTAAAATCACTTGAGAATGATTGGATGTAGTTTAGATTTAGTTTGTAATGTTGATGACTTAATAACCAGAGTGTTGTAGCAATCCCTAGTTCAAATCTTATGTGGATTATTGATTATGGGAATGCTACGTAAGGTCAACCTGCACTTGATATTCATGTGCTTAGTTCAACTATATGTGTTCATTCAGCCTTCTTGAATGAGTGCCTATAGCTTGAAAATATTTAACACCCTAGAAGATTGCACTATTCTCTGCAAGATTGCAGTTATAGCCTAGGTCGACCAGAAACTAGTTTAAGGGATTGGTCCATTCCAAATATTTCATCATTTGCATGATTATTCTTAGAAGTAGTGTTAGCAATCATAACTTTTGAAACCTTCATCTTTTGCTATTTCTTTTATTAAATGGTTAGAACTTGAAGTTAAAGCATCACCATATATTAAATTTGATGAGTTTAGAGCTTCTAGTACTTGTACGTAAGACCCCTTGTGATTACTAGCATATTCACATTTTATAAGTGAGTTTTTTCTACTGCATTATCATTACTTGACACTTGAAATACATTGGGGTTATCTCTCTGTTCATAGAGATCAACGTTTTAAGAGAGATAGGATAACTTCTATTCTGTTTGAGTTGTTGCCATGCAGAAACACCAAACAACAAGTCAAAAAATTTGTTGTTCTGTCATGTGAAAATTATATTTTTGATGATCAACATTATATTCATATCCTCATTCTTCTGAAGATGAATACCCTTGCTCTGGAGAGTGAAGAGTATGGGAAATCAAATAAATATTATGGTCCTCTTCATTATTATTTTCTGCTATGTCTTTTCTTGACACTGACTGAGCTACAACACAATACTCTAAAGAATGTGGAAAGTCACAAATTGAACACCAAGGACTATTATCAACCATGTATGTCCCTCATTTCTTCAAAGGGTCAGGTGTCTCTTTATTTCTTGGCCCATCCACCACTGGCTTTCCATTTCTCCAATTTGTATTATAAGGCATGTTATGTAGTCTTGGCCTTTCATTCCTATATGTGCTTTCTTGTTATTTGGAGGAGAATATTGGGGAACCCTAGGGTTATCCCTCTTGGCAATCATCCCTGCATCTTTCCTGTTATTTTTAATTGTGAGTGCTATCCTTTGAGCTTTAGCCAAATTTCTGGAACCCCTATTTCTAAGCTCATATCCTATCTTAGGATCAAAATATTTTAAATAAATACTCAATGCAGCAGGATCAACCAATTTAGATCCAGGAGGTATCTTATTATGCAATTTAGAAAACCTCTAGTTGAAATCATAATATGACTCATTTTGATGCTTTTGAATAGTCACCAATTCGTGCAATGCAAATTCAGGTGCATATTGATTCCCATATTGCTCAAGAAATTGTTCATAAAACACATGAATATAATCAATAGAAGCTGTTGGTAGACTATTAAACCAATCTTTGGCATCTTCAATTAGTGACATCATAAACAACCTCATCTACACATCTTCATACTGTATATCCAAATCTTGCACAAAAGCATTAAAAATCCTTAAATGTTCTTCAGCTGCAATTGCACTACTTCCTATGAATTTTGGGACAAGACTTCTCCAATGGTTGTCCATAGGATAAGGACATATTTGAAATCTAGCCAAGTCAAACTGCCTAATCATGGTTGCATATTATGGAGGGGGATTTTGGTAATACTGATGCTGGTACAATAGATTATTATTTGCCACATATTGTTGACCTTGTGGGGGTACATGTTGCTGATAAGGAGGTGGTTGAACACCTTGATGTTGTGGTGGAGAATGTTGATGTCTATTTGGTTGATTTTGATGGACCTATGGGGCTTTTGATGGGCCTGCATTATTGTTACCCTACCTGTGTGGTGGCACATATTTATGCAGATTAGCCATTTGAGTATTGAATCGAGCTTTCCTCAATTTCAACTCTTCGAGTCCTCTAATTGCTTGGAGCCTCTACTCATATTCTATTTTTTTCTCTCTCCACTTCTTTCCTCTCATGTTCTAGTCTTGCATTTATTTCATCTTGAGCCATATGTTCATAGTTCTCCTTAGAGGCAGCTTCATAGCCAAGTCCATCCCGATTCTCTTCAAGAAATGCCATTTTTTGATCATATTCACGTTGTCTCCTTTCTCTTTCAACTTCACATTCAGCCATGAACTCTTCAACTTTCTTAGGATTTGGTTGATAGAAGGGATTCCTCTGTTCCTTAGGATTACAAGGTTCTCTGGAAGGGGTGTTTTCATTTGCTAGTGTACCATATGAATTGTGTGTCTCCAATGGTGCTTTTGATATTTTGTTTTTATTTGATGGGCCCATGTCATCAAATACTTTCTTACCCTTATCATTCTCTGAGTCAATTTAATTTTTTCATTAGGGCCATCACCATCTTTGTTTAAAGACCTTCTTCCTTGCATGCTATGAGCAATTGTGATAGTCTAAACTCTAGTGTGATTTCTTTCTGACGTATATTTCAATTTAACAATTTCAACACATCTATTCATTTAGAGTCGCCACTCACTTTCCAAAAGTGAGAAAATATGCAATTCTTTATTCCTAGCGGAGTCTTCTACAAAATATTGACTCTATGAAAAAGGCTTATTTTTAGATTATGTTCCCCAACAGAGTCGCCAAACAATTGGTTCTCAAAAATGTAGGTTTTAACCATAAGAGTTTGCCAGGCCCTTACAATTTTTTTTGGATAACATACAAGGCCAATTACTCAGTTAAACCTTCTGCTCTTTAGGTTCTGCTAGACCTAGGTGGGTGAACCTATGTGAAACATGCAGTTTCAAAATAGATTTCCTGCTAAGCAATCTACCCACAATGACAAATAAGAGTGGATAGACAAAATGACTGCAACTACACCTACTACACAAAATAAAAGATTTGAATATATTATTTTTTATGAATTCTATCCTCTGGGATATGGCAGATCAAATACCTTCTATATTTTGGGAAATGGAGTAAAAAATAACAAGAATTCAAGGTGTTTCCCTCTCCAACTTAATTCAAGCTGTTAAGCATATTTAAACTATGAAATTCTATGGCCATCATATTATTTTACCCAATTTATAACTTGCATAAATTATTCTTGAATGTTTCCCTACCAGGTTCTTCTTTAATCATCCAACAAAAATCCTAAAATCATTGTGACTTGCTTACAAGAATTTAGTTTTGAATTTGCAGACACCTATTAATCAAACCACACAAAGTGAAAATTGCACCATGATAAACTAGATATATACTTGTTATCCTGATTTATATGATTTAAAAAATTCTAATTGGAGACAACTAGATAGGAAATTCAAAAATTATATCATCTTAACAACCTAATTCAAAAAAGATTTCACCAGTGTATATATATTTTCTCCATTACACCCTGTTTCAAGAAGGACTGTTCCTCATTTTTTCATCCCAGTTCAGTTATTTTTTCTCCAAAAGTCTCTCTCAATTAACCCAATTTACAAAAAATTTATACCATGAAATCCAAGGGTTGTGACCCTTCATTTGTTTTGGTATAACTATTTACATTCCATGGCAGAAATTAAAACATTTAATTGCATTGCCTTATCGGAAAATTAAATGTTTTAAACTATAGACCAACATTTGATTTTTATTTAATACCTTTTCTCGCCTGTATTTTTTATATTTCCCATAGCTTTTATTTTTACCGCTCTACTGCGGTCAACCTATTAACTTTCAATGGTATAGTGGTGTCTTCATGCAACCACTTCCTTCACTGCTACCGCTCTACCACAGTCTTCGTCCTAGCCGGTCGCAGTATAGCGATAACCGCTTACCGACCGCCATGTTGCCATCTGACTGTCCACCGCACTACTGCGGTCACTGGCTTGACTACCAACGGTACCATGGTATCTGTCTCACCAACTATTGTCACCCATCACCCTACCGTGGTTACTGGCTTAACTGCCAATGGTACCGCAGTAAGAATCTCCTGCTACGCCGACTGATACCTCCTCCGTCTGCTAACCGCTACCGCTATACTGTGGCCCTTGAAATTACCCTCTGCAGTGTAGTGGTAAGGGTTTCTTTGACTGCTCCAAGCTGCTACTGATATATCGAGGGTATGGATTGAGTCATCAATGGTATAGCGGTATGAATTGGAACAATATAAATTTTAAATGGGTTTAAGGTAGCGGTGTCTAATATAAGATATTTTAGCATTTTGGATGGGGAAAATGATTTTTTTTATAGAAGGATAGTGAAAATATGGGTTCAAGTGGAAAAAAATTACCTTGGAATTTTAAATGAAAATTTGGGTCTAACAGGGTCCTTCCTCCCGAATAGTTGGTATTTATAGAACAAATCTCCCCATCCTCTTTGCTTTCTTTGACGGTTGCTGCTCTATTGATTTCTTGGTGTATACCTTATGCTTGGGATTTTATTCAACTGTATCCTTCCTCTTTTTAGATTTGGTAAGAGGAGGAGACTTGGGTGCCTCACTTGATGAGCCTATAATAGTGCCACTATCTATTTCACTTTCAATATCATCTTTGAGCTCCCCATATGTTAGCTCTATGTCTTGTTCATGCAACTATTATTTTCTCATCAATCCATTGTTTGGTCCTTTGCTCCTCAAGGTGGGTGATGGCATCCAGGTTGGTGACCTCCTCCTCAACCCAGTCTATTATAGGAAATGGGACATTTACCAGAGCACTATTAATTTCAACCAAAATATTTTTATCTTCGACAATTTGATCAGGCACTGGGAATAAGTCGATTGAATTCAAAAAATATGTAGTCATCCTCTTGTAATGCTGCCTCTAGACTACTTTATCATCGTCATAGTTTTCCCAAAAGTCCTCAATGTGAGGTCGGTGAGCATATTATTGTCCAAATTGTTTCTTTAGTTTTCCATGGGGATCCACGTCTCCCCTATTTGTATGCAATTCCAAATTATACTATGCCAACTCCTTCTTAGAGTTCTCGACACATGGGGCAACAGGGTAGGAGTACATTCCTTGATGGTGAGGGGATATGGGATCCCAGTGTGATGTTTGTTGCTCAGTAGGGTGTGGGTAGTTTTTAACTACTAGGTGAGCTCCAATAAGATTATCCTATCATTGGGGTAGCATGGCAACCAGTAGGGTCTTCCCGAGAATCCCTCTGCTCTAATGTATGTGAATTTTGGGAATTAGATGAATAGATATCCAAAGACCTTTATAACTACTTTGGAATTGTGTGACACCCCTTTTGTGATAGTCTCCATCCATATTTCTTATTATATGCCCAATGAAGGCATCATTTACTCTCTAGTAATCCCTTTTGAAGTTCCTGTATTGGAGTTGTGGGTAACAGTCATATACCTTAAGCTGCCCCTTCTTTGTCCCAACACCCCAACACAATCCAAGCGTTTGTAGGGGAATTTTATTGCCAAGAGATAGAACAAATATGAGGTCATGTATAATTGTGAAGTCTTCTTCATCACCATGAATTGGTTGTGCAGGTTGTCGTTTATCATCTTTTCCTAGTGTAACTTGTCATTGCCCTGAAGGATTTCTTTAACAAAGTAGAACATCCATTATTCAAAGAATGTGGCAGTGGGCAGGCCCAATATTCTACTGAATAGAGTCACCAAGTTGTTATTCACTTCTATATAGTGTTTGGGGTACCTTGTTGGCACTACCCCTCTTATCCTTTAACCATGTTTGATTTATTGTTTTTTTACACCCAATATGATCTCGCTTCCATACTGTCAAGGCAAATTCCTTTTCAACTTCCTCCATTTCATCAAAGACTGGGATATCGAATGTTTTCTTGATAGATTAGGCAGATAAGTCTGCCATCACCCTCCCATCCTTTGCAAATATCTTCTTGGTATTGGCATGATATTATTGACATGCCATTACTAATTCTAGAGTGATTAGGGTGGGAGGAAATCTGGCTGCCTTAGCGAGGCCAATTTCTTTGATTCTCATAGCTTCTTCTGTTGTGAGTTTGACCATGACCCTATGTCGAAATTCATCTATGTTGACGTGTCCTAGATTGACATAAGAGATCTTGTCCCAATCAGAGGTGATCTTGGAAGTGCATTCTATCCCGTGGAACTAGTACTTCATTTATTTATTTTATTCTTTTCCTCAGGGAGCTCTAAGTTGTTTTTTTCCCTTGTAAAATTTCTCTGCTGCCTTCTCGAATGGTCCCTTAGTAGGTTCCATAAATCCTGCACACAAAAGGTGTCGTAAGTGCATTGATAGATCAATAGGAAAAACTTCAATTAAATCATGCAAATTCATTGCTAGATGTATTCATACACCCTTGGAAGATCACAATATTCATCACACTTCATTGTTTGAGGCTCATCTAGGTCGTTTGTGCAATTGTTGGTTTAACAATGAGGAAGTCTGCCCTTCGATAGCCATGGGAGTGAATTTCGTAAGGAATGACATAGTTAAAGGGGAAACCAATAGATGGAGTTCCAATAGAAAATTTCCGCATGGCTTGGTCTATGAGTAGATTTTACACGAGGCTATTGGGCACATGTGAAAATTGACAATGAAGGCACCAAGAGTCATCACCTTTGCTAAATCAAGCCTTGAGGCTTATGAGGGTGTGAAGGGTACTAGAGCAGTGAGTGGGGCCACCTCTAAGTTCTTGCCATTATGGAGTGGCCTTAGACGAGTGGCATCTTGCATGCGGAGTTCTACATAGTGAAACTCGTAAGACATCTTGACGTCATGAGTTTGACTCTTTATATTTTGGTATAGACAATAGATCATGCTCCATCCTTTATCTTTGAAACATTAGCCACTTCACATGGTGAAAAAGTTAGGAGTGTGGGGGACATAAGGTGTGGTGTGACCTAGGATTTTCCATTATGGGATGGCAATGGGGCAATAGAGTTCCACCCGAGGCAACCTGCATGAGTGGACCCATATTGAATACCTAGTTGTGGGATTTTACTTTTTCTTGATCAAAGTTACATCCATGACACTCGAGAGCTCGAGACCCGAATAGTGAAAATTCATTAGGTCTTAGTCATTGAGAATGACAACGATGTGATAGTTTTCCACTTGAGTAGATTCACTAAAGGCTTTCAACTTACATTTTTTGCCATTAGAGCATTTTATTACTGGGGTGGAATTTCTTGACTTGGGATCCGCATGGTGGAGAGATGAGTTGGTTTCTTTGTTAAAGAACGACTGGGAGATAAAGTCACTCCACGAGGAGCAACCTACAATAGTGGGTCTGCAAGGGGTCACCATCTTGAGATTTTTATTGCTAGTGCTAAGTTCATGGAAATCAGGTGGGTATACCCCACAAGGTGGGATGGCATAAGGTCTCCATTGTAAGATATCAAGGTAAAAGGGATGTCCCTCCCACACCAGTGACCCATCTAAATTCACCCGAAGGAAAACCTTCACTTGGTTTATTAAATTTTTTCCCCTTTCAATTACTGCTCATGGGAAAAGTTAACACAGACTCCAACATAAAGAGGTCAATGAAGGTTTTTATGTTTGGTGCAACGGTAAGGTGGCATAAGCCTTCATGAGGCATCTCGCAAGGTGAAATCTGAGTGACTTTGAGACTTAGCACATTTGGGTATTTCTCTTGTGGCAATGGTATGGGGGGCAATCCCTGGGGTGAGAGGCATCATTATATTGGCTGGTGAAATGATATCAAGAGGGAAAACATCCCACCACAGACTCCTACATGGTGGAACCCATGATCATTTGAGATTTAACCTAATCTTGGGGAGGGAGTCGAGTGAAACTTGCAAGGTGGGTGTTTGTGCTAGATTGATTCATCAAAAGACCACCAAGGTGAGGGCTAGTCCCGTGGATGCCAAACTAGAGCTTAATAGCCTGAGCATGCAAAATGGATAGGATAGGGAGGATGCAAGGGTACCTCTTACAATTTATGCCAATGTTGCAAGCCATGGGAAAGGGATTGAATTCCTTAGACAAAGACCCCAAATTCATATCATTTCAAAAACCCTAACTTCCAAAACCCTAAGTGAAATGAAGTGTTGAAGAAAATGGTGAGTAGGATACATACCTAGAAACATGCGGATGAAGAAAATAGCAACCAATCAAGGGAATCCTTGAATCCTGGGTGCACACAGAGAGTTCTAGCCTTCAAAATTTTGAATACCATGGGTGAAAATTATGGCCCAATGGTGGTCTATTTATAAGAAAACTACCATTAATTCCCAACATTAAGTGAAAGTTTGATGAGCAATGGGTAGGAAAGGGCTGCAAAATTCTGTGCTGACGAGGACGTTCAAACAAGACTCAGGCGGAGTAAATGTGTATGGGACTTGCATGTGAGTGGACGTGACCCAAAGGATGAAATGAATGGCGAAGCATGGATATCGATCTGCAAAGGGAGACCCGTAACTATAGGCCCACCAGGGATGATGGGTGTGGTAGCGAATAGAGGATGAAAGCCCACACGCTAAATTTTGCATGGATCCGAGACTTAGTGAATTTTGGACATGTGATTTTTGTCAATATGAGGTTTGCTATTTTAAGGCATGTGACCATTTTAAGCTCAAAAATATGCACACACAAAATGTGGGAAGAACATAATTTTTTTTCCTTTCAACAACACCATTCTGTTGTGGTGTGTATATAACAAAATGCCGAATATCTATCCTTTAAGAGTATAAAATTGCACAAGATTATGGTTCACATATTCTCAACCATTGTTAGTGTGAAGAATTTTGATATATTTTCTAGATTTCTTCTCAATATGAGTCTTGAAAGTTTGAAACTTGTCAAAGACTTCATTATTTTGGTGAAGAAAGTAGATCCAAGTGAATCTGGAGTAGTCATCAATAAAGGTGAGGGCATAGCAAGCCTTGCTAAAGTACAACACTAGAAATGGGCCTGATAGATCACTGTGAACCAATTGTATAACTTCTAAAGCCCTCAAAGACTTCCCTTTATCAAAATTCTCTTTTGGATGCTTACCCATAGCACAACCTAGACATACACCATTTGAAAAGCTGATGAAAGGGAGACCTGTGACCATATAATGTGAGCTAATCTATTGAAGATAATAGTAGTTAAGATATCTAAACCACTCATGCCTTAACTTACACAGTAAATTTGAATGAGTTAGAAATAATGTAGAAGGAGAACGTGGCACAAAGTGAGAAAATTTATATAGACAAGAATCATGATTGGCCTTTCCCATTGCAACCAAAGCATTATCCTCAAGATCTTTGATCATAACTATGTCCCAAGAAAACTCAACTTTCTTACCATTCCCAAGATGAGTGATTTTGTAGACTGAAAGAAGGTTGGCACACAAGTTAGGAACACAAAGAAAATTAATTCTTAAATGATACATCATCCATGTCAACTGAATATTTTCCAACAACTTCCATTTGAGTATCATCACCTGTAAGAATGTGTGGTACTATACAAGGCTCCAAAAAAGAAATTTGTTCTCTATCAAAAACCCATGTGATGTGTAGCACCTGAGTCAAGTATCCATTGTTGTGATGATCCTATGGCTGCAACAAGTGCCTATAATTTTCCTTTCTTTTGTTGTGAAGAAGTGGAAGGAGATGCTTCCTTTTTGTAGGAAGATGGAAAATTGATGTTATTCTTCTTGAGGAGATTAGTCAATTCATTAACTTGCTTAGCATGGAAATGATGCTCATCATGACCAAATTTCTTGTAATATGCACAAGCTAGTTTCTCCTTCTTCTGTGAATTTCCCTTCTTGGAAGATGATGAAGAGTCTCCTTGCTGAGGAGAAGAGGATTATGCTCGATCTTTGTGTGGCTTGTTCTTGGATGGCTTATATTTCTTGCTAGATCCTAACCCATGTCCTACCACCAAATCTTGTGACTTGAATGACTTGAGAATACATATAGTGATTAAATTTATTTGTTCAAGCATCAAAATATCTGTAAATGAATCAAATGAAGGTGTAGTAGAGGCACTTCCCATAGTCAATCTATGAGTCTAGAAACTAGAAACAAAAGCTACATATTTTGAAGGAAGCTTGTCCAACAAATTGAAGACCAACTGTGCATCCTTCTTATCAATACCAGAATCTTTGAGTTGTGCTTGTAGTTCATTAGACCTAGTTACATTGTCTTGGAATGTATCAAAATTCTTTGGATCTAGATTAGTGAGATCATTATCAAGTCTGTATCCCCTAATCTCATAAGTTTTGCTATACAATTGAGCAAGTGTATCCCAAGATTCCTTAGCTATTTTATACTTATCAATATGAAAGATAAGATCAAGAGAAACATATTTATTGAGTGTTACAAGAACCATAGCAATTTTAATGAGCCATTCAATTTTTAAATTTGGATCAGCTGGTTTTGGAATGGATCCATCAATGCAGTGAATTAATCCTTTTTCCATTAGTTTACACCATGCATTTATTTTCCATGTTGCATAGTTATGTGGAGTTAAAAGAGGAAACTTAGGATGAACCATGGCTGAAATTTGAAGAGCACAAGAGAGAACTCAAAGCAAAATCACACAATACAACCCCCCAAATTAACTCAATCAAAGAATCCCCCCTAAGCAAATGATTTGGCACTTTATACTTAGTGCGATTACAATTTCCACTTGCAAGAAATAGCTAAGTGATATTTTGATTTAAATGCTTACAATTTCCACAATAAGGCCGGATCATACTATGATCAATATGCAAAAGATCAAACTGTGATCTATGCAATGCAATTGCCAAAATGAGCCAAATAAGGCTATATGCTGAAAGTACAATTTTTGTTCATAATGAGTACAAATTAATAGCACCAGTATGAAGTTATTAAAAAATCGCACTTTAAAAAAAAATTGCACCTGAAAAGGAGTCTATATGAGCCTGAACGGAGCCTCAGAAGTTCAAAAAATGGGAACTTCTTAGAAACAGCTATGATAAATTAAATTTTATGAAAAAAGTATGTATCAAGTTAAGAAACTATCTACACCACCACGTAGAGCATGAAAAATTATCCCAAATAAAAAAGATTGCTTAAAAATTGGAGGTCGGGAGCTAAAGATATAGTCGTTTGAAAATCACCTCCCAAAATGAAAATGCAAACCATTCAGGGGTGTAAAATTTTCAAAATTCTGCCGACGTTTTGTTGAAATCATCCGTCCATGATGTTAAATTTGATGTCCATATGGACGTCACATTGGAAATCGCTTGACCATCAGAATATTTTGAGGAGGCCAGAATGTTCGTTCCATGGCTAATTGAAGGTTTGACTAGCGAAATATTTTTATTCGACGAATATTCCTTCAAACACTGGTTTGTTTTTTACATCAATTTTTATTAGGGGTGGTAGGGGCCACAATCTAAGACCACATGAAACTCGCTAGGCCTACCTACATGTACCGCAGGTACAGGGTACTCTAAGCACCCTGCAACATGCGGTACATCCACAAACTTTTGTTTTGTTTTTTAACTTTTAAAATAAAAAATTTTACAAACTACGATTTAAAAAAGTATTTTTGTAATTATTTTTTTTTGAAATTTTATAAAAAATATCATAGAAAATATATATATTTTAAAAAAATCGCACCCATTGTAATTATGATGCTTGGGGGCCGTACGACTCCTTGGGCAATTTTATTTTTTCCCCAATAGAAAACTTCTTCAAATTCGATGATTTGACAATCGATCTTAGGATTTTTGGCCCTTTTGAGTGCAATGGTGATGTGTTTTTTGGTTGAAAATGCTCTAAAGTGGTAGCTACCTTTTGGATCTAGCAACCACCTTCAATATTCAAACCCTTGTAGGTTTGGCCTCCAATGTCCAACTGGGACAAAATAAAAGGTAGAGCAAACTTTCTCAGGAACTTTGGAGACAATGGGGAGCTTAGATTAGATGCACCAAGCTTCCAAAATGCACCTGCAATACAAAGAAAAAAAATAATCCCCCCAAAATTGAGTATTTCTATCACACCTTTTTTAATTCTCCAGATCATCCAAACTTGCAAGAGAAGAGCATACTCAATGCTTCAAGAGAATACAATATTTTCACTCAAGATATCCTAAAATAATAACCAAAGGCACTCAACTTGCTCTGATAGCATGTATGATTTTGCTATGGAGATAGCCACCCAAGATTTAAAGGCCTATGGAAAGCAAAAAATACTCAGAAGATCAATATGGAAAAAATAAACTGTATTCCTATCAATGAATGCAAAAATAATCAATGTATAATGTACGAGAGACCCTTGGTTATATAGCCAAGGTGAGGAATAAGATGTTATAAGATTATGACAAGTGTCTTAATCTTATGATATGAGACAACTTATCAAAACTACCTAAGAAATGATAGTCTAGACATGACAACTAAGTATTCTAGAAAGAATCTTAGGACCTGAGTAAACTTAACATGTGAATATGTCCCCTAAGTACCTAGTAAGTGAATTAACTAGGTACAAGACATTTATTCACACCAACACATCAACATGACTTAGTTTCTCAAGGAGTCCAATTCCAACTGATATATCATTAGCCTCCATGAAGCATCCATTCCAACATTTACAATGTTTGATGAATGATTTTTCCTTCTTTGTACATAACTTAGTTTTCTAGAGTAGAACAAGATCAACCAAAGATTTTTCAAGATGGTGTTTGGTCGAATTCCTTTTCATAGATGTATTTAGGCCCCATTTTCTTGCCCTTTTTGGGCTTGTTAGGTTGATTCTTAGGTTGAGGTGCTTGGAAGTTGATTGGATTGTGATTCTAAATTCAAGAACATTGGTATCATCTTTATTTTCTACCTCATCTTCATTAGATCCTCCTTCAATATTTGTTGATTTTTATTTATTTCCTTCATATGGAATTGGAACCAAATGAGGTTCTAGAATAAATTTAAGAGTACCTTTGGTTATATGCTGTACCATTGGGGTTGAAATATTTTAACCAGTCTACACATTGTTATCTTTTGGGATCCACCTCATCTTGGTTTTCATAAAACTTTATTATTCATTTTTCTTTTGTACCTCAAACAAAAAAATTTGGGACCTCAATTTCAACCATTTGTTTCCAAAAACCCGAGGCACTATAAAGCGAGATCAAACTCAAAGTTTCTTTAATTGTGATCAATTTGATGTGAGAATATATTAGGGTTTCTCCCACCCTTAGATCAATTTCCATAGTTTTACCAAATACCATTTCCAATTTTAGTGAAGCATCCATGCAGCCAATATTCAAGGGGAAGATCGCACAATCTTATCCATATTGGTCCATCAGTTGGATGTGTATCTCTAGGATTAAAATTTGGTTCCCATTTCTTAAAAAAATGTATGTATGATTCATTTTCCACCATGGGACACTATTGAGAATTCTATCCCACTCCATGTTTTTAAAAAAATGGTATGAAAAATCCTTTAGGGAAGAAATTAAGAACCAATTTGGGGACCTAGTTATGCTTGATCCATTCTTCAATCATGAGCCTTACTAATTTTTCTCATAAAAATTTCTCAATTAGGGCATGATCAAATAGTGTGTGCGATTTCTTATTGTCGAATTCATAAACATCAATTGTTATTCCCTCATTTCAAATTGATTTCTTCTCATTTTCTTGAAATTCTAATTCATGGCAAGTGACATCTTTCTACCCAATTAATTAACCTTTAAAAGGTAAAAAAGGGTAAAAGATAGTTCATTTGTAACTTGTGCATTTTGAAAATTGAGAGCTTGAAGAGAAAACATGGATAGGATTCCATGCCACACTCATAGATTCGAGCGAGTTTTCTGCCACGAGCATCCAACCACATATGGACCTTCGGTACACACCCCAAGAACCTCTTTTTCAATTTCAAATTTGAATTTTTCCCCTCTTAAATTTCATTTAAAAATTTAAATTTTTTACACATTTTAGCGCATACATAACCCGCTTCAGTGCATAGGATACATGTAGTAGTGCATCTAGTTAGGTTAGGACTAAAAATAGGCTAGCATATTTGGTCTCTACTTCAATGCATTAGGGTGTTAGATTAGCGCATCAGGTTTTTAGCACATTAGGTTGTTAGATTAGCGCATACGAAATTTAACGCATCGATAGGATAAAGTTGCACATAGAGTAGGTCAAAGAGCGCATCTAAATAATGATGCATTGAGATTCTGTTCTGATGCATGCAATCTATTTTCTAGCACATCCATGAAATGGCGCATCGAGACCTTGTTTGGGTGCATCCGATAGATTTTCTAGTGCATCCGGTAGATCAACGCATACAACCAAAATTGATGATTTTTATAGATTTCTCCTAGATTTTAATGATTGATGATCACGTCAGTCGATGATAGGATGATGTTGATTGATAGGTTGATGATCGTCCTCATGATAGGTGAGGAACGATGATAAGATAGATAAAATTGATTGATTGATTGATTATCATCCTCATGATAGGCAAGGAATGATGACAAGTTGATTAATGTTGATCAATCTCATGACAGATGAGAGTTGAGTGATAAGATAGGTTCTCCTCAAGATTTGATTAAAATCTCACATGAGCTGATTTGGTTAAATGATATGCTGATTGATAGGCTGATTTGAATGATTTGCTGAATTGATGCTTTAATTTTATTCTAGGAGGGTGGCTTAGGGAACCTATAGGTTCAAGAGCACTTTTTGAGGACATGGGACATGATCCCACAATTGACTCAGGCAAAATTTTCCATTATTGACTAGTACGATTTGACTTCACTGATAGATATGCCCTAGTACCAGATTAATCGAGGGCTGTTGACAACACTTGCAGAGCAGTGGCACAGTGACTACAACACCTTCCATCTACCTACCAGAGAGATGACAGTGACCCTTGAGGATGTTTATCGCATTTTGAGGATATCGGTCATGGGGGTGTTAGTGGTGTATACACCTAAAATTGGTCTGGAGCATCCGATTTTTTAAATACAAATTATTTGATTAATTATCCTAATTTCCTCTACTATTGAATAAATAGAAATATTTATTTATATAGTCCACATTTAAATTCATCTTAATTAAATAAAAAAAATTAAATACTTTGTTCGATTTAATTATCAAATCCCTATTTCAATCTATCACATCAATCTTAAATTAATTAAATAAAGATCAAACACTTTATTGATTAATTGCCATATTGTTCTGTTTAATTTAATAAACAAATTCTATAGTTCGTTTTATTAAATTATTTATTCCTCTTTTGCTAATTTAAATAAATCAAAATATTTGAATAAAAGCATAAGGAATATTCCATCTATATTTCCTCAAAAATGAATTAGATATCCTATGTCTAATTTATGTCTAAAATATGTCACAATTAATGCTTTGAAACTTCACGGGAATTTTTGGAGACAAATTGGAGACCAATTCCAAAATCTTCTTTCAATCCTCCTCCATCAATCCTTCCTCTTCTCTTGCCTGGTGTTTTCATGGGTAGAGACAATCACCAAAATTTCTCTCAATCTCCTCCATCTTTCACCATTCAATCCTCCAGATTGAATCCAAGCCTCTCAATGTCTTCCCTGTGCATTTCTACAGCCAGTAAATCTATAAATACAACCTCATTGAACCAAGAAAAAGATCCAGATAATCTAACTTATGCACTCTTACTCTATAGGAATTCAAGCATCAAGCACATCAAGCATCAAGCATCCAATATCTAGCAGTCAAGCTTTCATACCATGGCTGCTTCTTGTAGCTAAAATTATCTGTTTCATGTAAATTCATGCTAGTTTGATTCATTTATCATCTAGTATTATCCATTTAGCTCCATATCATTGCATTATCATCCATCTCATTCTTTGAATTGTAATTTTAACAATCATAGTGCACTCACGATTTGAGAGCCATTGTGATTTAATAAATCTTTGGAGATA
The DNA here is from genome assembly GCA_007115665.2 of Sequoiadendron giganteum. Classification (NCBI taxonomy): domain Eukaryota; kingdom Viridiplantae; phylum Streptophyta; class Pinopsida; order Cupressales; family Cupressaceae; genus Sequoiadendron; species Sequoiadendron giganteum. Next base: position 253,905,678 of record CM021102.1, on the reverse strand, counting down.
GAGAACAATATGACACTTTCAATTGATTATTGCTTTGATTTAATTCATTTAGCTTTGTATCTGATATAATGTCTTATTAAGAAGTGTGTTTTGTGCTCTACACCTAATTCACCACTTACAAGTGGTATATGATCATAAGGAGCAGGGGGGCACAAATGTTATTTTCCAGATTTTCCATGATGATTAGTTCATCGGGTATGAGATTCTATGGCAGGAGTTGATTGCATCTAGGCGAGCCTTGCCATGTGTACTTGTAGGATTTATTGGAGGATTTCTCTGCCTTGACCGTAGGTCAAAGGGCTTTTCAGTGGGCTGGGGTCAGATTCTAGACAACATGACTGCTCATGGTAAGAGGTATGCTTGGGGATCGTGCATGTTGGCACATTTATATCATGACTTACACTAGGTGGTTTATCTTTAGGTGATTAGTCTCATAGTAGGATGTACACTCTTACAGTTCTAGGCCTGGGAGCACATAGCCATTACATGACCAGTTGGAGGCGGAGCTCGACCAATAGGACAACCATATGTTTTTGGATACACCGGGCCACTTTTCCAGCATAAACTAGGCAGTTTGGAGTATTGGAGGCGAGTCCTCGATGATCTAGACACAACGATATGATGGCCATATCTTGATTGTGAGGCGTGGTCGAAGGATGATTCAGAGTTTCCCCATGCATTTTGTAGCCGATATTTGATTGGCAGGATGCCATACATTTTTGAGCAGTTTATTTTTGGTAGAGTGTACAAACAATATAGTCAGATTCAAGGGATGTCGTAGGGTGTAGCATACTATGCCAGGCGTAGACAAGATATTCTAGAGTGGGGGCCAACCCTTGACTATAATGCAACCTCTGCAAAGTACTAAAACTTACGACCAATTTTTTGGTAGTACCTAAGAGAGATAGTGGATGGGTAGATGACGACAAATTATGTTGAGTACTTTCATACACATCCCTTTCCACAGATTTTGAGTCCAAATGAGCCTGTACCCATTTTGGAGGTTGAAAGGAGAGTAGGGACAATTGTGCAGAGGAGAGGGGATGAAGGTGAGGAATAGGATGAGGAGGAGGTTAGGGATGATGGGGGTGATGAAGGAGGAGATGGAGGGGGAGTCAGGGGTGGAGATGACAGTGGGGGACGAAGGGATGCTACGAATTTTAGGGTCATCCCTAAGGGGAGGAGGTCAACACCAAGTGGATAACGACCAATGATTCTTAGGATGCCCTCCTAGAGGCAAAAAACTCATATAGAAGGATTATAGACTCAGGTGCAGACACTCCAGGGCCGGATTCAGACATTACAGGCATAACTTGCCTAGACACAGACCCAAATACATGCACATGCTCCAACATAGTTATAAGTACATGATCAGATGGTGTAGTTGCAAGCCTAGGTAGCCACTCTTACTGCTAAGAGAGATACCGCTAGGAGACAGGGGAGAAGGTTGTGCAGTGGCCGATAGGATACAAACAACAACCTAGGGGACTGGTATAAGTGACCTTGTTAGAGAGATCAGAGAGTTTGCCAAGGAGGCAAAGTAATATAGGGGCAAGTACTATGAGGCGGTACCACCCAGACAAAGGGTCAGTTATTCTAGATCCAGGTTCGGTCACTCTCAGTCCCATACCACCACCAGAGGGGTTACACAACCACTTCTAGGGGGACCACCAGATGAACCTCCACCAGGGCCAGGGCCATCAGGGGCAAGTGGTGTTGGGCAGAGGCCTACGACCTCAGGTGACAACACTACAAGATCACACGGTCGTGTCTGATTTTTTGTACTTTGATTCCAAGACTTGGCTTTTGCCACATTTTTGATGTATCATTTCTCAGTTTATTAATATCATTATATACTTGATATGTTATTTTGAGGTTATGTGATATGCAACAATGTTTGATGATCTATGTGTTGATGTTTTTACTATGGATGGATGCATTTAATTTATGTTCTATGTGATTATGCCATGTTCTATATGATTATTTGATGGATGCATGTATGGATGACTTAATGAGATATTGATGCTATGATTTTATATGTTTATGAATGGTGCATTTATGAGATGAATGATGTTATGAAAATGATATGGGATGAGTTTGTATTTTTGTAATTTTCACATGTATATATCAGTGTATGGATGGATGGATGCATACATGGTTTTATTATAGAATGAAAATGTATAATTTTATGTATGGACATGATTTAGTCAATGTATGGATATATGGTTTATGGATGAATATCTTTTGAACATGATATATGCAAATGTATGGATTTATGATAATGCTTTTTTTTTGGATTTTTCATGAGGAAAATAAATGGCCTAGATGTATGGATGATTATGCAAATGAATTATGATTATGAATGATGTTTATGTATGGATGGATGATGAATGAAAATGCATGTATGATTTTATGTTATGCCCCTATGTGATATTGATCATGTTCCTATGTGTAATAAATGTTATGATGTAATGCACTTTTCAATATTTTTGGTATTTTCTATTCGAATATGTGACCTAAATGAATAAATGCAAGTGGATTATGATCATGAATGGATTATGATGTTATTATTGATGGTGCATGGATATATGGATGGATTATGGATGGTTGAAATAATGCATTTATTATTAGCTCGATGTATGATATGAATGATGATGGTATTTTGAGAAATGTTTTATCTTTGGAATTTTTCATGATGGAAATATTATAATGAATGAATGCATGAATAATTTTTAATATCATAATGATGTATGGTAATGATTTTCTAATGATATGATATGAAAATGTCAATGCAAATGAATGATTTTTTTGTTATGTCAAGTATACTCAATCCTATAGTGAGAAAGGACATCATGCTGATAGTTACCAGCTTGGAAAAATCTATAATGAAAATGCAGTACTAAAATGAATGCAAGCCTATCTATGCAATGTTGCCATTCAATTAATTGCACTTATTATCATCATTGAGCATTTTATTATGTTGAAAGTTGGTACAAATGTTGATGGTATAATTAGATCATGATGACTTGAGTACAACTTCCATACAAATTTCATTGAGATTTGATAATGCAAGATAACACAAGCATCTAGGTGTAATTAGACCAAGATGACCTGAGTATCACTTGTATAAATAGACAAGAGTTGATCATGTTCCTATGCAAATTTAGAATTGTCATCAATGATACTTTGTAGAGCATATCCCTCGACAATTTACACAATAGTAATGATTAAATCACAAACAACAGAAAAAGAAAAATATCATTCTTGATCATAACCCCTCTAGTTTGCAACATCATTGAGGTACTCTCAAGAAATGATAACAACAATCAAGATACATCAATTGAATATTTGTGTCAAATTAATCCAACCATGATTCCCAAGATGATCCGCCAGTGATGAGTTGATTTGATTTGGCTTGATGTTTGATTTGGTTTGTGTAATTGATTGAATTGATCAACGTTCGATGTTCAAATTTTGATGGTTATCACGATTGCTATTTTTGCCAAGGTTGCGTTTCTTCTTTGCTTGCCTAGTAATTTTTACGTTCAACAGTTGTTTGCCCCTAGTGAGATCAAAATTTTCCTCTAGTGAGACAAACCAAATTTTATCATAGATATGCATAATGATAACCAAGCCAGGGTGGGACACGAGCGTAGTAGCCGGATATGGACATGAATCTTGTTGCAAGATAGGTGTGAAGGCGCAGTGATGGAAAAAGCAGATGATCAACACACACTCAAATAGATGGAGGAGATGACTTTTCACAAATAACGCCTATTTACTAGGTTTTCACCATTTATTTGTATTTATATTTTTTTTCAGATTTTATGATTTTTTTTGCTCTTTTTAATGTTTTTGTATTTTGTATTTTTTTGATTTTTTATGCTATCACCAAGACGCCTGTTTGCCAGGTTTTCATCAGGGCAACCATTTTTTCAAGAATTTTTTTTGCTTTTTAGGATTTTTTTAAGACTTTTTCTACTTTTTAGGATTTTTTCAGGAGTTTTTTTGCTTTTTAGGATTTTTCAGGACTTTTTTTGCTTTTTAGGAATTTTTCAAGAGTTTTTCTGCTTTTTAGGATTTTTTCAAGACTTTTAAACATGCACCAAATGCATTATGTGTAAATTTTTTTCAGATGAAGGCTGTTCAATGGTTCTTCAAATAGATCCCATTTTGGTGTAGATAGCTGATATGCCCCTGATCCAAAGAATGAAACAACAACAAAAGGACCTAGCCAATTGGGCTCAAATTTTCCTTTCTTTTCTTGATCTTGTTGATTACAGGGATTTTATTTCAATACTAGATCACCTACTTGAAATGTCCTAGGTTTGAAAATGTGGTTGTAGCTTCTGGACATTCTCTGTTGATATAATTTCAGGTGATCTATTGCTAGCTGACGACGTTCATCTACCAAATCTAGCTCTTGTTCTCTAGCCACATGGTAATATTCATGTAAAATGAAACCTTTCAAGGACACCCAGAGTGATGGTATCTCGACTTCGATGGGCAATACTGCTTTAGATCCATAGACAAGTGCATATGGTGTGGCTCCCATGGGTGTTTAGATACTTGTACGATAGGCCCACAAAGCAGGGTTCAGTTGAACATGCCAGTCACATCCAACATTGTTGACAACTTTCTTTAGGATCTTCAAGATAGTTTTTTTTAGGCCTCATGTTGGTCGTTCCATTGAGGGTAATAGGGCATAGAAAACTGATGTTGGATATGAAAATTTTCACAAAGTTCTTGCACGTTTTGATTCTTGAAAGGTCTTCCATTGTCAGTGACAATGGATTTAGGGATACCATATCAACAAATGATGTAGTTTAGGATGAATGATGAAATCTGCTTCCTTATGATGGTGATTAGAGGTACAGATTCAACCCACTTTGTAAAGTACTCCATGGCTGTGATAATGAACTTGTGTCCATTAGATGAAGATGGGTGAATTTTACCCACAAGATCCAACCCCCACTGAAAAATGGCCATGTTGATGCAAAGGGCTGCAATTCTTGTGCTGGTGCATGAATAAGATTACCGTGAATCTAGAATTTTTGACATGTCTTGACAAAATGGAAGGCTTCTCTCTCCATATTCAGCTAGTAATATCCCAAATGAAGGAGTTTCTTGGTGAGGGTTAGACCACTTGAATGAGTGCCACAAATACCCTCATGGAATTCTCATAAATTTGTTTAAGACTCATCAATTTCTAGAAATAACAAAAGAGTTCCATCAAGACCTCGACGATAAAGTACATCTACTATAAGGGTATGATGGGCAACTTGGTGGATGAAGTTTCAGTTCTGGTTGCGGGAAATATCAAGAGATAGGGTATTATCTTTTAGGTAAGTGTATTTTTTCCTGTAGATGGAGGTATCGACATCGTCCAGGTGGAATATGAGTTGGGACTCAGAGTCATCATAAGCAGGGGTAAGTAGTTGCTCCACCATGAACTCATATTCTCTACGTTATTCCAGAATCTATAGCAAAGAAGCAATGCTATCCATAGCATCAAAAAATTTGTTACTCCTTGGAATTTGACCAAATTTTATGTCAATAAAATACTTCTTGAAGTCATCAATCATTCTCTTGTAGGTCATCAGTTTATCATCCTTGATTTGATAATCATCATTGACCTGATTTATGACTTGTTGAGAATCCCCATAGACCTGCACCTCTATAATTTTCCATTCCACAACTATCTTGATTTCGATGATAAGTGCTTCATATTCAATTGTTTTGTTGGTGCAAGGAAACATCAAGCAATAGGACTTTGGAATGGTGTGCTCTAGGGGAGTGATGAATAGGATTCCTAATCCTGATCCATGTTGGGTATAGGAACCATCAAAATATAACATCCATTGCTTTGTTGTTACTATCAGGACATCTGAATCTAGAAATTTAACATGTAAGGGATGATAGTCATGAATTGGTGCCTCATCTAGTTTGAACAGTGATGACTTGCCCTTTGATTGCTTTTCTGTCAACATATTGGATGTCGAATTCACTAAGTACCATTACCCATTTGGCCAATCTTCCTGTCAAATTTTATTTTCTTAGGAGATACTTCAGCGGATCTATCTTGGCTATGAGCTTGACTATATGAGTTAATATATAGTGTCACAATTGTTGGGTAGAAAACATTACAGCTTGACAAGATTTCTCGATGGATGTAGAATTGATATCATAACCATTTAAAATCCTATTGATGTAATCAATTTCTCTCTCCTTCCTTGTTGAATCTTCCTGTGCCAACAAGGCTCCCAATGATTGTTTAGTAGTGGTGACGTACAATAAAAAAGGATTTCCTTCTATTGGAGGTGCTAAAACAAATGGACTTGTAAAGTATTACTTTAGTTGGTTGAAAGATTCTTCACACTTTTTGTCCCATTGAAAGGAAACATTATTGTACAACAGATGAGTGAAAAGATGGGTCTTGTCAGCCAATTGTGATATGAATCTTCTAATTCACTAGAATTTTCCTTGGAGGGACCTTAACTAATTGATGTTTTTTGGGGGTGGCATCTCCATTATAGCTTTCACCTTTGCAGGGTCTACCTCATTACCTTTCTTCGACACTATATACCCTTGTAGCTTTGCTGAGGTTACCCCAAATACATATTTCTTTGGATTGAGGCAAACATTGAACTTCTTTAGGTGAGTGAATAGTTTATATAGTATCTCTAGATGTCCTTCTCTAGTGTAGGATTTTTCCAAAAAATCATCCATATAGTCTTCCATGAAAGTATGCATCATGTCGTGGAAGATGGTTGCCATAGCTCTTTGGTATGTGGCCCCTGCATTTTTCAACCCGAAGGGCATGTCATTCCAACAAAAATTTCCCCATGGGCAAGTGAATGCTATCTTATCTTGGTCTTATGGAGTTGTCTTGATTTGGTTATAGCTAGAAAATTCATCCATTAGTGACAACATGGCATGACCTGCTATCAAGTCTACAATGATGTCAATGTTTGGCAAGGGGAAATCATCTTTTGGGAAATCCTTGTTGAGGTCTATGAAGTCGGTGAAAATCCGTATGCAACCATCAGGTTTCAAAATATGCACAATGTTGGATATCCACTCTGCATAGTCAATGGGTTTGATGAATTCGATATCCACTAACTTCTTTGGTTTAGCCTTCACCAATAGGGCAATGTGCGGATGTATTTTTATCAACTTTTGTTTGATTGGTTTGATTCCTAAAGGAAGGGATAAATGGTGCATGATGAGATCTGGATCTATCCCTGACATGTCAACATAGGACCAGGAAAATTTGATTTGTCACTCTTCAAAGAACTTGATAAAGCTAGGATTTTCTAATTCTGTCAATGATTCTGCCAGGTGAAGAGTTTTTACTGTTTCTGCATTGCCGACATTTATGGACTCAATTGGCTCGATCAGGACTTTGGATCTCTCCTGGAAGTGCTTTGGGAGAGTGTCAAATTTCCCATCCTTTGGTACCTCACATATTTTTTCACCGTCAAATGCATCCTTTATTTTTACTCTTTCTTGATCTGATACTGCCATGGAATGGTTTTCACCGTCAAATGCGTCCTTTATTTTTACTCTTTCTTGATCTGATACTGCCATGGAATGGTTTTCACCATTAGATCTTTCTTTTGTTTCATTTATTTTGCAATTGGGAAATTTAGAACTCCCTTATTGTGAAGCTTTGCTATGATGTTCAATGGTGGAAACTGTCTCAAGACTAACAACATAGAGGAATTTAATGATGGCCTCATCATTTGAAAAGGTGGGGATATTGATAGGTTCAGTTTGGTCCCAATCTATGAGTTCAAGATGTAGCAATGGTAGGGGGTCATCGGATGGGTTCAAATTAGATGCCGTAAGGGTTCTAATGGAAATGTTGTCATCAAATAATACTATGGCCAGGTCGAGGTCTATGATGTTGCTTTATTTTGAGTGATCCATCTCACTAAGAGTTTGATTGTCTTCACTTGAATCATCGATATTTTGTGATCCTAATTCAAGTGGTCTTAGTCCTGAGCTTTGTCCCTCCTCAAGTGTGGGAGTGTACTTGTGTATCACATTGATGTCCTTATCATGATACGATTCTTTTGACAATGAATCCCGCTCATATTCATTGGAGTCAGTTTCATAGTGGTCACTTTCTTGGAGTTGTAGGATCCATTCAACAACCTTTTGCTTTAGGTCCTCCTTTGTTTCTTCATCCTTTTGATGTTCTTTATAACCCAACCTTGTTTTGTCTTTTGGATGTTTTATAATGGGTTGGATAGGTTCTATGATACCCTCTTTCCTTTTTCCAATAGGTCCTTGTCCCTCATATCCCATATTCTCTAGGATTGAGAATCCTTTACCATATTGAGTGGTTTGGACATTAGTCATTATTGTTTGAAAATCAGTTTCATCCTTGTAGAGCCAATTCAGAATGTCTTTGTCATCGGATTCCTCTGCTTGGGTGCCTACTTTTATGAATCGACCATTAAAAAGTGTGACTGGTTGTGAGGATGGTTGGGATGAGGTTGATGGTTGACCATAGGATTTTGGTGACATTAACTATGATAGGGAAAGGGATTGTTCAATGGAGTATTCACCCACACCTTTATCTTTGAATTGGACTTTCTTTTCAAATTGTTTGGCTAGAGTATTAACCTAGGCTTCAGAATTGGTAGATGCAGAGGGGCTATGTTCTTCCTTTTTCTCAAGTGGATTGGACAAGTAACTTGAATGAATTCCTTCATTGGAGGATATGGATAGCAACTTGGACAAAGGATTGGATTGACTTTAATTGTTGGGGATATCAGGGGAAAAATTAGGAGCTTCTCGATTATGAGGCACAAATACATCCTGGATAACCTTAAGGGTATTGCAATGTTGGGGACTATTTGAATCAACAAGAACGATAATTTCTTGGCTATTGCAAGGAATTTTTAGACATTGATGGTATGTTGAAGGTACAACCTGCATTTTATGGATCCAAGGATGACCCAAGAGTATATTATATGTCAAATCCTTATCCAAAACTTAACAAACCACATCTTTTTGAATTGGCCCTACCTGAATTGGTAATACAATCAATCCTTTTGAAGCTCTTTCTTCATCATCATATTCTTTAATAGTGATAGTCCTTGCATCTATTGCATTTTCAGAGAACCGTGGTGCACAAACAAGCTTTAAGGTGTATATATTAAGACCAAATCCTCCATCTATAAGGATGTGCTTGACACAAATTTCATGGATTAAAACTTTGATATGAAGGGCCACATTATGAGGATGGGTGAGAGATACGTCATCATTTTCCATAACAGAAAATAAATGAGGTGCAACTAGATGTACCACCATGGCTTGGAAAGCACAAACCTCTAGATTATTTGGCTCTGTTGTATCGACTAGGGATTTTTCCAAGATCTCCTTTTGAGTGGGAGAGATTTTAAGGAGCTCCAATTTTGATATTTGTGTGAGAATTTTTCGGAGCTGATTAACAATGTTATATTGATGAGATGTAGTAGCAGGTGATTTGGGAGCACTGCCTTTCAAAAAATATTTGGTTTGAGCCCTTGTGGTCACATTTACGGGCACACTGTCTTGTTTTCCATTGATTTTGATGACATTAATTTGATTATCCGTTACAACCATGTCTTGTTGGATATCGAGGACTTGATTAGAGAGGATGTTAGTATTGTCGATTGGATGATTGGTTGTAATAGGATCTGCTGTATTATTGATTTCAATATCATTTGCATGATCATCAACGACTGAAATATTAAGGATGATGGTATCCTGAACATAGTTCACATTCTTTCCTTTGTCGTTACTATTAGAAGATTCTCCTTTATCATAATTTGGAAAAGGGTTTTTGAATACCCAATGATAAGTGTTTGTTTGAGGCCCTTCTATCCTTATAATTTTATTGTCAATTAGATCTTGTATCTTATGCTTCAATTACATGTAACTATTGGTTAGGTGATCTTTACACCGATGAAATTCACAAAAATGGGCTTCATTCCACCAGGATGATTTTACTTTGGGTTCAAACCCTTGGGTGTCGGGTAAAGTAATAAGATTTTCTGTAATAAGCTCTTTCAATGTGGATTCATATGATTGACCCAAAGGTGTAAAATTTCGACGGTTCTTTGATGTTTGATAGGGTAGGGTCTTGGATGATGTATTACTTTGGTTGGTTTGAGTATTGCCCTGGTTGGTATTTTGGTTGGTATTTTGGTTGTTATTTTGGTTGGCATTTTGATTGGTCTTTTGATTTGTATTTGAGGAGCTTCCTGACAAATTGAAGACCGGTTTGACATTGTGCATTTTAGTAGAGGTATCGGTCATTATTTTTGTACTTTTTCCAAAAATTTGGTTTATCGTTGCTAGAGGAATTATATGAATTGTTTTTGTTATATATTTTCAAAATTCCTCATTTAACCAAGGCTTCCTTAATCTTGATCCCATTTTCAATCAATTTCTCAAAAGTTGGAGGGCATTGTAAGTCAAGTCTGTAGCTCATGTCAACATTCAAGTTATCAATGAACACCTCTATCTTCTCTTTTCTGGTATGGGTCGAGGATACCTTGTGAATAATATTCTCCATCTTTGTAAGAATATGAGGAATGATTCCCCTTTCTTTTGTTTCACATTACAAAGATCTTTCATCGTGATCTCATGTTGGATATTATATGAATATTGGGTAATAAAATTGTTTACCAATTCTTCAAAAGATTTGACCCCTAGAGGTAATTGTGAGAACCAATCCATTCATTTCCCTCCCAAACTAGGTGGGAATAATCTCATAAAATATGTATCCTCATGGGAAAATTCAAGACTCATTTTTCAGAATTCCCTTACGTGATCTATCAGATCGGTTTTTCCGTTGTACTTGTCATATTTGGGAAATTCACAATGTTTGGGAAATGGTATCATGTTGACACTTTGATTGAATGGGTAGGGACATATATCTTGTATGAAGTATCTCTTAGTAGCCTTGGCTTGCATATTCTACATTTGTTGTTGAAGAGTTTGGATTTTCTATTTCAAAATGTCCATAGGATCATTGGTTTTTACTTCATTGCTTGATTCAATTTGTGTCTTGGTTTATGTTTTCTTAGGATTTATTTTCAATTTTGTAACATCAAAATCATCAGGTAGCTTGACTCCTTTGTTTGCTAACATTAAGAGGTATCTTTCCCCATCCTTTTCGAAAACCTTTTCTAGAAATTTGTGGAAATTTGGGTCTTGTTGGGCTTGTTGGACATATTCTTCATTTACCTCATCAATTTTGGTTGAATGGATATTATGAAAGAATTTTTATTCTTGTTCAGCCATGGTATCTTGGGTTTCAATTTTTTTTTCTTGAAGTTTCAACTTTTGGGATCTTGTTTGGATGGGCATACAAGTGATGATGATTTTATAAATATTTGAGGAAAGTTTGAGAGTGCCAAAGGGATTGGTTAAAATCCGATTAAGCAAGATTTATTTTAGGATAAAGGATAACGAATCCTGATGGTGAAATGTAGTTGATAAATCAGAAATTGGTGTGATGAAAAGGAACTTTTGGATGTTTGATCAAAGATTAGATGAGGATTTTCACTTAAAAATTATTGTTTCAACAAGATTGATCTCTATTGTATAAATTGATTGGGACGATTGGAATATTATATTTTCGGTTGAGGAATAAAAGAATGACAAATGGGATGACTATGATTGTGCCTTTGTGAAAGAGCTCTTCATTGATAATAAGCTTGTGAAGATAAATACTCTAAAGAAAAAACATCAATATATCCTCTATCAAAGTCGTGATATCTATGGATGAAGGTTCGATAATCAAGCAAGACCTTCCTACTTTGGTACAAGAAGCATCTCCATTTCAAAATTTTCTTATAGCCAAGTTGCTTCTTTGGTTTTTTGATTCTTTTGGTAACGGATTTCTTAACAAATTTTGTTGATTTCCAATCCCTCAACATAAAATTTAGGACAAGGAGAAGATTTTGCTTGAGAAGGAATATCCAAACTGGAGGTTAACCGACAAGCAGGAAGTCAAATTTAGGTTTTTGTTTGTAGATTTACGAGATGCTCTGAAACAGTGCCCAAATGGGCTAAAACTCATATGCACTATGGAATGGTTTGGATGCACTAGAACAGAATATGGATGCACTGGGGAAAGGTCTGGATGCACTACAAGATTCAACAAATGCGCTGAAAGAGTATATGATGGGATATGAGCGGGATGCGCTAGAACAATAAATGAATGCGCTGAAATATGCTATGAATGCACTGAGGTAGTCAATGGATGCACCAAAATATGGCAGGGATGCGTTGGGGTAGTTATTGGATGTGCTGAACTGGAAAAATGTTTTTTGGTTTTCGTCAGTTTGATAGATTCTTCTAGTTTTTGGTAGTGAATTGGAACTATTTGTTTGAATTATCTCATGAATCATTGGTTGGATATTTTAGAGTGTAGTGTTTGCTTGAATTTTGATTTAAAACACATAGGTGAAGACACATCAAACAAGCACAATCCTATGCTGTGTAAGACAATATTCTTTTGGATTCCATGTGGATTTTACTCCAAACACACTTATTCTTAGCGGGTGATTTAGAATCTTGGCCACATAGGCTCCCCCTTACAGTGCAATCACTTCTCAGGCCGACCAAGCTTCAAACTCCCATGAATCTCCCATGGCAAGGTTTTCACCTCTACTAAAAAATCAAGAATGTGGATGCCTTGGAAACGACCATTGCTGCACTAAAGAATAAAAAGGTAATTTTGGGCTTTCTACAACAAAGGGGTTTTAGTATAGATTTTTCGCTCATGGGGGATCATCCTTGTGGCAAGAGACCATTTTTTCCCTTCTTTTCGAAACAATCCTCATGATACTCAAACTTTCCTTGAGTACCCACATTTATATCTCGGGTGGAAGTCACTTGGCTTTAGCATGTTCCTGGTTGGGTCGTTCCCTCCTTTCAAAGTGGGGAGGTAGGCCCTCTAAGGTTCAAAATTAAAATAAAATAAATGAGTCTAGCTTTCTTGTCACCCAGTTAAGGGGAGAGCATACTCACCTACCACTCCAAACACAACAGACATGGTGTAAATTTATCCTTCCTAGTTATGTTAGATTCCTAACTTCACCAAATGAAAATGACAACTAGATTTAACCTTGCAAATGATTGTTAATAGTTTCAAGCTTTAAATTCTTTGACAACATTCTTTTATTGTTTATGCAAAGTCTTTGACTGTGCACAAGGTTCCTACAAAAGAGAAGAGCATAAATCAGTTTTTGGAATTTAAAAAATTTACAGTAAAAACCAGATGCACCATTACAAAGACCGAATGTTCTAAAACTTAGACCAAATGTGCTAAACTATCAAATTTTTTAAAAGAGCGACTTAATGCATTGAATGATAGACTAAATGCGCTAATTGGAAAATGATAAAATAAATTTTAAAACTCCCTGATGCGCCGAAACAAAATCTGAGTGCGTTGAAAGAAACACCAGATGCGCCAAAATAGGAAATTGATGCTTTGAAAGAACAACTAGATGTGCCGAAACAAAAACTCAATATGCCAAACCAGAAATTAGATGTGCTAGAGAAAAAATCATATGCACCGTTTCGGTAATTTTGACGGAACCTGCAAAGAAAAACTTGATAAAAAACAAGTTAAAATATGGGGTTGGGCCCCACGGTGGGCACCAATTTATGTGGTTGTTATTTAAATGCATCAGTGAGAGTAATAATCATAACTAAACAACACACACACAATGAAATGTATTACATCTAATGAAGGAAAAATAATAAAACAAACTATTACAATCCTGAATTCAAACTCATCCCATCGTCCTCTATTCTTGGTGATTCCTCAACTTATGCTCTCAGAATATTTTGTTGCACATGAATGTATGGAATTCCAACCTAAGAAATGAGCAACTACTTTGCAATGTAAACTATAATGCCTACATGCTTATATTTTTGTGTTTTTGAAAGTAATTTTCTGAATGAATCTATGATGAGAGATTGATGTTGATATTATTCTAAAGCTAATGATGCAAAGCTAAAGATAATGTTGTATTAAAGATGCAAGAAAGTATGTGCTAGAATTGAAATGCCATGATAATGCTAAAACAAACTAAAAACACTAAAATGCAACTACAATGCTCTTCAAATTCTTTCAAACTACAATGAAATTTTTGCAGCATAAACTTGTCAAATTTTACTTGTTGAAAAGCTATAGAAATGAGTTATATTTATAGAATTTTCCAAGCTAGGAATGATGCGGCAGCGATGAATGGTCGAGATTGTGATCCCGTGACATCAACAATTGAGCACAAAAAGGTTAGGGAGAATCATGGAGGTGGTTCCCTACAAGAAAACAATTTTCCAAGTGTTGAAGGGAATCAGAGGAAAGAAGAAGCCATGTGTCCAAGAGGTTTCAAAGTTGTTACAAGTTTGTTGATGGAAAATCCAAATTTTACAATTTAGAAAATTCAATTTCATGTGACACATGGTGAGGTGGCAGGTGAGTGGAAGGTAGTTAGAAGAATATATAGAAATGTGCCAAATTGAATTAAAAATTGAATTTAAATGGAGAGGGGAAATTAGAAAAATGACAAATTAGTTTATTTGTGCATTTAACCAATTTAAGAGGAAACTAATTTTAGAGGCCAATTTGAATTAAAGAGAGAAAACTAATTAAATGACAAATTTGTTTTTTTGTGCATTTAATTAATTTAAGAAGAAAATGATTTTAGGTAAGAAGAATATTTAGAAATGAACTATATAAATAAATTTTGCAATTTATTTATAAGTAAAGGAATTAAGATTTTTATTAATTAAATAACACGTATTTAATTAATTCGTGCTCAGACCATTTTTAAGTGCATACATAAATAATTCAAATAATATAATATATGATAACGTATTTAAAAAATAATTATAAATATCAAACTTAACATAATAATAAAAAAATTTAAGTAAATTATTAATTAATTTAATATATACACATATACACATATATATTCATATACATACATATACATATATATTCATATACATACATATACATATATATATTCATATACATACATATACATATACATATACATATACACATGTGTATAAATGTATAAATGTATACATATACATATACACATATGTATAAATGTATAAATGTATACATATACACATACATATACACATACATATACATATACATATGTATACATACATATATATACATACATACATATACATACATACATATATATACATATATACATATACATACATACATATATATACATATATACATATACATACATATATACATATACATATACATATACATATACATATACACATATACATATATATATATATATATAAATATATACATATATACACATATACATATATATACACATATACACATATACATATATATATATACACATTTACATATATATATACATACATATACACATATATATATACATACATATACACATATACATATATACATACATATATATATATATAGATACACACACACACATATATATATACATGATAAGGTGCAAAAGTGAACCCTTAAGAATTTGGTCTTAGGATTTCAATGCTTTTCCACGAAGGTGGCAAAGTGCTTCTTATTATTAAATTCAAGATTGACTAAGAGAGGATATTGACTTGTAATTTGGAAGGTGAGTTAACCAATCCTAGGTTTTGAATTTAGGGACTTGGAAATGAATGTTGTGTGAAATGCAATGATAGGACTAAAAAAGTGATGCAAATAACCTATTATGATGTGAAAATAGTAAATCTGGAAAGTCACAAACAAATCTAGAATTAAGAAATAGACTGAGTAGAGTTCTATGCACATGTGGTATAAATTTGGAACTGATTTTGGAGGATCAAATCACCTAGGGTGACTATGTCCTAGTGACTGAATTTGTAAACTTGTTTCATAGTCCTATAATACCTCATCACGAAACCCAAAGAACACACTACACAACTAAATTATTGAATAATTTTTATTTTTAAACATTCAATTACAATATGTGAATAAAATAAACAAGTATACAATGTTCCCAGGGTTCCATGACAATGCTACAAAAACATACACTAATAGGATAACACAACATAAAACCATAAACATTAATCTTACAAATACATCTCTGAAGAATAATCCCATTTAATAATCATTCATTATTAAGTTACATGTTCAAAATATAACAAGTGAGATTGTGAAAAATATCAATACAAAAAATCATAATACAATGAAGTCTCATATAATCATCATGAGTGAATACAATATAGATGAAGAAATAGTACAACTGTCGATCTTTTTCATGAGCACGCTCAACATCCAACTCCATGAACAAAGTGAAACTAGGAACCTATCAAGAACAATCTCATCTCGAGCTACATCACCTGCAAGGGAACCCAATGGAGGATAGAACATGTTCCTCCCAACCATGTGGTACTCAAAATCCGACCCACCATGCTAGGAGATAGTATTAGGTCCACAAGTCAAACAAACATACAAGAAGACAAAACATACACCACATGATTAACATACACATGACAACATAATGACATCAAAACCAAATGACAATGAACAAACTCCTAGAGGAAACAACAAAACCACAGGCGAGTCTACACACGAGACCACAAACATGTACAAGGATAAGAGTGTCATCACACAGTTGTTCTAGGTTACCCTGGAGAATCTTCCTAGATTATCGACCCTCATCGTGAGTTACCCTAGCAATCTATACCAATTTTTGGCCCCTAAACGAACTCATGTGGAATCAAAACACTTTTCAAGAGGATAAAGCGAATGACTATGCCATTCTAGGCCATCTCAACCTACTCTTGATCTAAACAAGCATTAAGGTATGAGGCGAGAAAAAACAATTATCTGAGTTATTAAGTGACTACTACCCAACCCCTAAAATATTAAGTTTTAAGTTTTCACTGGATTAACTACTTCTGATAGGTTATCCTAGTAATCTCTTAGGGTTCTGGCCCCTAATGAAAGAAAATCCTCCTATATACAAAACATACTTTTCCAACAAAACACAAAATCTCCATCATGCACAAAAATAAAACATGAATATACACATCTCCAAAAAGACGTAAATCTCATAATGTTCAAATACCATCATATGACAACATAAATTTGGTGCATGGAAAAATCCCAATTAGATCATTGACAAAGATTATCAAGGTACAAACACTTAATGTTAATTAATACAAATTACACTACCTAGCCTCCAGAAGTTCGAAAACACAACAATCCATTAGTACTCTATTAAAAATATAAACAAATACTAATAAGGTTTTCCACATAATAATCTTTAATGCATCATGAATTCAAGGTTCAATGAAGATATTACTTTGACAAACTAAAAAGTCCTATTTATTGTCTTCCAACATATATGTCATTCGTTTCATTGTGAACTCATTGTTTAAAAAGGTTAATATAATTGACATAAATAAAATATCAATTTATTGTTTTCCAACTAAACAAGATAATTTAAGAAACAATCTTCATTAAAATGTCATAAATATATTTCTTTAAAAAATATAAAGTTAATTATTTAAATTCAATAAATACATATATATATATATATATATATATATATATACATTTGAATTAGCAACCATTGTAACTAAGGGTAAATTTAGGTTAGCATGATTAGATCATAAGAAAAATCAAACCCAAAGCATATAATAGAGCAAAAAGGAAGTATAAAATGAAAACAAGGAAAGAGTATACCCAAGATCTTCAACCTCCATGATTGACCTCCATTACACCTTCTCTATTTGCTGCAATATGATGTGTGCCCTCAGATTGCATGTGAGCTACAATGACTATGCCTAGACTAAGAAAATGTTGAAGGATTTTAATGGAAATGCAAGTAAAAATTAAGCTCTACATGCAATGCCTAGATGAGAGATGCACGATAAGAGATATGCAAGAGATGCCAAAAATGAGGACAAATTTACCATTTTATAGAAAATGCAATTTTGGATGAATGGACAAGATTGAAGATTGACAAGTTCCCTATAATCAATGGACAAGATTAAAAATGACAACCGACAATTAGGGTTAGGGCAGCCTTAGGGTGAATTCAAAATGAGTGCACAAGATTAAATTTAAGAAATTAAATCAAGGGATAAGAATGTATGTGACAGGGAGATAAGATTAGGCACATAAAAAGAGGGAGTTAGAAAATAAAATAATTTTAGAAATTACTTGATTTATGGAGGAAAATACTATTTTGAATTTAAAATTACTTTAATTCAAAATGGTGGGGTCATGTGATAGTAAATAATAATTTAAAATTATTTACTTGGAAAGAGGGAAACTTAAATAAACGTTTTTTATTTAAATTTGGAGGGGAATTAAATGGGACAATTAAATAATTAATTTTAATTATTTAATTATGGAAGAAGTGAGTTAATAATTAAATAAATTGTGGGGGATTTATTTAGTTATGAGAAGACATTAGTATTAGAGATGCATTTAACTAAAATTTATTTATTTAAATAATCAAGGGGGAATAATGGATTAATTAAATAAATTTATTGATTTATTTAATTAAAGAGGACATTAGACATTAGTGGCGTATTAAATAAAATAAATATGATTTATTTATTTAAATATTCAAGAAGAATAAAAGACATGAATTAATTAAATAATTAAAAATTATTTAATTAATAGTTGAATTCAGATAGAAGAACATAATCAAGTACTTTAATTATGTTTAGAAGAATTATGGAAAAAATTGAGTTCGCAGGTCTAGGTCAATTTTATGTGTCTACATTTTGCCCCTCTTTGTCATAATGTAGCCTGTCACGGTATGAAAAAGAAAATAAGACAAGAATATGCTCCAATGAAGGTGTGAAGTGCCTATGCCCTGTAGGGAATTTTTTCGAATTTTGGCCCAAGGTCAGAAAAATTTGGAAAGTGTCTCGATAAGCTAATTGGATGCCCAAAAAAACAACAACGCAATCGATTTCAAAATCAGATGACATTGAGGCAGTGAACATCTCGGTCAAAGGTTGTCAAAAGAGCCTCCAATAATAAATTTTTGAAGAAAATCCCACTTTGACCTTATAAATAAGTTGAAAATGGGTAAAAGTCAATTTATTTTCACTTTCACACTTGTAAATTTAGAGAGCTCAGAGCAAGGAGACTGCGCACAAAGATGGTGATTCTTATTATCGAACATCACATATACATCGTTCATACCTTCAGACGAACAAAGGGCGCGAACCCTGTGGTATGTACCTTGTACCCACTTCATCATTTTATCATTTTTCATGCTTTTTGTAGGGTTTTAGGAAGGTCAATGAATGCGCCACGATGAAAATGAGTTCGCATAAGTCACATTCGTAGTCGCGTAAGTCGCATTCATAATCGTGTTGGATGTATTTGATCTGTCATGACACAAATGCAACTACCACACCAGGTATACAATGCGGTGCAACACATTTGCTAAAAATCATGACACATTCATGATTTTGTAGCACAAATGACAAACATTACGATGTAAACACGAATCCTAGTGACACAATCATTTGACAATGGTGCATTTGATTGTCACGTGACACAACCAAATGAAAAAGATGCATTTGAGAGTCAAAATGATGCAAGTGTCATAGTGTGACACAATCAATGTACGAAATGACACAAACATAAACCTGCGATGCAAATGAAGTCAACGAGACACATTTGACTTTGACCAAGGTTGAACAAAGTTGACTTAGTTTTAGGTTGACTTTTTGTTCATGCTTAGTTAGATAGATGGTAAGAATGATATTTAATAATGTACTAATGCTCATTTTTGTATGTGTAGGAATGAGTACCAACGATCTACATGCATGAGTCTAGGCCATCGACTTACGTATTCCAGGATCAACTGATAGATTGGGAGTAAAGATGATTGATGCGATTGAGGTTATACTATGTTACCTATATTCCCATTATTCGGGCTAATAGGGGGCTACTGACAACACTTTGTGAGAGATGGCACTTAGAGAACCATTCCTTCCACTTGCCGATGGGAGAGGCCACCATTACCTTGGAGGACATGTATCAGATCCTTCATATTTTGATCAGAGGAGAGCAGGTGGTGTATGATCCACACCGTGGTGTAAAGGCTATGACTAAGATTTACAAGGAAGATTATGGTGTGGGACTCGGTGTTGATGGTTACGAGATTCAGTGGGAGTATCTAGCAGAGCACTACCCACGATGGGATGCCATGTTGTGTACCCTGATTGTAGGGATCCTGATTCTAGATCATTGGGGACATGGGTTCTCGATTAGATGGGGAGATGTCTTGGTACACATGTGGTGAAATAGGACATTTTTTGCTTGGGGCCATGTCTACTGGGTATGTTTTATCATCAATTGCATGAGGTAGCCTACAGGGGTTGGAGCAACATTAGTTGTGGCATGACCCTGCTTATGATATGGGCTTGGGAGCATATTCTTGTCTTTCGACCACCTATTCAAAGGCCACAACTTGCAAAGGGTATGCCATATGTGTATTTGTATGTGTGTGCCCTTCAACATACTAGAGTGGGGGATACATGATACTGGAGGCATAGGATTGACACAATGACCTCATTTGTCTAGAGGCCATACATGGATTGTGTGTAGTGGGCCGAAGAGGTCGATCATTTGTCATTTTGTAGATAGTTTAGGTATCCGATTGGATATATTGTGCAGTAACAACTGATTATTGAGATGTACTTTCCCTAATAGGTAATCCATTTGTTTGGGTAGTAATAGGGTGTGCCAATGGGGACCACAAAGTATGCAATGTCATCATGAGAGCCTGCATGGTGTCTCGCTATATCAGTGCCATTTGCAGAGAAACATATAGATGGATTAGTGGTGTAGCCATGGGGTTGGAGTGGGGGTCCTGCAGATTCAAGGATGACTACAGATTTTGATTTATGGTGGCAGACTCACATAATGATTCCCCTGACAAATCCTGATGGTCCGACACTTGTGGATCATAGATCAGCCATACCACAAGTTCACCATAGAGGTAGGGGAGGTAGAGGTAGAGGTAGGGATGAAGGCCAAGGATATGGGGGGAGAGGAGTTGGAGATGGGGGAAAATATGATGAAGATGGCGAGGGTGGCGGGAGGAGGAGGAGAGGAGAGAAGAAAGGGAGGAATGTCTGAAGGGTGAAACAATGGGTGGAGAGAGCAACCTTGGATTCCATCCCTGAGGTGGCAAAGGAGGAGAGAGATGAGGAGGATGTTAGGCGGGAGGGTGAGAATCCAGAGGGGGAGGGCAGGTAGGTGGAGGCTCAAGAAGAGGTGGAGGTAGGTGTGGTGTAGATAGAGGTGGAGGATGTACAACTAGATGCAGAGGCACTTGATGCCGAGGTAGGAAGGAGGGAGTTGGGGGAGAGGAGGATACTGATGATGATGAGGAGGAACTGAAGACTGATTGAGATATGAATGAGACAGAGAGGCAACTCAGGGAGAGGATGATAAATAGGGAGGATGAGAGTGACAAGCCTTCAATTTTTCCTTGGGATGCCACAAAAAACTAGAGGTTGGTAGACCTCTAGAGAAGATTAGATGCTGCCTTTTCTTATAACAAGGCCTTATCAATAGAGCTCAAGATGGTATGGGTGGAGAGGGACCAAACTGTGATCAAATAAAAAGAGTCAGAGAGGTGGGTGAGGGAGTTTGTGGAGTTGTGTACAGGGCCGTTAGGAGATATGGATAGAGAGCTAGCTAGGGTTAGCGAGAGCAGAGGCCAATACAAGGTACTCTATGAGTAGGCCATACCACTTGAGAGATGAGATCCTAAGCTTTCTAGGTCATATAGCAGGATACGTAGTGGCAACATAACTCACACTAGCAGCGAGACACATACTAGTGTAGGTGGGTCTACATCATCAGGGCATTCATCTAGGCACAAGTCACATAAGATCCACAAGAATTCATTTAGACATAGGTCTAGCTACAACTAGCACAATCAGCATAGCCAACACAACTAGCCTCCTTGAGTGATTAATCCATCAACCTCTTAGACTCAGGTCACTTCGCTAGTACAGGTTACAGTTGAGCTGGTGAGTGAGCGCTGGTCACCGCACTCCTAACCTCCATGAGATGAAGAGGGCACAACCTAGGGCATTTCATTACTTTATTATTATGAGACATTTGATATATTGACTTTCGAGCTTGCGAGCTCTATTTATGGGATTCCTCTAGACTTTATCTTGTGACATTATTATTTTGAGATATATATATGAGATGATTTTGATGCGGACTACATGCTTTGTTTTATGATCCTATGCATTATCATATTTTTATGCTTTATGTGATGCAATGTGATGTTATTCAATGTGATGCATTCATGATGGTTACTTTATGATTGTATGCCATGATGGTCTTATTTATATGCTAATGATAATGGTATTCTATATGATGAGATGGATGCATTAATGTATTATGAGATGTATGATGTGACTAATGGATATCATGCTTTATAATTATGGATGTAGTTATGGATATGTTTATGTATGTATGAATTATGCATTGTATGATGTTCGTATGATGATAATCCTATATGTATGCATTAATGATAATAATGGTTATGATGTCTATATGCTATGTTAATGCAAGTGATGGTTTTATGTATGCAAGATGGATGAATGTAAATGATAAACTTATATGTCATGTAGATGCAATGTGAATGTGAATGCTATGATGGAAATGAACTCTTGCAAATGTGAAATGAGCTAATGCAATGTCTATATTATCATGTATGCAACTATGTTTTTGTATGTCACAGGATATCATCAGAGGACGAGAGAAGAGAAGATGACCAGACGAAGGTGGATGTTAGTGCAGAGAAAAAAAGAATCCTTCAACATTTTCCATAGTACTTTAATAGTTGTTTCTCTTAATCATCATTGGGCGGATTGTCGTAATGACCAAAAAACACTATGATATGACATAGATAAATAGTGTGCAAGGTGGAACCATCACTTAGGACAAGAAGTCATAGATAAGGATGATCATAACTCATACAAGGAACACAATTGCCCCTAGTCATTTTGTCATAACCAACCACAAAAAAACAAGACGAGTCATGAGACATCGTTGCTTCTATAAATCCTGATGTCAGGACATCATCGAGAAAATAGCCATATGACAATCAATCAAAGACAAGAAAATCATCGTACTACATCATTGCTCCTCCAAATCCTGAAGTCAAGACATCCTCGAGGAACTAGTAGTAGGATTATCAAAAGAATAAGGACAATCATCATGATACGTCGTGGCTCCTCTAATGTAAGGAGCTAATATCAAGAGTATCATAAAAAAGATAGATAGTGTTTTCCAAGTGTTTACCAAGTGTTTTAATGTCGAAATGCCAAAGTTGATGAGGTCTAGGTTGCCAAATGTCAAGTGATGTTGGATCCAGGAAGGACGCATCCTGAATGATGTTGATGTCAAGAGGATTGATTCTTGAAGTCAAGAGAATCCATCAAAATGCTAGATGATGATGATGATGCTTAGGAAGGATACATCCAAAAGAATGAATAGATGAAATGAGTTATTCCTCAAAAGGCCACATTTGAAGAAGAACCAAGATTTTGAGAGTTTGATTTGCCTTGATAGAGTTTGATTAGATGAAAAATTTGACCACATGAGAACATTGACATGTAAGTTTGGTTGAGATGTCAATCGAAAAGATTGTTTAAAGTTTTTTGACAGATTTCTTGTTTAGGATTGATGAATGATTTGATTGACTTGAAGACATTCAACATGTGTGAAAGTGTAGTGTCATGAACCCTAATGGACTGATCTAGTGTAGCCTCAGGGGCTCATCGATTGATGGCTTTGCCTACATCATGCACTTAGAGACCTCGTAGTTCGACATGACCAATGAATTTGTCTAAAGGACAAAATATCGAGTCATGATTTTTATTTTGACAAACCTAGAAGGACGGACCTAATGTCTCAGGGATTCCAAGATGAACCTTTCCTACATAGAAAATGCGCATAGACAACGTAGTTTTGACTATGACAAATACTAGCTGACATAACTGGCTTGAGTGACAAGACAAACGCTGATTTTGTTTTGAGATTTTTGACATTTTTTTGAATGTTTTTGTGCTTTTTAGGACATTTTTTAGTTTTGTAGGTCTTTTTTTCAGAACTTTTTCTAATTTTTATGGATTTTTTTAGGACTTTTTATGATTTTAAAGACTTTTTTTAGGAGTTTTAACAATTTTTAAGACCAGGTGCGATACCCACTACAATCAAACGATAAATTTCTTGCCCCTAGACAAGTCAAGGATTACCTAAGCAGAATGACATGGAAAGGGGCATACATGAGACAAAAGGCAAGGGGTATGTAAGGTATGATGTCAACCACTGCTAGCCATGAATTAAAATGACAAGATTTATGAAAAATTCCATGAATGTGTTGGGATGTTGTGGTTATGCATTCTAGAGTGAAGGTAGATGGAATGATAGTAGATAGTGAAGCGAAGACTGACTACGCATGGTGCCTATTTTCCAAGTTCTCACCATGGTACTTACCAAAGTGTCTGTTTACCAAGTTTTCACTATTGGACGAATTTATTTCTCTTTACTATTTTTGTCATTTTTTTTTGGTGTCACCAAGATGCATGTTTGCCAAGTTTTCATCAAGGTGACAATTTTTTCTTGATTTTTCAATTTTTTTTTAAAGGTTTTAGCCAAGCTCTATGATGCTAGGTATAGAACTTGCGTAGATGTAGGATATTGAGGGCTTTGTTAATTATTCTCTATCAAGTGTGGCTAATTGATAAGAACCAGAATCGAATGCGACAGTAATGATATAAGGACCTAGTCAATTTGGCTCAAACTTTCTAGGTTTTTCTTGATCAGCCTGATTTCTTGAATTCTGTATGAGGACCAAGTCACCAATTTCAAACTTTTTGACCATCACTCTTTTATTATAGCTCTTGTAGAGATGATTTTGATATGCTTGTAACTGGTTCAAGGAATTTTGCCTTCTTTCTTGCAACATTTCTAGTTCATACAGATGAGATTGTCTTTACTCTTCATCATCGATCATTCCCTTCAAGGAGACTCAGAGAGAAGGAATTTTGACCTCGATGGGAAATATAGCTTTAGTTCCGTAGACCAAGGAAAATGGGGTGGTTCCAGTGGGTGTGCGGATGCTAGTACGATAGGTCCACAAGGTAGGATTGAGTTGTAGATGCCAATCTTGACCAATTCCATTGACGGTCTTCTTAAGGATTCAAAGAATTATTTTGTTGGACACCTCAGCTTGATCGTTGCCTTACAAATAGTATGGTGTTGTATGTGGAAGTGTTCAAAAACCTCACAAACATCTTGATTTTTGAATGGAAGACTATTGTCTGTGATGATGGACTGTGGAACACCATACCATCATATGATGTAATTAAGGATAAACCTGGAAATCTACTTACTAGTGATGTAAGTGAGGGGGATGACTTCAATCTACTTAGTGAAGTACTCAGTGGCGGTGATGATGAATTTATGGCCATTGGAGGAGGATGGATGGATTTTTCCCACAAGGTCGAGTACCCATTGCGAAAAGGGCCAAGGAGAAGTGATTATTCTAAGCTCCTGTGCATGTGCATGGATTAGATTGTTGTGCACTTGAAATTTCTGACATGTTTTGACAAATTGAAGAGCATATTTTTCTATTGTCAGCGAATAATACCCAAGTCTGGTAACTTTCCTAGCTAAGGTCAGGCCACTCGAATGCGATCCACATATGCCCTCATGTACCTCGCATAAAGCTGTGTGGGCTTCATCAATGTTGAGACACCGAAGAAGGGTGTTGTCAAAGCTATGCCGGTATAGGGTGCATTGACGATGGTGTATCAGGCAAAGTTTTGGATGAAGGATTTGTGCTGATTATTGGATAGGTTGGGTGGGAGGGTCTGGTAATTAAGATAATCATAGATTTACTTATACCAAGGTGAACCTAGACCAACAAGCTCATAAACCATTTCCGAATCTGGAGCATCATATGCAGGAACCAACAATTGTTCCACTAAGAACTCGAATTGTGATACATTTTTAGGGATGTCAAAGAGGGATCCAATAGTATCGATTGCATCTGCTACCTTGTTTTGTGCCCTAGGGATTTTTTCAAAAATGATCAAGGTAAAATAGGTTAGGAATCTATCCACCATTCACTTGTAGGGCAAAAAATTTTCATCCTTTGTCTCATAATCATCATTCACTTGGTTGATAACCAAATGAGAATCCTCGAAAAACTAGCAGTGTCTGAATTTTCCACTTTATTGCCATTTTTAGTCCCATGACAAGTGCCTCATATTTTACAATGTTATTAGTAAAAGGGAAGGCGATATAGAATGCCTTAGTAATGGAGTCCCCTTGCAGTGTGATGAACAAGATACCAGCTCCTGAGCCATGACCAGTATGAGACCCGTAAAAATATAGTTTCCAAGGTGATGAAGGTTCCGCGTGAAAGATAGAATCATCAGGAAAATCAACTATCAACGGATGAGTGCCTTGGATAGGTGCATCTGCAAGCTGATCGGCTATTACCTGTCCTTTTATTGCCTTGTGTTCAACATATTTTATGTCGTATTCACTCAAAATCATTACCCATTTTTCTAACCAACTTGTCAATGCTGCTTGACTTAGAAGATACTTCAACGGATCAATCTTTGCTACTGACTGTGTTTGGTGATTCAACATGCAATGTCTTAGTTTCTGGGCCACAAAAACAACTGCAAGACAAAAATGTTCCATGAATGTGTAATTGAGTTCATATCCGATCAGTGTGCGACTGATGTAGTATATGGCTCTTTCTTTTTCTTCATTGTCATTTTTTGCCAACAATGCCCCCAGTGCATTGGTGGTCACAGAGACATATAGGATCAAAGGTTTTCCTTCAATTGGATGCATTAGGACTAGTGGTGTCAATAAATATTCTTTGATTTTTTGGAAGGCCCCTTGACATTTAACTGTCCACAAAGGGGATACTTTTGCACAACAGGTACTAAAATGGCTAACATTTTTCTGCTAGTTGTGCAATGAAGCATTAGATAGATTGTAATTTTCCCTGTAGTGTCCTTAGCTCACTGATTCATTTTGGCAGAGGCATGTTTATTATTGATTTTACTTTTGCAAGATCAAATTCTATGCATCTTCATGAAACTATGCAGCCCAACAGTTTGCCTGAAGTAACCCCAAAAACACACTTCTTCGGGTTTAGATGGAGCTTATATTCTTCTAGCCTTTTAAAGATTTTATCTAGGACCTTGAGCTGATCCTTTCATGTCAAATAGTTTTCCAAAAGGTCATCGACATAATCTTCCATTAAGGTATACATGAGATCATGGAATATTGTTGTCTTAGCTCATTGGTATGTGGCACCTGCACTCTTTAGGCCGAAAGGCATGATGTTCTAGCAGTATGTTCCCCATGGGAAAGTGAACACTATTTTGTGCTGATCCTTGGGGGTGATGCGTATTTGATTGTAGCTTGAGAAACCATCCATGAGGGAACATATCATATCCTACAGTAATATCAACAATGATGTCTATGTTTGGCAATGGGAAATCATCTTTGGAAATGCCTCGTTTAAATCTCTGAAGTCTATACAAATGCGGATTTGTCCATTTGGCTTGGTGATGGGGACAAGGTTGGAAATCTAGTTAGCATAATCTATTGATCTTATGAATTTGACATCTAATAACTTCTTCAGCTCAACCTTCACAAGTAGTGCAATTTGTGGATGCATCTTTCATAATTTCTGTTTGACTGGTTTGATATCTAAAATTACAGGAAGATGGTGCAACAAAGAGAACTATTTTGGGATTCTCTAGTGTAGCTATGTTAACTTCTATGGTGTCTTCAATAAGCATTGCCAATTTTTCCTGTGTCACGGGAAGAAATTCCAATCCTCCATCCTTAGGTGCCTTAGAGAGGTTTTCACCTTCAGATATGTCCTTTATTTTTACTATTGTATTGTCAGAAGATGCCTTACGGTTTTCATCTAAAGACATGTCTTTTTATTTGTTTTATATTTTTACGACTGAAGTACTACATACTCTCCCTGAAGTATTCTGCATAATCTAGATCAATAAAAAATCCTACCTTGTGATCACAACTTGGTATGCCCTCATGGAGTCCCATGAATTCTGCAATGGCTTCGTCATTTTGAAAGATATCCATAGCGGGTGGGTCTTGTTGGTCCCATTTCATGAGTTGTGGGTAGAAAAGGGAAATCCCATCATCAATATTGTTAAAGGATGGGGAGGACATATAAAGCATGCAAATGGAAGCCCTAAGTGTGAAGGAAAAATTGTCATCCTCACTTTCCCAGTCAGATTCGATCCAAGGACCATTGTCAAAGTTAGATGTGTTATGTTCATGGTCATAATATGGGACAAACGAATCAACATCACGATGAACAAATGGTAATTCATAGGCATGGACAATAGGCTCAGGCATGTTGGGCTCATGGGTGGGCTCGAGAATGGGGTGGGACAATGCACATGTTACTAGCAATAATTTATGCTCATTTGGGTCCCAAGGAATGCTTACCCATTATTTATGTTTAGAATGGTGATCTATATGATCAATGTTGTACATTTGTCTAAATATCTCCTCAAAAGGGAGTTGGCAAGGTTCTAGAAAGAGTTCATCAATATCATAGTACAAAAAACAAATTCAGATAATTGATGGATTGTGGAAAGTTGGTATCTTTAATATCATAGTCACTTAGGGTTCTATTAGATCCCCATTCCCATTCATGAGAGTCGGTTTCAGTATGGGAGTCTTTACTTGTGTTGACACTTTCAGGAGCTGTTATGTCTTTACTTGAAAGTAAATAGGTACGTCGATCATCAGTTATGAGTTGCTTGAACCCTAGCCCTAAATACTTTGGTCTTGTAGAAGGAATTATAGGCTCTCTTCTGCCACTGTTGTTTGGTCCAAGTCCACTAGTTCCATCAAAACCATGAGATTTGCATATATTGTAGCCTTTTCCATAGATATGTATTGGTAATTGGGGTAATTCCTTTGGGTACTTGTAGATCCAAGTAGATAAGTCTAAAATGTCCTCATCATTCATGTCTGCCCATAGTGAAAATACCATCTTCGAAGGAAATTTGAAAGTATTCTTAGGCTCTACTGTGCAACAAGATCAACCATAGAATTTAGGTGGCTTGGGTATTGTTGTGATATAGTAAGTCATACTCAATTTGAATTCTCCACAACCAAATTCTAGGATCTTAAAGTCAGTACTTGGTATGGAGGCCGAGGAGGATGGTGTGGTGGAAGTCGATGCAGTGGATATGGATGGCTTGGTGAGTGTGGATGGGTCGATGTATTTAGAGGAAGTGGATGTTGAAGCCTTGTGGTTGATAGGCACTTGGCTCAGAAGTAACTCTCAAGTTGGTACAATATTGAAAATGATCAGGGTCTCTTGGTATAGTAATTTCAGTGCCATCAAAGGAAAACTTCAGACATTGGTGGTAGGTGGAGGGAATGGCCTTTAAGGCATGAATCCATGGGTGATCAAGTAAGACATTGTAAGGTAGATATCGATCTAGGACTTGACATGTGGTGTTTATGATAAACGGTCCCACATGAATTAGAAGTGTGATGATACCTTTGGAAGAGCGCTCTTCATCATCATATGCATTTATCACAATACTCTTGGTAGCATCTAAACAAGCATCAGAGAAGCCAAGAGCCTTAACCCATTTGAGAGAGAAAATGTTCAATCCTTATCCACCATCTACTAGGATTCGTCTAACATTATGATTATGGATGAAAACCTCAATGTGCAGGGCATCATTATGAGATGGCTTGGGTGAGGAATAGTCAAGGTTTGAAAAGGTAATGTGATGAGGTGAAGTCAAATATCTGACCATAGTTTCAAAATGGTTGACATCAATATCGTTTGGGATGGAGGGCTCTTGCAAGAATTTATCTAATATAGCCTTATGTGCTGGTGAAATGTAGAGTAATTCAAGGATGGAAATTTGGGCAGCCATTTTATTTAATTGCTCGATACAGTTAAACTATGGATTGGGCTTTGGCTGCTTGACAGATGGGCTAGGTATGTTAATCTTGGGTCGACAAGAAAAAGGGCTTGGGATGGTGACCTTGCCTTTACGTGTAGTGACATTATATTCTGGGGTCTTCTTAATAGTAATGGTATTGACACATTTGTCTTCATCAACAAATTAAAGGTTATTAATGATAGTACCACTGGAATAATTGAAGGAAAAATGGGTGTAACTGGCTTGATTGTTATTATTCTTTGTGCTGGATGATGAGGGGTTATCTGAACCATGGTCCTGCAATAGGTTCTTATGAATTGTATGGTTTTAATTAGACATAAATGGTTGACCACCAAGCTCAATGGTACAATTTTCAATAAGATCTTGGACAAGATTTCTTAGTTGGTGATAAGAGGAAGTTTTATGCCATTTGACATAGTGGTAGTCACAGAATGCATTATCATCCCACCATGATGGCTTAAAATGACTAGGATGATATGGTTTAGGGTCTTCAAAAGTTATGACACCATTTTGGATATGTTTCTTTAGGAAAACTTCGATGGGTTCACCCAAGGGTGCATGTGCGTTTTTGAAATTGCCTTGTTTGATGAGGTTGCCTTTGATTCAATTGAGCAGGATTTTTTTGAATGGAATTAGCAGTTGGTGTTAGTGTAGTCACAAGTGCATTTTGAGTTTGAACTCCTTTAATCATGAGCACATGACCTATTGAGTTGACTATTTTTGCATTGACCATGCCATCATTGGTGATGTGTTTATTTTTAACTTAATTTTTTTTTTTGTCATTCGAAGCACTTGGGTTGGTGTTTGTGGTAGTGTTGGTTTTTCCGCCATAATTAAGTTCACCTTTGGAAATTAAGGATTTTTGAAGTTGAACACCTTTTTCAACAAGGTCAATAAAGGTGGTGCAACAATGGACTTGTAAGCCATATGTTAGTGGGCCAAGGACAAGTACTAAAGATCTAAAGGTTGTGATTGCATCTCAGAAGTTTGTGTTCCATACCTGTACCTGCAAAAAAGGCAAAAAAGTTTCGTACGAAAAACTGCAAAAAAATGAATGTTGGGTTCACCAATGTAACTAAGGGTAAATTTAGGTTAGCATGATTAGATCATAAACAAAATCAAACCCAAAGCATATAATGGAGCACAAAGGAAGTATAACATGAAAACAAGGAAATAGTATACCCAAGATCTTCAACGTCCATGATTGTCCTCCATTACTCCTTCTCTATTTGCTGCAATATGATGTGTGCCCTCAGATTGTATGTGAGCTACAATGACTATGCCTAGACTAAGAAAATGTTGAAGGATTTTAATGGCAATGCAAGTAAAAATTAAGCTTTACATGCAATACCACAATCTACAAAATAAAAAGGTTAGCAAAATGACAAGTATGAAGTCAAGAGATGAGAGATGCAAGATAAGAGATATGCAAGAGATGCCAAAAATGAGGACAAATTTACCATTTTATAGAAAATGCAATTTTGGATGAATGGACAAGATTGAAGATTGACAAGTGCCCTATAATCAATGGACAAGATTCAAAATGACAACCCACAATTAAGGTTAGGGAAGCCTTAGGGTGAATTCAAAATGAGTGGACAAGATTAAATTTAAGAAATTAAATCAAGGGATAAGAATGTATGTGACAGGGAGATAAGATTTGGCACAAAAAAAGAGGGAGTTAGAAAATAAAATAATTTTAGAAATTACTTGATTTATGGAGGAAAATACTATTTTGAATTTAAAATTACTTTAATTCAAAATGGTGGGGTCATGTGATAGTAAATAATAATTTAAAATTATTTACTTGGAAAGAGGGAAATTTAAATAAATGATTTTTATTTAAATTTGGAGGGGAATTAAATGGGACAGTTAAATAATTAATTTTAATTATTTAATTATGGAAGAAGTGGGTTAATAATTAAATTAATTGTGGGGGATTTATATAGTTATGAGAAGACATTAGTATTAGAGACACATTTAAATAAAATTTATTTATTTAAATAATCAAGGGGGAATAATGGATTAATTAAATAAATTTATTGATTTATTTAATTAAAGAGGACATTAGACATTAGTGGTGTATTAAATAAAATAAATATGATTTATTTATTTAAATAGTCAAGAAGAATAAAAAACATGAATTAATTAAATAATTAAGAATTACTTAATTAATAGTTGAATTCAGATAGGACATAATCAGGTATTTTAATTATGTTTAGAAGAATTATGGAAAAAATTGAGTTCGCAGGTCTAGGTCAATTTTATCTATCTACAATCATAACTCAATACACAATAAACATCCAAATTCCAACTGTAGTCTAAGACAAATTCTATTAAATATACATATAAAACTTATGTATATAAATAAGAATATCAAACACTCAGCCATTTCTATTCTAAGCAATATATATACATATCAAACTTATAAATTTCACTGCCAAAAATACTTATATCAAATGCTAGTAATATGTATGCATAGACATGCGTTCAAGAAAATATCTATGTTCCATTACATGCAAACCATGGCGTAATCAAGATTTTATCTTCTGTTGGAACCTCCATTTGAACAACCACTATAACCCTACATTTACATGCACACCTATCTTTAAATATTCATTACTCTCGATGCGAAGGTAGATTCAGCGATAGGGTAAGCATAATCTTCAAAGAATGTTGATTCCTTTAGACTAAGACTATAGAAATTAACCGAAAATGAGTTGATCAACCATGATCAAGGTAGAAGAAGAAATAAATTTGATTACTCAAAACAAATGCATGGAGGTATGCAGAGTATCAAGATGAAGATATTATATTGCTCCCATCAGAATTGAAATCAACGACTAAAAATAATGCATGCAATCATCATAACTGACTTCATCTAGATTTACAAGTAATAGACAATGACCGAGGGTGCATTCAGATAAAGAAAAAGATTGTTTAAGAAAATTTCAATGATATGGAAAGCTATAACAAAAAAATTATCTGCTTTGAAGCTGAAAAGATAGAGATGAAATAATTGGTTGATTCCATGCACAAAATCAAACATACTAATACAAGATAGAAAAAAAGAAATTAACATTTGATATATCTAGATTTGAGAATGAGTAACACGCAACGAAATAAAGAAAACATAGACTAGACACCATTATCAAGAGACTTGTTGTGTAGGAAAAGCATGAAAACATAAGGAAATTTTCAGAAGATAGCCGCGCCCAAGGGGAAAGAGATGAATCTTCTAAGCCTAGACGATGAAAAATCCCATCACAGCCAAGACCAAAAGAGTCAAGGATAATAATATTGTTTACGCAATTACCAATGATCTTCAAGATCATCTCAATCACTAAATGACAAGATCAAAATTTAAGAACAAACACCACGTACAGTTTCATTCCAAACTCGCTAAGGAAAGAGTATAGGAGTAAAAAGACAACAAGAACGGTCGACTGTGTACATGAGCAGGTCAAGAGCTCACCCAAACATATAATGAACATCTATATAAAGATACATATTTGAATTATATAATAAAAAAGATCATAAGGAGACTGAAAACAATTGGTTGTGAGAAAAGTAGAAATAAAAAAATCAATAACATACAAGCAAAGCTCCTTTATATAACGGCGAATGAATAAAAAATACCCACCTAAAAACATATACCTGACATCAATTATGATAAGGAAAAGGTCTATATGCATACCAATGAAAGGTTACAAGAATATAAGAATGTCACAAAATGATACAAATGATTAGATCCTATAGAAGATCCACAAAAATAAAGGATTTATTCAATTCATAGATCATTAACAGGGTTTTAAGGCAACTATCTTGTGGTTTTACAGATATAGAGCTAGGTTTTCATTTTCATAAAAAAATTCCCTTCAATTTAATCGAATCTTATGAATAACGTTTTTGTTTTCTATTGTATGTGCAGGTTTAAAAGCTTCTAGTTCACTATAAAAAAAATCGCATAACATAGACGACATTCTGAAGTTCCAAACTCAAAAAAATAACCAAGAAGAAAACCTGGAGTAATCTCTCGAAATTTGATGAAGCACAAAATGAAGGCAAGAAATTTGAATATGGAAATATTCTAACACACACACACCTTCAAATTCACTGCCTCAAACCTTTCCACCCAAAACAAAAAAAAAAAAGGAAAGGCTTCTTCCCAAAAACAATACTGCTGTGAAAACAAAATTTTCAGCCAAAACCAATTGCCGTGCTAAAAATTGCATAACCATCCTTTTTTTAATTTTCAATTAAATTTCATTCACAAAACTTAACTGACTATCTGCATGCAATCATAATTGAATGAATAGTTAAAACTATTAAATTGTACAAGTTAACAATCTTCTAACAATAAGTTCAAGTTTCCAGATATTTTTCTTAATCTATTGAAAATAACTCTTTTAAAAATATCTATTTTAATAACATTTAAGTTGCACAATAATTCAACAACTTACATTAAATCAATATTCTATTTTAATAATTTAATTAATTAAACCTTTTAAATATTTAATCAAACTTTAATTATAAAGTAATCTAAACATAATCATTTAATCTAACATTACAACTAAAATCACAATAGAATCAATACTTATTAATCAAATCATTTATCTAACTTAAACAAGTCAATTTCCAAACGTGATGAACATATGAACAACATGATGAAACTACAAACGACATGATGAAACAAACGACAAACATAAACAATTAACAAACATGTACTCATTCTATCAAGAACGATGGCTTAAGACAATAGACCTGACACTATATCTTACCAACATATTTCCATTGGGTCTTGGCATGCTCAGACCTAACAAAGCAAGTTGAGTCGATGCCTATACCTAAAATCTGCATAAAATGACACTGTCAAACATATCAACATATATCAACACACACCATGAAGGAGAGTCACAATGTAGCAGGGTACTCATGAGTGAGTAATGCCACACTATCTCCTTCACCAAGACTGACATGCATCATTTAATCATAAACATCATGATAACCTTATAAAAAATTAGAAATAACATAAACCATAACACACACATGTCTATTATAATGTCATCACACAAACATAACCAGATGATCACGATGCCAAATGTGTCATCAATAGAGTATAAAAACTAACATAACATCAATGCCATAATTGAAATAATGTAATACAGTATCAAAATCAGCTAAATGAATAACAAATGATCATAAGAAAACTAAAACAAATAGCATCGATTGTAGGGACACTACATCCTCCCCCCTAGGACAAGGTTTACTCCTAGAAGCCTACAAACAAATAAGGATAAATCTCCCTCATGCGTGTCGTATCCTCCCAAGTATTTGATGCCTCATCACTAGGATCCCACTAGACCCTCACCTAATCAACGTCTTAACCCCTGAGGCTGAGCCTCCTGCACTGAAGAACACCCACGAGCTCCAAAGCCAACTACCCATCCTCTACCTGTAATGCTTTCCAATCAAGCACAAGTGAAATATCAGGATGATAAGGCCTAAGAATAGATACATGAAATACATTATGAATGCATGAAAAACTGGGCGGTAAAGCAAGACGACACGCTACAGGACCAATCCTCTCTAGAATCTCAAACGGTCCAATGAAAAGAGGTGCATGCTTAGAGCCTTTTCCATAACGGATCAAAATATTTCATAGACACACCCAAAGAAATACCCTATCGCTAACTAAAAACTGATGATCCACTCAATGAGCATTGACATACTTCTTTTGCTTGTCCTACGCCGCCACCAAGTGCTCTCTGATATGATCAACCTATTGCTCCATATCCAAAAGCATCTCAGGTCCAAGAATAACTCTATCGCCAAGGCATACGTATGGAACTATGATACCCATTATTATAAGAAACATCCACCAAGTAGATATAATCCTCCGAACGCGACTACTGATCCATAACATACATCCTGAGCATATCCTCAAGAACTTAATTGACCCTCTTGGTCTGTCTATTAGTTTCAGGGTGATAAGATGAACTGAAGTTCAACTGAGTACCTAGGGCATGCTACAAAGATGTCTATAATGCTGGTATAAATACAAGATCTCAATCAAAAATGATTTTGCATGGAATTCTATGCAAACAAACAATATCCCCCATGAAGATCTTTGCGACGGATGAGGCATTATAGGATGAACGAACCAAAGAGAAATGTGCTACCTTAGTCAAATTTTCAATAGTAACGATGCTAGCATCATGTCAACGAGATGACATAAGCAACCCAAAAATGAAGTCTACTTATATGATGTCCCACTTCCATTCAGGAACAAGATGTGGCTACAATAGTCCTGTGAGATGCTGGTGTTCAACCTTAAATCTCTAGCACTCAAGACATCTCAAAACAAAATCAGCGATGTCATGCTTCATCCCAGACCAAAAGTACATTTATCGAAGATCCGCATGCATCTTCTTGACACCAGGATGAGATGAATAAGGTGCTCGATGTGCCTCTGACATAATAAAAGTGTGAAGACTGTCAGGAAGTGGCACATAGATATGACCCAAATGTCACAACAAACCATTTGACTTGAGAGTATAACCTATGAATCTACCCTCCAAGGGTCTATCTGATCCCAAATCCATCTTCACCTTTTGATACAGTCTATCTATAGGAAGTGATGCTAAAATATGAATCCTCGAATCAACTCCAAGAGTCATGGCAGAAAGTTCATGCCTTCACTAACTGAGAGTGCCAACCATTATGTTCTCCTTCCGTTGGATAAATTTCACCTCAAAATCATACTCACATAAGAACTCCATCCATCGTCTTTGCCTAGCATTCAAATTAGGCTACGTAAAAATGTACTGCAGACTACAGTGATCACTATGAAGTTCAAAATAGTGACCCAACAAGAAATGCCTCCACCGAACTAAAGCATGAAAAACTGCAGTTAGCTCCAAATCATGAGTAGGATAGTTCAGTTCAT
Source organism: Sequoiadendron giganteum (assembly GCA_007115665.2). Taxonomy (NCBI): domain Eukaryota; kingdom Viridiplantae; phylum Streptophyta; class Pinopsida; order Cupressales; family Cupressaceae; genus Sequoiadendron; species Sequoiadendron giganteum. The sequence goes on along the minus strand of CM021102.1, from coordinate 253,868,651 downwards.
GATACTTGAGTTTATGAGACTCATAGGTGATCACACGAACTTCTTGCATCATAACAACTCCTAATCCCTCCAAAGACGCATCAATGCAAACAACAAAGTCGTTAGTAGGATCAGGAATGACTAAGATAGGTGCACTCGACAACTTTTCCTTGAGTATCTAAAATGCCAATTGAAACTGATATGACCAAATGAATTTATTCCCTTTCCTTTGAAGAGAAGTAATAGGATGAGAAATCCTAGAAAAACCCTGAATAAACCGTCTGTAATACTCGACAAGACCCATAAAACTGTGAACCTTTGATACATTGGTAGGCATAGTCCAATCGATGACGGCTTAGATCTTTGAAGGATCCACTGCAATACCCTCTCCAGAGATAACATGGCCAAGTTATTTGACCTCAGTCTAGAAGAACTCACACTTTGAAAAATTTGCAAACAACCGATTCTCTCTCAAGCACTGCAATACCTATCTCATGTTCTCATTGTGTTCCTTCATATCTCTTGAATAGATCAAAATATCATCAAGAAACACAAGAACAAAATGATCAAGGTATTTGCGAAAGACACCGTTCATCAAACTCATGAAAATGGATGGTGCATTCGTTAACCTGAACGGTACCACTATGAACTCATAGTGTCTATAACGAGTTTGAAATGCCATTTTATGAATATCCACTTTAGAAATGTGCAATTGATGATAACTTGATTTTAGAACAATTTTAGAAAACACATTATCTCCTTTGATATGATTAAAGAGATCATCGATTCTAGGCAAAGGATATTGATTCTTAACCGTCGCTTTATTCAATTGACAATAATTGATGCATAGCTTGAGAGATTCATCCTTATTCATGAAAATGACAAGTGCTCACCAAGGAGAAACACTCAAATGAATAAAACCCTTAGCCAAAAGTTCCTCCAACTACAAACAAAGCTCTTCCAGTTCCTGTGTGGTCATTTTTTATGGAGCTCAAGATATAGGCATTGCTCTAGGAACCAGATCGATTCTGAAATCTATGTCACATTTCGGTGGCATACCCGAAATATCACTAGGAAATACATCTACAAATTCTCCAAGAATAGGGTAATCATCAAGAGATACCTCTCAACTCTCCCCTACCTCCAAGTCATTAACTGTTGCTACAAACAACTAAGAACCCTATCGCATGCATCTCTTTAATTGCATAGCATATATAATCCACAAGGAGATGGGTCTTTGCATAATGACTATTTCAACTTCTACACCATAATCATCTAAGAAACTTACTGTCTTCCATCGGCAATCAATCATCACACTATGGGATTCCAACTAGTACATACCCAACACAATGTCATTCAAACCAAGAGGTGTAACCTGAAGATATACTGAGGTAGATAACAATCCAATCCTAAGTCCACAATTTCAAATGGGGGATTCTACTGCTACCTTCACCCCAAAATCCAATTCTACCTACCACCTAATGCCTTGCTTCAATCCACGAGTCCACATCACTCAACAATATATGGAGAAATAAATGAATTAGATGCTCCAGAATAAAAAATGATAGAAACACTAATACACTATAACTAACCTGAAGCCTCAACCACAATATTCTAATGATCTTCTCAAAGGTTATCCCCATACCAAAAACTCTATGAGAATGACTTGCATCTCCAATCATTAGCTCTAAAGCCCTGGTTTGCTAACCAAACCTTGATGTACCTCTCATCAGACACTACCTCATGATGTGACCCTGTTGACCACATGAAAAGGAATCGGTACCTCTGCCAAAACCACTGCCACCTGAAGGTGCATTTGACTGCTAAAAACTAACTCTGCTAATTGTAGAATGTGCACTTTGTGCTGGCTGATCTTGATGGTTGTGCTTATTACACCACCAATTACCGTTCTTCCCAGACTATGAACCATTACTCGACTGAAATTGAGAACTCTTATTATTTGGTGGGTAACATTGTTGCTGCTGCTAACCACCCTTAGCGGGTGCCTGCTAGTTCCAAGAGAAACCTCCTGACTGAGTCAGACCACCATACAGTCCAAAACCTATAGTAGGTGCACTACCTATCTGAACACCTGTATGTCCACCCAAATCCATAGACAAATTATCCTCCATAATTCATGTCTTCTCCACAACTACCTCCATCATATTCAGCTCAAAGACTCAAAATCTTCCATTGATATGGGCGTTCAAGCCCCTGATGAAGTGTTGTACAAACATAGCCTTGTCATCCATAATCCTGACATACTATTTGAGCTCATAGAACCTACACTCAAACTATTCAACTGACATAGCCATCTGATGTAGATCATGGAACTCATCTACTTGACGTTGTCTCTAATGCTTTGATAGAAAACACACTCTAAAACACTCCAAGAACATATCCCATGATATTGAACCAATCTCCAAGTGAAGCTTTTGATCCTCCAATCACCACCATGTAGAGGCAAAGCCTCTAAGATGCATAATAACACATCTGGCTTTGGTGTTGCTACCTTATGGATGCATAGAAAAACACTATCCACTTCTAGACCACCATTGGTACCATCAAATGTAGGAGGATGTGCCCTCATAAATCTCTCATATGCCCTGCAACAACAACATCCTACTCCATAGTCTCAACAACTCTCCTAGGTGATCTGTCTCATTCTCTGTCCACTTCCTGATCAACCTCCCATCTAGGAACTAGACGAGCAAGAACCTACTCAAGTAAAGGATACAACAAAGCTCCCTCTGAACCTGGCTGAATCAGATTCTATTCATCATTCACTTGATTAACCTAAGGGTTTGAATTTTCAACATGTTCACTCTCATGAGAACTTTAAGGATGAGTATCTTGGCAATTATCCACACGACCACCACCTCGGCCTCATCCACGACCCCTGCCACGATGTCTAGGCATGATCCTACATAAAATCAAAGATGAGTCTTTGTTTCAAGATGCAAAAGATTACATGAAAACACACACTACAGAGTCTAACATCTAGGAAAACCTAATGATCTCACAAGAACCAGAGTACTGAGTGTTAGAACCTTGTGCTCTGATACCAAGCTAGAACGCCCCATCACAAAACCTAGAGAAAAACACACTACACAACTAAACTACAAAATAATTTCAAAAAAAAAATTCAATTACAATATGTGAATAAAATAAACAAGTATACAATGTTCCCAGGGTTCCATGACAACACTATGAAAACATACACTAATAGGATAACACAACATAAAACCATAAACATTAATCTTACAAATACATCTCTGAAGAATAATCCCATTTAATAATCATTCATTGTTAAGTTACATGTTCAAAATACAAGAAGCAAGATTGTGAAAAATCTCGATACAAAAACTCATAATACAATGAACTCTCATATAATCATCATGAGTGAATACAATATAGATGAAGAACCAGTACAATTGTTGATATCGTTCATGAGCATGCTCAATGTCCAACTCCATGAACAAAGTGAAACCAAGAACCTATCAAGAACAATCTTGTCTCAAGATGCATCACTTGCAAGGGGACCCAATGGAGGATAGATCATGTTCCTCCCAACCATGTGGTACTCAAAATCCCACCCCTCATGCTAGGAGATAGTATTAGGTTGACAAGTCAAACAAACATACAAGAAGATAGAACATACATCACATGGCTGACATACACATGACAACATAACGACATCAAAACCATATGAAAATGAACAAAATCCTAGAGGCAACAACAAAACCATAGGTGACTCTACACAAGAGACCACAAAAACGTACAAGAATAAGAGTGTCATCACATAGTTGTTCTAGGTTACCCTGGAGAATCTTCCTAGATTACCGACCCTCGTCTTGAGTTACCTTGCCAATCTCTACTGATTCCCAGCCCCTAAATGGACTTATGTAGAATCGAAACACTTTTCAAGTGGAAAAAGTGAAATAATATGCCATTCTAGGCCATCTCAACCTACCCTTAATCTAAACAAGCATTAAGGTATGAGGCGAGGAAAAACAATTATCTGAGTTATTAAGTGACTACTACCCAACCCCTAAGACATTAAGTTTAAAGTTTTCACTGGATTAATTAATTTGATAGGTTACCTTGGTAACCTCTTTGGGTTCCAACCCCTAATGAAAGCCACTCCTCCTATATCCAAATAATACTTTTCCGACAAAACAAGGAATTTCCATCATGCACAAAAATAAAACATGAATACACACATCTCCAAAAATACATAAATCTCATAACGTTCAAATACCATCATATGACAGCATAAATATGGTGCATGGAAAATCCCTATTATCATTGAAAAAGATTATCAAGATACAAACAATTAATGCTAATTAATACAAATTACACTACCTAGCCTCTGAAAGTTTGAAAACACAACAATCCATCAGTACTCTTTTAAAAACATAAACAAATAATAATAAGGTTTTCCGCATAATAATCTTTAATGCATCATGAATTTAAGGTTCAATGAAGATATTACTTTGAAAAACTAAAAAGTCCTATTTATTGTCTTCCAACATATGTCATTCGTTTCATTGTGAACTCATTGTTTAAAAATGTTAATACAATTGACATAAATAAAATATCAATTTATTGTTTTCCAACTAAACAAGATAATTTAATAAACAATCTTCTTGAAAAATGTCACAAATACATTTCTTTAAAAAGTATAATTTTGATATTTTAAATTCAATAAATACATACATATATATATATAAATATATACATTTGAATTAGTAGCCATAAATCGATACATAGTAAAAATCTAAATGTCGATTGTAGTCTAAGGCAGATTCTATTAAATATACATATTAAACTTATGTATATAAATAAGAATATCAAACTCTCAACCATTTCTATTCTAAGAAATATATATATATATATTACTTATAAATTTTAGTACCAAAAATACTTATATCAAATGCTAGGAATATGAATGCATAGACATGCATTCAAGAAAATATCTATGTTCCATTACATGCAAACCATGGTGCAATCAAGAGTTTATAATCCATTGGAACTTCCATCTGAACAACCACTATAACCCTACATTTACATGCACAACTATCTTCAAATATTCATTACTCTCCATGCAAAGGTAGATTCAACGATAAGATAAGCATAATCTTCAAAGAATTTTGATTCCTTTAGACTAAGACTATGGAAATTAACCGATAGAGATCTAATCAACCATGATCAAGAAAAAAGAAGAAATAAATTTGATTACTCAAAAAAAATGCATGGAGGTATGTAGCGGATCAAGATGAAGATATTATATCGCTCCCATCAAAATTGAAATCGACAGCTAATAATAATGCATGCAATCAACATAAGCGACTTCATTCAGATTTACAAGTAATAGACAATGAACAAGGGTGCATGCTGATAAGGAAAAATATTGTTTAAGAAAATTTCAATGATATGGAAATCTATAACAATAGACTTATCGGCTTCGAAGCTGAAAAGATAGAGATGAAATAATCGGTTGATTCCAATGCTTTAAATCAGACATACTAATACAGGATAGAACAAAAGAAATTAACATTCGATACATATCTAGATTTGAGCATGAGTAACACATAGTGAAATAAAGAAAACACAGATCAAACACCATTATCAAGAAACTTGTTGTGTAGACAAATCATGAAAACACAAGGAAATGTCCAGAAGATAGTCGGGCCCAAGGGGAAAGAGATGAATCTTCTAAGCCTAGATGATGACAAATCCCATTATAGCCAAGACCAAAAGAGTCAAGGATAATAATATTGTTTGCACAATTTCTAGCGATCTTCAAGATCATCTCAATCACTAAATGGAAAGATCAAAATTTAAAAACAAATACCACGTACAGTTTCATTCCAAACTCGCTAAGGAAATATTACAGGAGTAAAAAGATAACAATAATGGTCGACTGTGTACATGGGTGGCTCAAGAGCTCGCCCAAACATATAATGAACATCTATTCAAAGATACATATTTCAATTATATAATAACAAAGATCATAAGGAGACTGAAAAAAATTGGCTGCGAGAAAAGAATAAATCAGCAAATCAATAACATACAAGCATAGGATCCTTTATATGACGGTGAAGGAATAAAAAATACCCACCTAAAAACATAGACCTAACAACAATTATGATAAGAAAAAGGTCTATATGCATACCAACGAAGGGTTACAACAATATGAGCATGTTACAAAATGATACAAATGATTAGATCCTATAAACGATCCATGGAAATAAAGGATTTATTCAATTCATGGACCATTAACGAGGTTTTAAGGAACTATCTTGTGGTTTTACAAATATAGAGCTAGGTTTTCATTTTCACAAAAAATTTCCCTTCAATTTAATTGAACCTTATGAATAACGTTTCTGATTTCTTTTGTATGTGCAAGTTTTGAAGCTTCTAGTTCACTATAAAAGAAAATCACATAACATAGATGGCATTCCACAGTTTCAAATTCAAAACAATAACCAAGAATAAAACCTGGAGTAATCTTTCAAAATTTGATGAAGCACAAAATGAACATAAGAAATATGAATCTGGAAATATTTTGACACACACACGCCTTCAAATTCACTACCTCAAACCTTTCAACCCAAAACACACATAAAAAATGAAAATCTTCTTCCCTAAAACAATACTGCCATGAATTTTTTTTTTCCGCCAATACCAATTGCCGTGTACCAAAAATTGCATAACCGTTATGTTTTTAATTTTCAATTAAATTTCATTCACAAAACTTAACTAGCAGTCTGCATGCAATCATAATTGAACGAATAGTTAAAACTATTAAATTTTACAAGTTAACAATCTTTTGACAATAAGTTCAAGTTTCCAAATATTTTGCTTAATCTATTGAAAGAAACTCTTTTAAAAATATCTATTTTAATAAAATTTAAGTTGCACAATAATTTAGCAATTTACATTAAATCAATATTCTATTTTAATAATTTAATTAATTAAAACTTTTAAATATTTAATCAAACTTTAATTATAAATTAATGTAAACATAATAATTTAATCTAACATTGCAACTTAAATCACAATAGAATCAATACTTATTAATCAAATCATTTATCTAATTTAAAAAAGTCAATTTCCAAATGTGACGAACATACGATTGACATGATGAAACTACAAATGACATGACAGAATGAACGAAAAATATAAACGGGTAACAACAGGTACTTGTTCTATCAAGAACAATGGCTTAAGATGGAGGAACTGACACTATCTCCAACCAACATATTTCCATTGGGTCTTGGCATGCTCAAACCTGATGAAGCAGGTGGAATCGATGCCTGTACTTGCAATCTGCATAAAATGACACTTTCAAATATATCAACATATATCGACAAACACACCATGAAGGAGATTCACAGCATAGCAGGGTACTAACGAGTGAGTAATGCTACACTATCTCCTTCACCAAGAATGAAATGCATCATTTAATCATAAACATCAATTACATCATGATCACCTCATAAAAACTTAGAAACAACATAAACCATAACACACATGTTTCTATCATAATGTCATCACATGGACATAACCAGATGATCACGATGTCAAATGTACCATCAATAGAGTATAACAAATAAAATAACATCAACGTCATAACTGAAATAATGTAATATAGTATCAAAATAAGCTAAATGACTAACAAATGGTCATAAGAAAATTGAAACAATAGTATCGATTGGAGGGACACTACAATTCCTCTAGAGCCTACTCAAATCCTTCTTTCTTCCACGTCTCATTGTTAGATCTTCATCAGTTATCGAGATAAATGAGTTTTTATATGAAACAATGAATACATGGTCTTCAATCTTCTTATAAAATTCCTCATATCTAAATCCTACACATTCAAAGAGAGAGGAAAGGTTATGCCATATAGGGGCTTGCCTCAGTCAAACCCCGTGTTGGTGTTTCCACCTCCACAATGTCAAAATTGATAAAAGAGAGCTTATCCTTTTGAGGGATAGAAGTTAAATGAGAAATGAAGGATGAATCAATAATAGAATACAAATCACCACTCAAATTTGATTTCCTTGAAGGATTGAAGTCATGCACATCACCTCAAGGTTTGATTGCAAACTGGCTTGATTGCTTGGAAGACCTACAAGGGTTAGATCTCACAAAAAATGATAACATAAACACATACAATTTGACATGATGCTTTGATATTGAATTTCTACAATAAATATGATCTTGAATGCTCTTGAATTGATAATAATTTCTTGATAATTCTCTTGATTGCCAATAATTTCCAATTCTTCTTTCTTCTTTCACTTAGTTTTCAAATGGCGAAATAACTAGGTATTTATATGCAATTAATCTAATTTCCTGAAAATTAAATCTCGGTAGCCAATATTCGACATTTGAAATTCAAGTAATAAAATACCAATTGAAACATATTAAATTCTAGAGGAAAAATAGGGGGAACAAGTCACCTAGGGTGACTTAGTCTTGGCCCTATTTTGTGGGATGCAAGGTTTCGATACCAAAATATTTAATGTTTTCTTAGGTTTTGCAAATGGGTTTTCTCAATAATTGTCCAAATGGTCTATGAAATACATAATTTAGGACTTGAAATATATTATTAGGTCCACACACTTAAGGAAAAGAAAAAAATAGTGTGAAATTGTCAAGGGTGAGTTCACAAGCCCTCAAGATTCAAGATCCTATGGAAAGACAACATATGCACAAAGGAACACACATGTATTCAATGTAATACAACAAAAAAAAACATACATTACTAGAATAAAATGCAAAGGGATGGTATGGAAATCAAGGACTAGAAATTTTCATTATGCTAAGATCCTACCCAAAGTGGTCATGACTTAGAGTAACAGAGTTCGATATTTTCTAGGTGAATCATGAACCAAAGGCACCATGGGCTAGTGAAGTCTAATATTTACTAGGTGAACCTTTGAAAGAAAATAGTAAAAGGAGAAACACACAAGGACTAGTGAGGATTGGTTTTCACTAGGTACAACTTGTACTCATGTCAACCATACTAAGAATTATACTCTTTGATCATTCTTATAAGGTGCTACACAAATGATCAAAATTCTATGCCAATGCATCACTAAGTCCAACACGTTTGAACAAATTAAAGCATATAATGGAATGTATGCCCCCACCTTAAAGGAATTGAAAAACACCATATTGTGAGCAATTGATTTAAGGTAGAAAAATGATAAATTCCATGTGATAAAGACATGAGAGCTTATTTGGAAAGGCCTATACCAATAATATGTTTCTAAATAAAGCTAACTCATGATAAGGGGTTTCCCTCAATGTGATGCAACAAAGAACATAAAATATGGACACATAAGGGATCCAAAAATCTAAGGTCAGTGTAAATATTTGCTAAATGCAAATGAGCTTGGAATTAAAATCGTTCCCCAAATACTCATGGAACTACGAAGAAAATGGAAGAATGACATAGAGAAAATGAAAAAACTTTTGGGTGAACATGGAAGAGACCTAAATGTCTCAATGCCTTGCATCATCCCCAAAAGGAAAAAACAAGACAACGAAGAATAATATTCACAACATAAAGAAGAAAGGAGATATAAATAGATGAATGTCACAATAAGTTCGTTTCCTTTGTATCCTTATGCCAATGGAGCAACAAGGGTCCTCTAAAGAAAACTAAAAAAAAAAAGACATGCCAAGTAGCACAACATAGGAAATCACATCGCGTTCAAGAAAACACAAATAAAACACAAAAAGGTTACCGCACATGCGATTTGATCTAAAATAAATCGTTTTTGTCCCAATCTTGCTCATCATATATGGAAGGTAGAAAAATAACCAAAGTAACTAAAACAAGTGTTGTACTAGGAGAATCACCAGGTTTAACACATGGTGAATCAATCTCATTAGGAGGATTATCATGGTTTCCCCCATCTAAATCCATAGATTTTGAGAAAAACAAAGATAGTTCATTATGCAATTGTTCATAAATTTTAGCATTATCATTCTTATCATCTAAGTTTATCACCATTAGTGGTTTAATTATAGTGCTAGTTATATGTTATTGTTTCACTTATTGTTTTGGTTCATCATGACTTGTTTGGATAGGTGTTTGGTCTTCAGGTAATGCTTTATTCTTTTCACTGAGTTGAAAAACAATAGAACAACGTCTATGCCTATGCTCTTTATCATTTCTATTTATTCTTGTTTGGTTTTGAATTTGTGAAGGTTTAAGGGTGGGTTTCTTGACCATCAATCTCTTTTCTTCCCTTAGGGGAGGAACCAAAGGGACTACTGGGGGTTGGGAAGTCATTGTCTTCTTAGGTCTATAAAATTGTTTTACTATCAGAGGCATAAAGGTAATCATTTGATTGTCTCTTGGTATTTTATATGATATTAGTGTAGGAATTGCAACATATATACCTTGTTTATTTGGAAGAGTAATTTCTTCAGCCATCCATTCATCCACAACCTGTGTGGTGGGAGGAACCACCATAGACCAATAATTCTCAAGAATATTTCCAAGGGATAATTTTGTAATGCACTTTTCCTTAAAATTTTGATATGATTAGAAAAATAAATCCTCACGAGGCTTAATTGGTTCCATGGGTTGAGGCCAAAAATAGTCTAGTGAAAAGTTTTCATGGGAAGGCAAAGGATTAAACCCACTATGATGCACTACATATATTTGATTTTCAAATGGGAACTTTATGCACTTGTGGATAACTGATGGGATGGTGTTCATTGAGCGTAGCCATGGATAACCTAGCTTCATATAGTATTGGTTTGATGTTGAGATTATGGAGAATGATACATCTAGTTGTTTTAGTCCAGCTTTAAGTGGAAGAGTTATCAAACCTATCATAGGGCGAGAAAAATCATCATGAGTTTTAACCATGATTTTGATTGTTCATAAGAATCTTGATAAATTCCATGCATAAATAAGAATTACTCAATGATCTTATTCTCTAGGCACACATGATAGATGAGTATCCCTACTATAGTCTTGGCATTGATACGTCTAGTAATGTAGAGAGGACCATTAGGTGCATGCATAGGTGCATCAATATGTGTGAAAGAAATATTAGGTAACAAAGTGGTTTGGCCCTTACGAGGTTGAACATTTATTAGAGTAACCATGTTATCTAGACCATCATCATCATCATTCTTATCATCACAAGCTTGCACAAAGTTGGATGTATGATTTGGAATTGGGTTTGTGAAAATTTGCAAATTTTGATTGGGTGGGGAAACATATATATTTCATTTTTCATTAACATTAACCAATTGGATGTGATTAGAATCAATGAGGTCCTGTACTTGATGTTTAAGACGCATACATCATTTTGTTTCGTGTCTAGGTTTATGATGGTATTTAAAAAATGATTTTGAGTTAAAGTTTGAAGGAAAAGGTTTAGTTGTGTCCATAGGTCTAATCATAGGTAACTGGATTAGGTTATTGCTTAACAATTGCAACATGATCAAATGTAGAGAATTGAGAAATTGGGTAAATTGTCTATCTTTTGGCCTAAATTGATAAGAAGTTAAACTTATGGTTGTGACTTGTGTCTCAATGTGGTTAGCTATTTGATGTGTGTTTATCTTGATAAAGTTATTTTTTTTCTTTTTGAATGTCTGATAGTTGTTTCTAGGTACAAATTTAGATTACTCAATAGGATTGAATGAAGATGTTCCTTCATATTGACTAACCGATATTTGATAATCATAAAGAGTTGTACATAAATGTGTAAAATATGGATATCTTATTAACAATATCTTGTCCCTAATTCTAGGTTTCAAATTTCCAATGAACACTCTTTGAACATTAAAATTAGGAAGAGTATAGTTGATTTGTGAGTAAAGTAATTGATATCGCCCTATGAATTTTGCTACCTTTTTATTTTTTCCTTGTTTGCAATGTACTAAATCAGTTAGTGTAATTGGAGGTCCAATGTGCATTTGAAAATGTTGAAGAAATGCATCAACCAATTCATTTAATGAATTTATGGAGTTGTTCAACAATGAGAAAAAATATTCCAAGGCCATGTCTTTCAATGATCTCAGAAGGAGTTCAGCCAGGAGCTTATCCTCAAAGATTAAATCGCTACATAATACCATACAAGATAATAAATCAGTATTATGATCTCCTATTATTATACTTCTCAAATCTAGGCATCTCCCTATTTTGAGGCAATGGTGTTTTCAAATTTTCAATTGACAATGGGATCCTTCTAAAATATTATGTTATTTTTCCATTTTAAGCTTGGTTTAATGTGGAGATTTATTGTTACAACAATGTTATGTTTTGCAAGAGTTGGTTTATAACTGAGTCAATGTTTGACATGTTTTGAGAATTTGATGAATATGGCAGGATTGTGTAAGTGCTTGGTGGAATATTATGTTACAAATTTTTGAGGGGTGATGAATATGGAGGTGCTACATGTGATTTCACAAAACTATAAGGATTACCAATAGAAATCCCTAAGCTTGGATTTATGCCATTGGTGTGTTGTACCATTGAAGCTACGGTTGGAAATGTGAATATAGGAATAAAGGGTACAGTTTTAGGGAGGGAAATTTTCTTTCCTCCTTGAGATTGAGTGTATCCCAATACTTGAGCATAAATAGCCATCGTAGGGATGTTAGCATCCACTATATGGCCTAGGCTACACAAAACCTCTAATCCTTGAGCATCATTGATCAATTTCCTTAGTTTGTCCACTATAGGAACCGTTTGTTTGGCCAAAGATTTAGTACTTAAGTAGTTTGGTAATCCCTCTAAATCTTTGTCCAATTATTTTAGTTTGTCTTCAGGAACATGGGAAAAAATAGTCTCAAAAGACATGAAGGTTCTTTATTATGAATTTCATTAGGATGGTAGGACTAATGATGGAGTCTAAAATGGGCATTGTATTGGAAATACCTTGCATGAAAGAGTTGGAGGACTTATGAACCACAACGGATGTAGCAACAACATGGGATGCCATAAGATAAAAAATAAATCTCATTGGAGCATTAGCAATATGACATCTAGTAGTAAATCTCATAATAGTTTGAAAACACTAGGTGTGCCCACTATGAATAGTAAATTACGAAAAAGTCATAATAAAATAGACATGATTGAAAATTAGACAACAAAGATAGACATATAGCATAAAGACATTAATTTGGTAAGAAGTTGAAGCAAAAGTAGCTAGACAGGTGTGCCCAGGGTGACTATGTCCAAAACAATTTTTTGAAAATTTTACAGTTTGATTGTGTGTGATATTGTTTAAGGTTCCTGTTTCTGTGTGTGTGTGTGCAGGTGTAGCAGTGAATATTTTTTTTAGAATTTTGCTAATTTTATATTATGTAATAAAAAATGCGATTGTGCAACAAATTTGAAAATGTTTAAACAATAGCAAACAACTCCATTTATATAATTTCTAGATCTAAAATGCAACAATTTTTTGATCCCTAACATGCAAAATCTGAAAATGATGATTTTAATATCTTTTTGACACAAAACAATGCAAATTTTCACCTTTGAACTATATGAAAAGTACCTAAATGGATGCAATGGACATTTTTATATATAAAATGACCTAATATAGATTTGTAAATACATTGAAATGTAGATTTCACCTATGATGACTGAAATTAACCCTATTTCAGCCTATGATGCAATATGATATGCAATGTTTTGAATTTTTATGCTTTTATGATACAAAAATAAATGCCTAAATGAAAAATGCAAAACAATACAATACTAATCATAGATCTAGGATGATATGCTTCAAATTTTAGGTCTATAATGTTAATGTGTTGGGTTAACCAAAATGATCAGGTGGAAAAGTGAACCCTTAAAGATTTGGCCTTAGGATTTAAATGCTTTTCCATAGAGGTGGTAGAGTGCCTCTTATCATTAAATTCAAGATTGGCTAGGATAGGGGATTGAATTGCAACTTGGAAGGTGAGCCAGCCAATCCTAGGATCTGAATTTAGGGACTTGAAAATGATTTTTGTATGAAATTCTATGATAGGACTAACAAATGATGCAAATAACCTACTCTGATGTAAAAATAGTAAATCTAGAAAGTCACAGATAAATTCAAAATTCAAAAATAGATTGAGTAGAGTTCTATGCACTTGTGGTATGAATTTGGAATTGATTTTGGAGGACCAAATAGCCTAGGGTGACTATGTCCTAGTGATTGAATTTGAAAAGTTGTTACACGATCCTTTGGAGCTTGCTTAGAGGCTTCTTTCTTTCATGTCTTACTATCATATTTTTGTTGGTTTATGAGATAACTGAGTTTTTGTATGTTGTCAAGTTGTAGGGTTTGAATGCAACAATGAATAAATGATCTTCAATCTTCCTCTAAAATTCCTTAGATCTAAAACAAAAACATTCAAAGAGAGAGGAAAGGTTGTGAAATATAGGGCCTTTTCTTAGTCAAACCCTGTGTTGGTGTTTCCACCTCCACAATAGAAAAATTGAGAAAAGAGAGCTTATCATTTTTAGGGATAAAGGCTAAATGAAAAATGAGCGATGAAGAAAAAATGGACTTCAACTCACAAATCAAATCTGATCTCCTTGAAGGATTGAAGTCATGCACATCAACTCAAGGATTGATTTCATGGATAACCTACAAGGGTTAGATCTCACAAATAAATTATAACATAAACATGAATAAAATCACATACATTTTGACATGATGCTTTGATATTGAATTGCTGCAATAAATCCACTTTTGACTACTATTGAATTGATAATAATTGCTTGATAATGCTCTTGTTTTTCAATAAATTCCTATTCTTTCTTCTTCTTTCACTTAGTTTTCAAATGGTAAATGACTAGGTATTTATATGCAATTAATCTAATTTCTCAAAAAATAAATCCTGATAGTCGACATGAAATGGCTAGGTATTTATATGCAATTAATTTAACAATAGCTAGCTAAATAAAAATCACATGTCATGAAGTGAACTGAGGTAATAATGTGATTCTTCTAGTTATTGAATCACATGTCATGATTGAAGTTTCTTGATGTACGGTAATTTAATTGAAGCTTATGCCAATTAAGATTTCTTGAGGGAATAGATGTAGAGCTCATGTTGAAAATACATTTTCCATTCCTTTGCATGATTACATATCTCTCCAATGAGTGTTTAGGATTTGAATAAAGATATATCCCCTCTTTCATTTCCTTGTGAAGAAAGATTAGGAGGATATTCTTCTTATTACTTAAGATATAAACATTATAAATAGTTCTATAATAACCATTACCCTTCCTTTTTTGAATAATAATGTGACCATCCTCCTTTATAGTATGCTTCTTATATTTCCATATTTTAATAATAATATGATTAATAATAATGACAACTGATACACCTCTATAATAGAAATAATTCCTATGACACGATAAAAACTCATCCTTATTATGATAATCATAACAAGTCCATTTTCATATCTTTATTCCAATGTCTTAAAAAATAGAAAACTAAAATATTTTGGAATAGTTCGTAATGGTACAAGTGAGGGACCATAAATATTTTTGTCTCACCTTGCTCCTATAAATATTACAAGCAACACATAACATTCTTGTAGTGTAGAAAAAAGTAATCCTTTTTCACACTTAATTTGGGAATGAATAATTAATAATAGAATAAGCTTAATGATGCCTTGATTTAGTGTTGTAGTATGTTTTACATATTCACATTAAGTTGAGGGCCTTTTAATTAAAATGGACTTAATTGTACCTTTTTTTTGGTTTTGTAAGGTGTACCTTTACACTTTCACATGAACCTAGGGATTTATTAATTGATTGAGGTTGATTTGTCTTAATTGGCCCCTTTAATTCAAACCCAAGCCTGATTAATTGGAATTTCCAAGGGATAAAGTCCAACATTCATAAGTTCCATAACATTATGTTTAACATTGAGTAATGTGTGTTTGATGTAGGAGCATCCAGAGGTACCAGACAATCCTGCATCCCAAAAACATTTTATTTTAATTTTGAGATTTTTTTTTCTTGGTTTTCCTTGCACACTCAATTTATTTAAATGCTCAACTCTCGCAACACACTAAGGTTTGATGTTGGAATGTGAAAAATAATGGATTAATTGATTCACTTGTTAATTATTTAAATACCTTTGAAATTTGTTAATTTTTCAAAAAGGAAAATTCTCAAGCCCATGCTTGTGAGTGGGCATTTATTGCAAATTTTAATTCCATTCTAGAGGGGGAAAATGACATTTTGCTGAAGAAGTGGAATGCAGGGGCATTGAGAGAGTGGTTTGTGATGTAGGAAGATCAATTTTGAATAAAAATTGAATGCACATACTTGAAAGAGAAAAAACCACGCCAAGAAAGGAGTCATGGGCATTTAGAAGGTTTGACTAGGAAAAATAGATTGCCAAAATTTGTAATTGAGAGGACCAATTTCAGAAAAAAGGGCATAAATTTTTCATACGGTAAAAAAATAAAAAATTCAAAATGATCTCAAAAGCTGGGAAGGAGGCGCATAAAACCCATAAACTGTTTTAGAAGATTTAGAGGTTGTCATGATTCTCACCAGTAGAATTGATTTCAGTTTAGGCTATGGATTTCTAGTATTATATGTTATTGTTGTGGTTGCACATTATATGCAAAAATTAGATTATTCAATTTGAATGAAGAAGGTTTGGTTATATTTTTCAATAAAAAATTGTTGCAAATGTTTTCATTTTTTAAAGTAAGGTTGTTGGTGGTGTTATGGCTGCTTGGATGTGTTGTTTGAAAAAACCTTCCATCCTTAACTGCATCAGTTTCCTAGGAAAGTGGCCTAGGACCCATTTACCCTGTCCTCACTTGCACCTAGGACCTAAATTTAAATTACGTTTTTGATGATTTTTCATTGATTTCAAATGTATATTTAGATGTCAACTTGTGATATTTGAATTTCAGAAATTAATCTTAAGATATGTATAAACAAGATGTTATTTCAATATGTTTGAACTAACAATTCAAATTATCTTAAGAGAATTTTCAAGAGAGAATTATCAAGAGCATTCAAGAGCATTTTCAAGATATTCAAAGGCAAATTTATTGAAGATTATTGTAACAATCAAGTTTCTAACATCATATCAAAGATTTATTGCATCATGTATGTTGTTTGAGCTAATATGTTGATGTAGTGTTCAAGATCTATTCAATCACATCAAAGGAATTGTTTCAAAACAAGTTTCATGATCAAGGTATACATCCATTGAAGCCAATTCATGCTAGTTTGCAGATCGATAATCCAAGGTTCAAATAGGGTTTGGTGAGTTGTTACATATAGTTTTTCATCCATCATTCCTTCATGATTTTGTATTTCATTTCAAGGTTTAATTACCAAAATGAGGTTTGACCAAGGAAAACCCCCATTCCCTAACAAAACAACAATTTTCTCTCTTTGATGTGTGATTGTATATTTTAGGTTGAAGATCCTTTGAAGAGAAAAATTGAAGAAATTTGCAAGAAAAATTATCATATCACATAAAATCCTCTACATAATTTATTTCCAGCTATTCTACAGTGAGAATCAAGAATATAGGAGTGTAGACACAATAGAAGAGAACCCAAAAAATATTTTTTCAGGAACCCTAGCCATGACCCATTTGCCATAGGGAAAATGAGTCCTCAATGAGCTTAAAAAGGAAACTTTTGGTGAAAGGTACACATCATTTTCCCCTTTCTAGATATTCCTTTTGATTACTATTACTATTTCTATTAGATTTGATTATTGTTCTTCATTTGCATTTTATAGCTTGCATTTTTGAGTTTGTTTGATGGCTTTGATATTTCCATCCAAAGTGTTATTTAGATTTTACCCTTGTCCTTGCATGGATAGGAGATTTTATGATTCATACCTTGATTTGACTCACCTTTTGGTTGTTATTCATTTCATTGTTTTGGGTCTAATTTCCTTGAATGAAATTAAGGAAATAGGTTATTGTATTAATCCTAATCAATCAACCCTATCTCACATTATCTCATTTTGGTGAACCCAACTTTGATCATTGTATTTTTTGATTTTGGAGTCCTCTTTCAAACTAGATTTATATTTTTCATTCATTTGCATCTCTTTGCATTGAATTATGTCTCATTTAGGGTGTCTAGTTTGCATTTAACTTTGCATTTCATTTAAGGGTTTTTAGGATTGCATTTTTGCATTCTTTAAATCTGAAAAATATAAAAAATCAGTCATCTTGCATATCATTTACATAGGATTATATCATATTAATTTGCATTTGAAAATTGAAACAAAATTTTATATCAAATTAGGTGTTTTAGGTTGTCATTTTGTCACATTTTACATTTGCATTCAATTCTCATTTCATAGAAAATAAAAACTGTAACTTACTGTATCAGATCGGAATCTGGAAACCACTGAAACTTACTCAAAAATATATAAAAAATTGTTTCAAAACCCTCACCTAGGAGCCATTCTCCCTAGGGTGAATGAGTCCCTGATTAGGGTCATATTCTGATTTTCTGGGCATTAAAACATTCATTTCTATATTTCTGTAAATGTTTTCAGATTTTGTTTCTGTTTGCAGAATTTATGTTTCTTCAATTTGATTATATCTAGTTTCATTTGATAAAGTTAGTGAATTGTGTGATTTCAAAATTGAATTTATAAGACATTATTTTCCATGTTTTTACATAGTGTAATTAGAAAATTACCTTGTTTAGAATTTAAAAATTACATTTACACACTACATCCTAGGTCATTGTATTGCATTTTACCCTCTTTCTATTTTGGGTTGGCATTGAGTTTGTGAAAATTGTATGAGATTTAAAACTTGGTGTCCTATTAGCAATACTATTGTGAGACATAGTTCGAGACTCATGTCATCCCGCGATACACAATTCACCGTGGATCTTGTTTTTTCTAACTCTCTTTCTGATAGTGTTGATAATCAATGCCCTATGGATCATAACCTGCATACCTCATTTCCAATGAATTCCTTACCTACAACCAATGTGCATGATTTTATTCATGTCCCACAAGAAAACATAAAAATAATGGATGAAGGCCTAGAAAATTTACAAGACTTTTCACATAGTGAAAACATGGATACTAGTGTCATTCCTACTTTAGATAATCTAAGGAAAATGATTGAGACCAAAAAGGGAATGGAGATTATGATAGGTATAGGTCATCTTATTAATAATAACATATTTACCATGAATAATTATGCTCAAAGATTTGGAGCATACTCAAAGCCAAGGTGGGAATTCCATTCCTCCTTCCATGATCCCCATATCCATTCCTAAATACACTAGTACTCATGTTGCCACAACCATTCAACCTACTAACAATGTCAACACTTCCTTAGGTATTTTCATTGGGAACCCTTGTAGCTTTGTTCATTTAAATAACATATCTCCTCAACCACCCCCCCTCATAAATTTACAATTCAATTTCCCTCCATAAACATAAATCACTCCACATTATTCCCCTCCATCTCATAATTCCAACAATGATCCCATAATTAACACACTTGTGCAAAATATGATATCCCTTCAACAATAGATCACCACCTTAAATCAAAATTTTTTTGCCAGCCTTCACAATACATCAAAACCAATCTGCTATCCTTGGAGATATTGAGAACACAAATGCCACAAGGTATATAGGTTCCTAGATTTGAGAAATATGGTGAGAAATGAGATCCTATTCACCATGTTTCTGCTTACACAACCTTATGTAGTGATTTTATTTTTGAACATAAGCTCTTAGCTAAGATTTTCCCTAGATCCTTGAGAGATACTACTTTAGTTTGGTTTTTCTTGATACTAAATAATTCAATTGGTTCATTCAATGAAGTTCTCGATTCCTTTTACAACCACTTCCAAATTCATATGGGTTCCAAGATGACTTTAGTTGACCTGATGAAATGTAAACAAAAGGACGATGAGAAAGTCACTAATTTCATAGTGCGATATCAAATTATTTATTTACAAATAAATATTAAGATTCTTGATTTCAACCTTCAAAGAATGTTTATTTCCAATTTACGAGACAAAATTTAAACAAATATGGAGATGATGAGATTTCCCCCATTCACATAGGTATGCACAACCCTTCGTGATTACCAAAATTTGGTTAGTAGTCATGATGTGAAAAATCCACCTAGCCATCTCGAAAAGTCTTAATCCGTACCTCAAAATAGTTATCAATCTTTCAAGAAACAAAATAGGATATTTTTACAACTTAATTCCCCTCAACCAAATCAACAAGCTGATAACCAAGTGGCTATTATAAAGATGAAAATCCTTTCTCTTTTGGGGATAGGAATAGAAAATTTACCTCTTTACCTAACACCCTTCATAATATCATGTTGTAGCTCTTGAATAAGAATATGCTTTCCTTACCTCTTGGAAGAGCTCTTGATCCTAATAAACCCTTACCCTCAAACTATAGATCAATTTCTTATTGCTATTTCCACCAACAAAATGGACATGATACAAAATATTGTAAGCATCTTAAACATGTTGTGCAATACCTCATTGACTCTAATCATCTTCAAGTTGGAGGTGTGAATGATCAAGGTAATAAGTTTGTAGCTCCTCCTAACCAAAACTTACAAATCTTTACAAATCCAATGCCAAAACATACTATTTCATTTGTAAAAGCTAGTGAAATAAAGAATGATGTGATGAATGTTGACACAAATGATTAAAACACAAAAGATGAAAATAATGATGAAATGGTTGAAATAGTGGCATTTATTGAAGCTAAACCTTCTACGAGCCAAACCAAAATTCCCCTTGATATTTATTTCTCATAAAAAGACATAATCAAACATGCACCCAATGATACTCTTTACATAGCTGGAAGAATCAATGAAAATCCTACTAATGGGATATTAATTGATCTCATCTATGTAGATAATGTGATTAGTAAAGAATTCATATTTATGCATGAAATTTATCAAGATACATAGGAAAAAATAAAAGCATGGATCAAAATTCATAATGGTTTTTCTTGCACTATGATTGGCTCGATAAATATCCCTCTAATAGTCAGATTGAAAATACTAAATGTCTCATTCACCATCATCCTGTAGTCAGACCAATTTAATGTGAATTTAGGCTATCCATGGCTTTGCTCCATGAATTTTGTCCCTTCTGTTGTACATAAATGTTTAAAGTTTCCCTTTGTCAATGATATCTTTATAGTGCATCATAATGGATTTAACCTTGTGTCTTCCCATGGGAACTTTTCATTAGATTTATTTTGGCCCGAGCCTATTGAACCTATTAGACCCTGTGAAGAATTATTTTTCAAATCATATCAAAAGCTTAAAGGAAAGTGCATAGAAGAATTGTCCCTTAGAAATATGCCTCAACCCATCATTGAGCCATCCATCCTTGATGAAACCATGATTGAACCAAAAGCCCTTCCAAACATCCAAGAGAAGCCTATTAAAATTCCTCTACCATTTTATATAAGAGACCATGAGACAATCAAAAGAATCCCATTGTGCCTCCTAAAATCAAACAAGTTTACAAAGATAAAGATAGAGTGGTTGAGCAACCTCCTATGGTTCCTTTCATTCCCACCCTAAGGGAAGAAAATAAACCTATTGTTAATGTACCCTCTCCTACACAACCACAAATTGAAAAGAGAATGAAAAGAAATCAAAATGCTAGAGAGAATAGGCATAGATTTCATGCTATTTCTTGTATGTTACAAACTAAAGAAGAAAAGAGTAACATAGAAAATCAAAATCTGAACTTGCCTGGAACAATGCATGATGATTCTATACCTTCACCACAACATAAACAAGAACCTTCAAGGGAAATTATCATTTGACCTCCTATTGTGATTAATTTAGATGATGATATTGATATTGCAAAGATTTATGAACAAGTGAACATAATGAATTAAACTCATTGTTCTCCTCTTCCATGAGCTTAAATGACAATTCTCCTAAAACAATGTTGAACTTGGTGCATGTCCTAGTTCAGAACTTGATGTTGTCCCTTTGTCTAGTTGTCCACCTTTCACATATACCAATCAAGATTGGGATGCAAATGACCTGCTATAGGTTGAATCGCATGTGCCTTACTAGTATTTTTCTTTATTTTCTTTTCCATGTTTATTTATGTGATTGCATGTGCATAATGTGATCCCCCATAATGTTCTATTTAATGTATCTCTCTCTTTTTGTGAATTACTCTATTTGTATCCACATTCTTCTCTATGCCATAAAAATTTATCCTTTTCTCTTGTCTTGTGTTTTATTTTTGGGGATGATGTAAGGTGTCAAGACATTTAGGTCTCTTCCATGTTGACTCGAAAGGATTTTTCTTTGTTTTCACTCTTTTTGTGTAATTCTTCCAATTTTATGAGTATTTGGGGAATGATGACATTTCCAAGCTCTATAAAATTGTAGCAAAGATATAGTGAACCCAAATCCATATATCCCTTATGTACTTTTGGGGGAAAACCCTCCTTCCTTTTTCATGGTATAGCTTCATTTCAAAATATATGACTTGGCATAGGGATTTCTGAATAAGCTCTCATATCTTAGGATTGAACATTGGCTGCTTTAAAGAAATTGCTCACATCGATGGTGTTAGAAACAATTTTAAATTGGTGGCATACATCGATAACATATTTCAAAATTTCTCATGTTTCATGGTGCAATTTTATGTTTTCTTGTGATGTGGCCTTTTCTTGGTGGTGTCATTGGATTTGATGTACTCCAAGAGTGTGATATTTCTTAGTTTACGACTTTCCTCTTAGTGGTGATGTGATGCACTACATTCCCTAAGCTATGAATCTTTTACTCTTGAATTTTCCTCTCTTCGAGACATTAGACATGATGTTCCCTAAGAAGAAGACCTTACACGAACTAAACAAAATCCCTTTGAAAAAAACCTTTTTAATAGAATTATTATTCATCAGTGTTTAGCATAACACAACTTGTTAAGCCTTATGTGTTGGAAAATGTGCCTCAACTTACTGGCTTGAACCTCTATTAAGGACTTGACAAATTTACCCTCCATATCACAAAATCCTTCCTTCTCTTTGGCGGTAGCACGATGAACCTTGGCTTCATTGGCAGAATGGTCACATATCTATGAGTGACAATGTGTTGTTTCACTGATATGATGATATGCGATAAAAGCTCTGTTGGTGTGACTTGGGGTCATTGATGGAACTCTTCACCGGGCTATGCAGATGGACCGATGGCAGATGGAAGTGTCTTGGACTCCAATGGTAGTGGGGACCACAACATAGTGTACCGAGGGGATCTTGATCTACGACTATGATTTGACTAATCCAACGGTGCTCATTTTATTCCACGCTTAGTTGTGGTGAGTACCGACAAACTCTTGTGAACCAAGCTAATTGACTGAGTGTTTGACACTTGGTGGCATGCGAGGTGTGCAGGCTTTGAACATGTGTCATTTTTTCACAGAAGCTTACTGGGAATATTGTAGATGCCTTTTTGATTCCCTTAAATTACACAAGATGTGTACGTGTCTTGGTGGACTCTAGCGGTCTAGCAATCGAATGATTATCGCCATACCGCGGTGGACATTAAGTCATGTTGCGATAGCATGATAGGAGAAGCTTGGGGCATATTTGACCATTTCGATAGTCTAAGCGATGGACGAATGGCATGATGACATGCTTCGTTGATTTTACATCGTTGTTGTAAATCAACTATTATTGGTCGAATTTTTAAATCTATGAAATAGATATGTGCATTAACTGTAAGAGCTGATTTGGCAGTTGACATAATCCAAATCTAGGTAATTCTCTGTAACAAAATTAAATGCTTGGGTGGCCCAATGCGTGATTGCAAGGCGATCTAATCAGAGATCTAGTTGCTTGTCAGTGAAGTATGGAATTAAATTGGCTTCCCCTTTGGTTGTTGAAGTGAGATAGGCATAAAGACTAAGGTGCAGTGAGAGCCATGATTCATTGTATGCAGTAATAGCATTGGAAAGGTGAGGGTGTTCAAACTAAAGTCTGTTGCTATGAGCTAACTATCAAAGAGTGAAGTCTATAACTTTGTATTTAATACAAAGTGACTTTGCTTGGTGTGGTGGGTTTTTCTCCCATAAGGGTTTTCCCACATATACCTGGTGTTATCTCTGTGTATGTTTTATTTCTGTTGCTCTTGTCTTACTGTGTATGTGTATCTCAAATGTAAGAAAGTTATAAATAAAGGTTTTTTGCACTTATCCTTTGTGGTTTTAGCATTAGGAAAGTGTATTCTGCACCTCTGCTTTTACTTTCAAGTGGTATCAAAGCCTGACCAGTTGTGTTATCCTTGTTAGAAGGGCTAGATTTTTGTGCTAACCCTATTTCAGTGGGAGTCTTGCAAAGGGAGAACCAGTTATCGAGTCTACTATTTGAGATGGCAATTACTTTAGGTAGAGCAGAAATTGAAAAATTCAATGGCAATAATTTTGAGTTGTGGAAACTAACAATGGAAGATCTGTTGGTGGATAGAGACCTCTAGATTGCTGTGTCTGGAACTATGCCACAAATTATGAAACAAGAAGATTGGGATCTTGTAGATAGAAAAGCTAGAGGCTTGATAAGATTTTGTCTGGCCGATTCTGTACTCCTGAATGTTCATGAGGAGAAGACTACAACTTCATTATGGAAACAACTTGGTGATATTTATCAGGGAAAGTCTCTGGTGAATAAGTTATTCCTGAGGAAAAATTTGTACTCCTTGAAGATGGAAGAAGGTGCATTTGTTGCAGACCATCTGAACTCATTTAATATGAGTGTTGCTCAGTTGGCATCTGTGAGTGTGAAGATAGAGGAGGAGGATCATTGCATGCTTCTATTGTGTTCCTTACTTGACACTTGGGATCATCTGGTAATGGCTATTGGAAGTAAAACAACCACTTTGAAGATGGAAGACATGGTTGCTTCACTATTGTTAGAAGAAATGTGAAGGAATTCTTCGGAGATGGCCAAAGAGGCTCTTTCTGTTCGGGGTAGATCGAAGTAGAAAGGTAAGAAGGACAAGAATTCTAAATCCAAATATGAAGGGAGATCAAAGTTTCTTGGTAAAAATTACAAGGTGAAATGCTAGAACTATGGGTGGCTTGGACATATTCAAAAGGATTTCAAGGAGGAGAAGAAGAAGAATAACTCTTCTAACAATGACTCTTCTTAGAGTGATGCAAATTCCTTTAGTGCAACCTTGGGAACTCAGACATCAAATCATGTCTGGATGATTGAATCAGGTGCATCTTTCCATATGACGTCTCATAGAGAGTGGTTCACTAAATATGAAAATTATGATGGTGGAAAGGTGTACCTGGTGAGTGACTCAACTCTAGAGATTTTTGGCTGTGGAAGAGTCAAAATAAAATTCCCTGATGGAAGAACCAAAGGGATTGGTGATATAATACACATACCAGGTTTGGCTCGTAACTTAATTTCTGTCAGTAAGCTGAATGATCCTAGTGTGGAAGTTTATTTCTCAATTAAAGGATGTAAGATGACTAGAGGCACAATGGTGTTGGCTAAGGGTGTATGAATTGGCACTCTGTACAAGTTGGATGCACGTGTTGTTCAATGTAACGTCTCTGAAAAGTTAGACAATTCTATTCATACAAAGGAGAATATTGTCGCTCCTATGATTGTGAATTCCTTGGAGGTGAAACTCCCAATAGAGAAGACCATGCTATGGCATCATAGACCCAGTCACATAGGTGAGAAATGTTTAAAAACCTTGAAAAATAAAAATCTTGTTGAAGGGCTTATTGAGTGTTATGTTGAGTTTGATTTTTGTGAGCATTGCATTTATGGAAAGCAACATCATGTTTCATTTTATTCGAGTCCTCATAAATCTTCTAGTGTACTGGATTATGTTGATTATGATGTATTTGGTCTAGTGAATGTTCCTTCATTATCAAAATCTAGATATTATGTTTCTTTTTATTGATGATTATTCGAGAAGGAAATTTATATATTTTCTTTAGAGTAAATCAGAAGTGTTCGATTGATTTAAAGAATTTAAAACTTTGGTAGAAAATCAGACTGGAAGGAAAATCAAATGTTTGAGAATGGATATGAAATGAAAAATAGAGGAGCGGAATCACTTTCCTAACACTAAAACAATAGAGGAGAAGTGCAAAAGACCACTTTTAAAGCTCCTTACAACAACTGAGATAAACACATAAAGGGTAACAAGAGTAATAGGAAAAATAAATCATAGATAACACTAGGTTTACATGGGAAAACCATTTCGGGAAAAAATACACCACACCAAGAGAAAACACTTTGTATTACAGTAAAATAAATTACAAATAAAGCTCACAGTCCTCACTCTCTGATAGTTATCTCACAACAATAGACTTGAGTTTTCATGCACTCACTGTTACCATACTTCTTTTAGTATACAATGAATACAACTCTTTGTTCTGTCTCACACTAGTTGCTCTTTTTTACCATCACCTTCTTGTTGACTTACATCAATGCAATCGACTATACAAGTCTTACATCACATTAATCATACCAATAGATGGAAAGCCTTAATTATGCATCATTCACCCAATCAAGCAATCCAATATTCTGACCAATCTACCCTGCAATCATGCATTCAACCACCCAAACATTAACTCTCTTGTCTTAATTGGATTCTATCATCAGCCAAAACATGTCTTGCAATTATTGCTTTCACCACTCTAGACTTCAACCAATCAAATGTTGATTTCTTGCCACATGCTACCTCTCTATTTGTTCACTGCTTCCAGTCAAGTCAGACTGGTCAAAAAAATGCCCAAAACCTCTTATTGTGCTACCTCACCGAGCCAAAGAAGCCACTGCGGTAAGGTAGTGCCATTACACAACCACATGTCCCTTCTAACACCCTTGTGGTACCAAGGTAGTAGCTTGCCTTCTAGCCTGTCGCTTAGCACCGCATCACTGTTGAGCTCAGATCAACTTTCTGAGGTATGGTAGTTCCACCGACCAACCACAAGGCTAGGCAAAGCCTCCTATGGTATGGTGGTAACATCATGTGCCGATCATGAAGCTCCACCATGCTACCACGCCTTGACCGTAAGACCTCCACGGTAAGGAGGTAACCATTATCTCTGACTACCAAGGCTTATCGCACCATCGTGACATGGATGAGAGGCCATCACAGTGTGGTGGTAAGCAAAATTTTCTAACTGTCACTGTCCACTGTGGCCACCATGCCACCAACGAGCACCATCCGTGGTATGGAGGTAGACCTTCACATAGGCTGCACTAGTCCACCCTGCTACCACTGGCCCAAGATAGAGACCCGGTGGTATGGTGGTAACATCACCTAACTACAGACAAACTGACAAAGGCCCGTGGTAAGGCAATAAACTGCCAAACCACACCTCTAGAAAATATCTCAGCAGTAGAGAGGTAAAGGCTTAGAAAGATGATAATTTCACCAAGTCTTTTCAGAGGTCCAAACCTAAAGTTGAGGCACCTGTTCCCAACAAGATCCCACTTGACGAAGACTTCCTGGCTTCCTCTAGACTTCAGAAAAATTACTGACAATCATTAGGCCCCAAGGCCCATTGATTTTGTGCACCATCTGAACTTGTCCATGCTCACTGGCTTCGTTAACACATTTACAACATTCTTCAAAGTTTCAATCTTTTCTAAATAGATCTTTCCATCTTCCACCATGTCCCTCACAAAGTGATACTGCACATCAATGTGCTTTGTCCTGGCATGGAAAGTTGGGTTCTTTTCCAAAAAAATGGAACTCTGACTGTCACAGTAGATTGTTATCTACCCTGCATTAAAACCATTATCAGAACACAAACGAATCAACCAAAATGCTTCTTTGCAGGTGTGTGTTTTTGCCATGTATTCAACATTTGTAGTGGATAAAGCGACTACATCCCATTGCTTGCTCATCCAACTGACTGCACCACCATTTAACATGAAAGTGTATCCACTGTTGGATCTTTTGCTGTCAATGTCCCTTGCCCAATCAAAATCTACATATCCATGAATGTTGAGTGTTCTCTGTGATGCAACCAAATTTCCATGGTAACACAGAGCATATTCCGAAGTACCCTTTAAATATTTGAACACTCTCTTCACAACATCCCAATGTGATCTTCCTGGATTTTCCATAAAATGGCTAATAAATCCCACTGCTTGGGAAATGTTTGGCCTTGTACAAACCATTGCATACATTATAATGCCAACAACACATGCATAAGGCACCCTAGTCATGTCGTCCATCTCAGTAGCAGATTTTGGATAGTCTTCAACAAATAGCTTCATTCCCTACATAATTGGAACAACTGGCTGCTTGCAATCACCTATACCAAATCTCTCTGGAACTATATTGACATATTTAATCTGAATTACCCAGAGCTTTCTACTTATTCTGTACCTAGTTATCTCCATCCCTAGAATATGCCTTGCTCCACCCAAATCTTTCATTTCAAACTTTGCAGAAAACTAAGATTTAAGATCATAAATCATAGACTTACTATTTCCTATGAACAAAATATCATCCACGTACAGGCTAATAATAAGCACACGGTCATTTTCAAATTTTTAATAAACACATTGATCAAATTTTGATCTCACAAATCCCATAGACAACACAAAAGTGTCAAATTTTTGGTACCAGATTCTAGGAGACTACTTCAAACCATACAAATATTTCTTTAATTTGCAGACCAGACTTTGTTTACCTTCTTCAACAAAGTGCTCAGGCTGGGACATATAAATCTCTTCTTCCAACTCTCCATGGAGAACCGCTGTCTTCACATGCATCTGCTCAATCTGTAACACGCCTCTGTTTTTCTTTATGGACTGGACAATGTGTCCTTGTTTTGCTTTTGATTTATGTTTCTGGATATTCAAATACTTTATCTTGTGTGTATTATTGAGCACTATTTATAGACCGATGAACTATTTTATGTGATGTGATGTGGTTTATCTGATGATTTATTTTACATGCTTTAATAGTGTAATGATGTTGGTAGTTGTAACATGAGTTTTATTATGAGATTATTGAGTAAGATGTAAATGTCAGTCTTGATGAATGTATTGGTGAAGGGGATGGGTTAGCATCACTCGCTTGCGAGCGCCCTACGAATCCATGATTTCCTCTCCACGGTGTGTATTATATGCTGGATATATATTATATGATGTTGTTTACTTGTTTTCAGGTTTGCAGGTACATGACATCAACTCCACCTGGTTTCACAGGTTTGAGCATATTGATCCAACGGTTAAGTTGAACGGGAGATAGTAGCTAGGTAACATATGTCAAGTCTACGCCCTAGCCTTAGTGTGTCGTCAGTTTTGTTTGTGGAGTCATAGTTTACCTTATTTTAATGTTATTTGATTATGAAAAGTGTGTGATTATTTAATCAATTTTTAGAATGATTGCATTGGTTAAAAGTGGTGATTATTTAATGTTAAATTACAATTATTCTTGGAAGTTATATTTAAAGTTATTAATACAATTTGATTTAATTAGATTTAATTTATTTATTTAATTAAATTTAATCTCAAAAGGGTTGAATTTAGTTATTAAATAATTAAAATTAATTAATTAAGTTTTATTTGGATTAAATTAAATATAAGCTAAAATTGAAAGATATTTGAAATTGCATTTTAAATTTAAAGTTAGTTTTCTAAAATTGGAATTAAGGGGATATTTTAATTTTCAATATTGGATGCAAAATTAGATTTGGTTGTTTAAGAAATTTTTGATTTAAGACTCAAGTGCATGTTGAATTAATGGAAAGAGTTGGTTGAAAATTCATTCACGGAGAGAATTTTGGAGAGGAAAAAGCTTCTTCTGGTGTGAGAGGATTGTTTTGGAAAAATTGCACAAAGGAGGGTTTGAAGAAATTTGCAGTAGAATTGATTTGGAATTTTTTTTTGAAGTTTGGTTGTGCTTTTGGATTGTTTGCGTGCTTAGAATCACCGCACGGTTGAAGAGAAATTGTGAGATCTTTGGAGGTGGCTCTGCATCAAATTTTCTATTACCTGTAGCTTCTTGAATCAGGTTTTCTTCTGTGATTTTGTATTGTTCTTAGTGTGCTTTTTAAATTGTAGTGATTAAAGATTTGTTTGATAAATCTGTTTTAGAAAAGAAATTTGTTATTAGAAGAAAGGAAATAAATAAATTTAAAGCTTTTGTTTTTCTTGTGAAAATTCTTCAAGAAAAATTGTGAAAACCTCAGTAGAATTTAATTTATTTGAAGAAATGGATTGTTTTGTTATTTGAGTCAAACCTAGAGGTTGAACTACACATTAGATTTGTTTTAGAAAATTTAAACCTCTGTAGAAAATCAATTTATTTATTGAACCTTGTGAATTTTGGATTGTTCTCTGGAAATTTTTGCATAAATTCACCTGTAGATCAATGTTTTCACAAAATTTCCCCAATTTATTTATTATGTTAAATTCATTTATATATATATATATATATATATTATATATATAGATGTATGTTCATATATATATATATATATAATACAAATTTTATTTTAAAAAAATACTGTTTTGAATTTATTTATTTATTTTATCGTTGTTTGTACGACGTCTTGAAAAAGAAACGAAATTTTGAATTCGATGTTTTGAGAAATTTGTTTGTTTTAAAAAAAGAATGTATTGTATGGTGGTTGGTGGGGGCAGTTAAATTCCCCACCGCCCACATGCTTCTTTGGGTGGAGTGCTGCCTATGAGGCAGTGCGCCCACCTTTTAGGGGGATGCGCTGCCCCCTCTGAAATTTGCTTTGGGGCAGCCGGTCTGTACATGGTACAGCTAGCACTCCCTCCTCCGTATGCTTCAAACCACAGATCTTGCATTGATAAATGCAGAATTAAAAATGTTTTAGTCCACCTTTGCCTTTGCCTTTGCCTTTGCCTTTGCCTTTACCTTTGCCTTTGCCTTTGCTCTTTTCTCTGGGGAATTTTGACTATTTTAAGAGGTTTTAAATATCTTTGAATATATATGATATGATATGATATATATCTTATATATTTATTTATTTAATAAGATTTTAAATATATATATGTAGTATATATATATTGTATATATTATATATATAGAATTTATAACATCTAGACTTTGATAATTAAGGAACATTAAATAGACCAAACACATTAGAATGAACATAATCTAGTACACTAGAAGATTTATGAGGACTCGAATAAAATGAAACAAGGTGTTGCTTTCCATAAATATAGTGTTCGCAAAAATTGAACTCAAGGTTACAATCATCAAGCCCTTCAACAAGATTTTTATTTTTAAAGGTTTTTAAACCTCTGTCACCTATGTGACCGAGTCTATGATGCCACAACACGGTCTTCTCTGCTGGGATTTTCACCTCCAAGGCATTTGCAGCTAGGCAAGCATCTTCATCTTCCTCTATAGGAATAACTTTTCTTGAATTTACAAAGGCGTTGTTGCATTGAACATGACGTGCATCCAACTTGTACAGAGTGCCAATACATACACCCTTAACCAACACCATTGCACCTCTAGCCATCTTACATCCTTTACTTGAGAAATAAACTTCCACACCAGCATCATCCAGCTTATTAACAAAAAGTAAGTTACAAGCCAAACCTGGTATGTGTAGTACACCACCAATCCGTTTGATTCTACCTTCAGGGAAATGTATTTTGAATCTTCCATGACCAAAAATCTCCAATGTTGAATCACTCAACAAGTACACCTTTCCACCATCATACTTCTCATACTTAGTGAACCATTCTCTATGAGACGTCATGTGAAAAGATGCATGCGAGTCAACTAGCCAGAAATCATTTGATGCTTGAGCTTCCAAGGCTAAGATGAAGGCATCTGCATCACTTTGAGAAGAGTCGTTATCTGAAGCGCTACTCTTCTTCTTCTTCTTCTCTTTACAATCCTTTCAGATATGACCAGGCTACCCACAGTTCCAACATTTCACCTTGGAATTTTTACCAGGAGATTTCGATCTCCCTACAAATTTAGATTTGGACTTCTTGTCCTTTTTCTTGTCTTTCTCCTTTGATCTACCTCGAACAACAAGGGCCTCTTTGGCCATCTATGAAGAATTCCTCCACATCTCTTCAGACAATAGTGAGGCAACAATGTCTTCCATCTTGAAAGTAGTGGTCGTACTTCTAATAGCCATTACAAGATGATCCCAAGTGTCAGGTAGTGAACATAACAGGAGCATGCAATGATCCTCCTCCTCAATATTTACACCCACAAATGCCAACTGAGAAACACTCATATTAAATGAGTTCAGATGGTCTACAATAGATGCACCTTCTTCCATCTTCAAGGAGTACAACTTCTTCCACAGGAATAATTTATTTACCAGAGAGTTTCCCTAATAAATATCACCAAGATTCTTCCATAATGAACTGCAAACTTCTCCTCATGGACATTCAGGAGTACATAATCAACTAGAAAAAGTCTTATCAAACCTCTCAATTTTCTATCTACAAGGTCCCAATATTCTTGCTTCATACTTTGTGGAATAGTTCCAGACACAACAACCCAAATGTCTCTATCCACAAGCAAGTTTTCCATTTTGAGTTTCCATAACTCAAAGTTTCCACCATTGAATTTTTCAATCTCTATTCTACTTGATGTACTCACCATCTCAAATAGAACTAGGTTCTAACTTTGCAAAATTCCCACTAGAACAGTATTAGCACAAAACGCCAGCCTTACTAACAAGGATAACACAACTAGCCAGGCTCTGATATCACTTGAAAGGAAAAAAAAAGGTACAAAATCGCTTTCCTAAAGCTAAAAAAATAGAGAAGTACAAAAGACCAACTTTAAAGCTTCCTAAAACAAATGAGATAAACACATACAGGGTAATAATAGTAACAAGAAAAATAAATCATAGATAACACTAGATTTATGTGGGAAAACCCTTTCGGGAAAAAACCCACCACACCAACAGAAGACACTTTGTATTACAGTAAAATAAATTACAAACAAAGCTCACAGTCCTCACTCTTTGATAGTTAGCTCACAACAACAGACTTGAGTTTTTATGCACTCACTCTTACCATACTTCTTTCAATATACAATGAATACAACTCTTTGTTCTATCTCACACTAGTTGCTCTTTTTTATCGTCACCTTCTTGTTGACTTATATCAATATAATCGACTATACAAGTCTTACATCACATTAATCATACCAACCAATGGAAATCCTTAATTATGCATCATTCACCCAATCAAGCAATCTAATCTTCTAACCGATCTGCCCTGCAATCATGCATCGGGCCACCCAGGCATTAACTCTCTTACCTTAATCAGATTCTGTCATCAACCAAAATACATCTTGCAATTACTACTTTCACTGCTCTAGACTTTGACCAATTAGATGTTGATTTCTTGCCATGTGTTTCCTCTCTATTTGTTCACCGCTTCCATTTAAGTCAGACCGGTCAAACAAATGCCTAACATCTCTTACTACACTACCTCGCTGAGCCAAAGAAGTCACCATAGTAAGGTGGTGCCATTGCCCAACCACAAGTCCCTTCTAACACCCTTGAGGTACTGAGGTAGTGGCTTGTCTACCAACCCATCTCTTAGCACTGTGTCACCACCGAGATCGCAGCGACCTTCCGAGGTATGGCAGTGTCACTACCCAACCGCGAGGCTAGGAAAAGCCTCATGTGGTATGGCGATAACTACCTATGCCGACTGTCAAGCTATACCATGCTACCATGCCTCGACCATCAAGCTCCACCGTGCTACCGTGCCTCGACCCCAGGACCTCCGTGGTAAGCAAAATTCACTAACTGTCACTTTCCACCATGACCACCATGCCACTAATGAGTACCCTTCACGGTATGGAGGTAGACCTTCACACAGATTGTGCCCATCCACCATGCTACCATCAACCCAAGACGAAGACCCCACAGTATGACGGTAACATCGCCCAACCGCAGACAGACCGACAAAGGCCTGTGGTAAGGTAGTAAACCACCATATCCTGCCTCTAGAAAATCTCTTAATGGTAGAGAGGTAAAGGCTTAGAAAGATGATAATTTTTCCAAGTCTTTTCTGATGTCCAAACCAAAAGTTGAGGCACCTATTCCCAACAGGATAATGATGGTGAGTTTTGTTCTGCATAATTCGAAAGGGACTGTAAAGACCATGGGATTACAAGGTATAAAACTACACCTTATACTCCACAACATAATGGAGTTGCTGAAAGGTTGAACATGATGCTAATGGAAAAGGTAAGAAGTATGTTGAGTAGTACTGGTCTAGAGTAGAATTTCTGGGTTGAGGCTATGGCTACAACATGTTACCTGGTAAATTGTTCACCTTGCTCTACTCTTGTTGAAAAAACACCTTTGGAAGCGTGGTCTGGTAAGAAGCCCTCTCTGAGACATATTCATGTCTTTGGCTGTGAGGCATATGCATATGTATCAAATGAGAAAAGATCTAAGTTGGAAAACAAGGCTATTAAATTTATCTTCATTGGCTATGGCGTTGGTGTGAAAGGATACAAGCTCTGGAATCCTGATAGCGAGAAGGTTTTGTATAATAGAAATGTAATATTTCATGAGCTGAAGCATTCAACTACTGATCCACAACTAGAGATAGATCAAAGGGAAAAGAAGAATGATGTAGTTGACATTCCTAAAACTCCAAAAGAATAGGAACTACATGGTGTACCTGAAATTGAGGAGAGCTCTAGAAGCTCTAAGAGTTCTAAAGAAGAAGAACCACAACCTTAGCGAATGAGAAGGTATAGATGTGAAAGATATCAACCTGATAGGTATGGATTCTCTATGTTAGATTTGAACTATGCCTATGCTTAAATTACTAGCACTGATGAGCCTAGGACTGTGAAAGAGGAGATTAATATGTCTGATTCAAATTCTTGGTTGGAAGCCATGAATGAAGAAATGGAATCATTAAAGAAGAATGAAACCTAGGATTTGGTACCTTTGCCTGAAGGGTGAAATCCTATTGGCTATAAATGGGTATTTAAGAAGAAGACAAGTCTAGATGGTAGTTCTAAAAAGTATAAAGCAAGGTTGGTTGCAAAGGGATACTCCCAGGTAGAGGGAATTGATTATGGAGAAATTTTTTCCTTTGTAGCCAAGCTGACATCTATCAGATTTCTATTGTTGCTTGTAGCTGTGTATGAATTAGAGATTGAGCAAATGGATTTGAAAACAACATTTCTTCATGGAGAGCTGGAAGAAGAAATTTATATGTCCCAGCTTGAGTACTTCATTGAAAAAGGTAAAGAAAGCCAAGTTTGCAAGTTAAGAAAATCTCTGTATGGTTTGCAACAATCGCCTAGAATGTGGTACCAAAATTTTGACATCTTTGTGTTGTCAATGGGATTTATGAGATCAAAATCTGATCATTGTGTGTATTGCAAATTTGAAAATGATCATGTACTTATTATTACACTGTACATGGATGATATGTTGTCATAGGAAATAGTAAGACTATGATTTCTGATCTTAAGTCTCAGTTATCTGCAAAGTTTGAAATGAAAGATCTCAGTGCAACAAGGTATATTCTGCGGATGGAAATAACCAGGGATAGAATGAACATAAATATTTGGGTCAGCTAGAGTAAGTATATTAACACTATTTTGGAGAGATTCAATATAAATGATTGCAAGTAGTTAGTTGTTCCAGTTTTGTAGGGAACAAAGCTATCTATTGAAGACTATTCAAACTCTACTACTGAGATGGAGGAAATGACTAGGATACCTTATGCAAGTGTTGTTGGAAGTTTAATGTATGTGATGGCCTGTACAAGGCCAAAAATTTCCCAAGCAGTGGGAGTACTTAGCCAATTTATGGAAAATCCAGGAAGGACACATTGGGATGCTGTGAAAAGAGTGTTTAGATATCTAAGGGGTACTTCAGAATATGCTCTATGTTACCATGGTAATTTGGTTGGTTCAAAGAGAACTCCCAACATTCGTGGATATGTGGATTCTGACTGGGCAGGGGACATTGACAATAGAAGGTCCACCAGTGGATATAATTTCATGTTAAATGGTGGTGCAATCAGTTGGAGGAGAAAGCGACACGTTGTAGTCACTTTTTCTACTACAAAGGAAAACTACATGGAAGCAACACACCTGTAAAGAAGATGTTTGCCTTGGTCATTTTTGTTTTGATATTGGTTTTGATGCAGGGAAAATTGCTATTTCCTGTGATAGTCAGAGTGTCATTTGTTTGGCAAAAAATCCAACTTTCCATGCCAGGATGAAACATATCAATGTGCAGTATCACTTTGTTTGAGATATGGTGGAGGATGGAAATGTCTATTTAGAAAAGGTGGATACTCCAAAGAATGTTGCTGATGCTTTTGACAAAGCCGGTGAGCATAAAAAAGTTTAGATGGTGTGCAAGTTTTATGGGCCTTGGGGCCTATGATCATTAGTAAATTTGAAGTCTAGAGGAAGCCAGTAAGTCTTCATCAAGTGGGAGCTTGTTGGAAAATGTGCCTCAACTTGCTAGATTAAACCTTAGTAAGAACTTGATGAATTCACCCTCCATATCATGAAGTCCTTCCTTCTCTTTGGTGGTAGCACGATGAACCTTGGCTTCATCAACAAAATGATTGCATATCGGTGAGTGATAATGTGTTGTCTCAACAATATGTCGATATGTGATAAAAGCTCTATCGGTGTGACTTGGGGTCATCGATGGAACTCTTCACTAGGCTACACTGATGGAACAATGGCAGATGGAAGTGTCTTGGGCTCCAACGACAGTGGGGACCACAATATAGTGTACCGAGGGGATGTTGATCTATGGTTGCGATTTGAATAATCCAACGATGCTCATTTTATTTTATGCTCAATTGAGGTGAGTATCGATGAACTCTTGTGAACCAAGCATAATTGACTGAGTGTTTGACACTTGGCAGCATGTGAGGTATGCAGGCTTTGAACACGTTTCATTGTTTCAAAGAAGCTTATTGGGAATATTGTAGATGCATTTTTTATTCCCCGAAATTGTATAAGATGTGTATGCATGTCTTGGTGGACTTTGGCAGTCTGGCAATTAGATGATTATCGTTGTACCGTGGTGGATGTTAGGCCATTCCATGGTAGCATGATAGGAGAAGCTTAGGACACAGTTGACCATTTCAATAGTCAAAGAGATGGATGAATGACATGACAACACATGGCGTGATCTCATTCGTTGATTTTACATCACTATTGTAAATCAACTGTTATTGGTCAAATGTTTAAATATGTGAAAGTGATATGTGCATTAACTGTAAGATTTGATTCGGCAATTGAAAAAATCCAAATCTAGGTAATTATTTGTAACAAAATTAAATGCTTGGATGGCCCGATGGGTGATTGTAGGGCCATCTGATCAGAGATCTAGTTGCTTGTCGATGAAGTATGAAATTAAATTGGCTCCCCCTTTGGTTGTTGAAGTGAGATAGACATATACACTAAGGTAATGGTGAGAGTCATGATTCATTGTATGCGGTAATAGCTTTGGAACAATGAGGGTGTTCAAATTGAAGTCTGCTGCTGTGAGCTAACTACAAGAGGGTGAAGTCTGTAACTTTGTATGTAATATGTTTACTATATAATACAAAGTGAATTTTCTTGGTGTGGTGGGTTTTTCTCCCATAAGGATTTTCCCACGTATATCTGGTGTTATCTCTATGTATGTTTTATTTCTATTTATCTTGTCTTACTATGTATGTGCATCTCAAACATAAGAAATTTTTAAATAAAGGTTTTTTACACTTCTCGGTGGTTTTAGTGTTAGGAAAGTGTATTCCGCACCTCTTCTTTTACTTTAATTATGAACTCAAAATCTAAATTCAAGGCCATCAAGCATAACACACCTTGCTTTCCTGTGGAGCCTTGCCTTGTTCATAGGTGTTTAGCATAACATAACTTGTTAAGCCCTATAAAGCTCAAAACGCTAAAAATCAAGGCCACCAAGCATAACACACCTTGCTTTCCTATGGAGCCTTTCCTTGTTCATATGTGTTTAGCATAATGTAGCTTGTTAAAAATTATGAAGCTCAAAATTATAAATTCAAGGCCACCTAGCATAACATAATTTGTTTGAATTTGGGGCCTTGCCTTGTGGCACTTTATTGAAGTTTTCAGGAGGATATATTTGATATGGTATGGGAGCCTAATATGATTCTTGCATTTTCCACCCTTTTGGGATACTCACCTAATGGACAACCTGGGGTTCCACTACCTTGAAGCGAGCACAAAAACGAAGGCTTATGTGTGCCGATCAAACCATCTAGGCTTGATCTTCTTGGTCTTTGATGTTGTAGGATTGTGTATGTTTGTCATCGTTGCATGCATACTGTAGACATGGAAAATATACAATTCGATCTGACACATTGGATCCTGATTTACTAACACCATTTCATCCTAAATCATCTCCTTTGCTAGTCATTTAATCGAATAATCTATATTTGACTAAATTCGTCACTCTTCATCTCTTAAATAAATCAACTTTATCTAATTAAGTCATCATCTCCTGTTAATTAAATAAATCAATTTTATTTAATTAATTATGTAATCCCCCCTTTTAATTAAATAAATCATTTTATTTAATAATTACCTAAATTCATCTCATTTAAATTAAATAAATCTTTATTTGGTTTAAATCCAACATCATCCCTCTTTAATTAAATAAATCAAATATTTATTTAATTAAGTCTTTGATCATTTTCCTCTCATTTTGATTTAAATCAATCCTAAAATCTAAGTCAAAATTGTCAAGTCACCTAACCTAGCATTAAATTAATCAAATATTTATTAAGTTAATCTCAATCACTAAAATCCTCTAGAGAATGCAAGTTGCACAATAAATCAATTACTTTGATTTATTAAATTGCCTATTTTCTCTCAACATGGAATAAAGGAGGAATATTCTTTCAAATTTGAATTCAAATTCAAATGGGCTTGGTCCTTCCAACAAGGAATTTAAGACCCCTTACATGTCCTTTGCATTGAGCAAAGCGACATTAACTCCATTTCCCTTCCCTCTAAACATGTCACATTTAAATTTTAAATTTGAATCTCATAGCATTTATCATGCACATTGATCAAAATGTGATCAATCTTCAACCATTCACATCTTGACAGGTGACACTTGGCCATTGGGTGTTGAATGATCCCACATTGCTCAATTCCACTCTCTCTTCCATTTTGGAAATCTATAAATGAGAGACTATTTCTCTCATTCAATCATCCACAATTTGAGTAAACACATTATACTCAACTTCATCCTCAAGCATATCTAGTTTCATCCATTTCATCAAATCCTTAGCTAAGTTATGCAGATTTTTCATCATGGAGCTTGACTGAATCTTCATCAAGGTGGATCACTCATCAAATTATCAACATTGCAACAAAGGAGTTGGGAAAGGGCCAATTTTGACACATAAATTGGCACCAATTCTTGCATGGGATCAAGAGTTTTCTTTCCTTAAATAGATTTGATTTAGTTTCTTGCATTGTTCTTCATTTTATTTCTATTTAAGCTTTGTAAATGGATTTAATGGGGAATCCTTGTTTTAATCTTGCATATTGATCTAATAACGTGTTTGTTTGTTGTGTTTATGCAGGTACAAAACAACGGTTCACATTTTATCATGATATCGATTAGAAAATTAACATTTCTGCCCGATCTCTCGAGGGGGCAATATACCAGCATAATCCTTCTGTTGGGGCAATAGTGGGGCCTTCGAAAAAATAAAATAAAAATTGAACTTTGATCACAACATTTTATTCTTTGAATCAATGCAACAAGTATATTGCTTCAAATAGGGGCAAAATGTAGACATGAAAAAATGTACAATTCAATCTGATGTGCTTGATCCTAATTACTAACGAGATTTCCTCCTAAATCATACTCTCAGCTTATCATCACCTTTTCATCTCTTAATTAGATAAATCATTATTTATTTAATTAAGTCTTTCTCCTATGTTGATTAAATTAATCAATTTAATTTAATTAACCTTATATCTCTGTTTATTTAAATAATTCATTTTATTTAAATCAAGTCCTTAAAGTCTTCTCATTAAATTGAATAAATTAAACCTTATTTAATTTAATCTAACACTATCCTGTTTAGTTAAATAAATAAAATAATTTATTTAATTAATCCTTTTCTTCTCAATTCTTGATTTAAATCAACTCATAAATTTGAGTCAAAATTGTCAAATCATCTAATCTCTCATTAAATTGATCAAATCTTGATTAATTTAATCTCAATCACTAAAATCCTTTAGAGAATGCAACTTGCACAATAAATCAATTACTTTGATTTATTAAATTGCCTATTTTCTCTCAAGATGGAATAAAAGGGGAATATTCCCTCAAATTTGAATTCAAAATCCATGTGGATGGGTACTTCCAACAAGACATTTAAAACCTCTTACATGTCCTTGTGCATTGAGCCAAGTGACATTAACTCCATTTCTTTCTCCCTCCAACATTTCACATTCAAATTTCAAATTTGAATCTCATTGCATTTATCATGCACATTGACCAAAATGTGCTCATTCCTCCTCCAATAACATATGGACAAGTGGCCTCTTCTCATTGGTTGGTCTTTTGTCCCACATTTCTTATTTCCGCTCTTTATTCCATTTTGGAAATCTATAAATGAGAGACTATTCCTCTCATTCTATCATCCACAATTTGAGTAAACTTATTATACTCAACTTCATCCTCAAGTATATCTAGTTTCATCCATTTCATCAAATACTTAGCTAGGTTATGTAAATTTTTCATCATGGAGCTTGATTGAATCTTCATCAAGGTGGATCACTCATAAAATCATCAACATAGCAACAAAAGAGTTGGGAAAGGGCCAATTTTGACACATCAATTGATACCAATTCCCCCATGGGATCAAACAATTTCTTTCCTTAAATAGATTTGATTTAGTTTCTTGCATTGTTCTTCATTTTATTTCTATTTAAGCTTTGTAAATGGATTTCATAGGGAATCCTTGTTTTAATCTTACATATTGATCTAATAACGTGTTTGTTTGTTGTGTTTGTGTAGGTACAAAATAGGGGTTCACACATAAGTGTCTTGAATGTCTACTTTAGTGTGAGTTTGCGCTTTCACTCATCCTCACACAAAAGTGGAGGCTAAATGTAGTGTAGAAAAAAATATTCCTTTTTCACACTTAATGTGGGAATGAATAATTAATAATAAAATGATCTTAATGATGCCTTAATTTAGTGTTGTAATATGTTTTACATATTCACATTAAGTTTAAGGAATTTCAATTAAAATGGACTTAATTGTGTCTTGTTTTTAGTGTTGTAAGGTGTACCTTTACACTTTCACACTAACGTAGGGATTTAATAATTTATTGAGATTAATTTGCCTTAATTTACCTCTTTAATTCAAATCCAAGCCTAATTAATTATAATTTTTTAGGGATAAAACCTGACATTCATTATTTTCCATAAAATTATGTTTAACATTGAGTAATGCGTGTCCTAGGCAAGTGGCCTATGACCCATTCACCATAGGGTGAATGGGTCCTCACTTGCACCTATGACCTAAATTTGAATTATGTTTTTGGTGGTTTTTCAATGATTTCAAATGTATATTCAGATGTTGGCTTGTGATATTTGAATTTCAAAAATTAATCTTAAGATATGTATAAATAAGAGGTTATTTCACTATGTTTAAACTATCAATTCAAGTTATCTTAAGAGAAATTTCAAGAGAGAATTATCAAGAGCATTCAAGAGAATTACAAAGGAACATTTAATGAATATTATTGCAGCAATCAAGATTCCTATCATCATGTCAAATATTTATTATATCATGTATGTTGTTTGAGCTAATATGGTTATGTAGTGTTCTAGATCTATTTAAAC
Organism: Sequoiadendron giganteum; assembly: GCA_007115665.2. NCBI lineage: Eukaryota > Viridiplantae > Streptophyta > Pinopsida > Cupressales > Cupressaceae > Sequoiadendron > Sequoiadendron giganteum. The sequence goes on along the minus strand of CM021102.1, from coordinate 253,826,786 downwards.
ACATCAAAGGAATAATTTCAAAATAAGTTTCATGATCAAGGACTACATCCATTGAAGCCAATTCATGATAGTTTGTAGATCTAGCATCCAAGGTTCAAATAAGGTTTGGTGAGTTGTTACATATAGTTTCTTATTCATCATTCCTTCATGATTTTCTATTTCAATTCAAGGTTTAATTACCAAAATGGGGTTTGATTAAGGAAAACCCCCATTCCCTAACAAAACAACATTTTTCTCTCTTTGATGTGTGATTGCAAATTTTAGGTTGAAGATCCTTTGAAGAGAAAAAATTAAGAAAGTTGCAAAGTTTTCAAATTTGTAAGAAAATTTTTCACATCATGGAAACTCCTCTACAAAATTTATTTCTAGTTGTTTGATAGTGAGAATCGAGAATCTGGGAGTGTAGACATAGTAGAAGAGAACCCCAAAAGCATTTTTTAGGAACCTTAGCTAGGACCCATTTTCCATAGGGTGAATGAGGCCTCAGTGAGGTTAAAACGGTGTCTTTTGGTGAAAGGTACACATCATTTTCCACTTTCCAAATCTGCCCTTTGATTATTGTTTCTGTTAGATTTGATTACTATTCTTCATTTTCATTTTATAGCTTGCATTTTGGAGTTTGTTTGATGGTTTTGATCTTTCCCTCCAAAGTTTTATTTAGCTTTTACCCTCCTCCTTGCATAGATAGGATATTTTTTATTCATACTGTTGGTGTTTTTTACTACAACCCAAGCGGACTTCTCAAGAGCTTCTATGAACTTGCCAAGTTCAATGATAGAAGTATAGGAAGTGATTGACCAACTTGACGAGAAAAATGATAATGCTAGTTCTCCTACGTTTCAGGCTCTGTAAGACCCAAGGGGGTATTCCCTAAAATGTGCTCCTCAAATATAACTTAAAAAAATTCAACTGCACATTTATAACAACAAATAGATTCCCCATCCATGCTAAAAGGATGACATCCTTCAAGAAATTGGCTATTCCCCGAGAAGGCTCAAGTCCTATTAGCAGAGAATAGCAAACACAACTAAAATAGGCTGATAGGAAATATTTGGATAAAATGTTCTATAGTCAAAACATAAGACATGAGAAACATAACCATGATCCGAATACCAATGCCATATCCTAAAGAACAAAGTCAAAAGAGAAAACTGAACTACAGGGTAAATTTCATCTTAGACAACTATAATCTATATGAATTTCATTACAATCCACGTATTTGCACCGAAGTCTATCACTACTTTATGAATCAAGTTGCTAGCTTGCATGAACTTACACATTAATTGAAGCATCTAACTGATCCTTTGAACCAAAACCATCATTAAAATTTAATTCATAGTAAAGAACAATGAAGATCAATGAAAACAATCTTGGATTAATATTTCATTAATAATTCACACAAGATATCACAATGAGAGAGAAAAAAAACTCAAGAGATTTTCATATTCAATACAAACATGCCTAAGAATCCCATAATTGACCAAGCTCTTTTATCTAACTGAAAAATTTAAGATAAGGACTTACATTCATACTCTCTATATCACAAAACTCTTCTTTCTCAAATCTCAGATTTTATAGCAGACCCTACACCACGACCCAAAATTCCCTTTTATAAAAAAAGGGAATAAAACAAGCTTCAGGCTGGTGGGTACACATGTCCATTTTTCATTGGACCACTAATTCCAAATTTAATTACATTCGCATCATGCGATTGGAAGGAAAATGCATAAGACAAGAATAATCATTAGTTGCTATGGAGGAAAAGAAACCACCTTTCAAAGGGAAACTCATTCATACTCAAGGCATCTTTTACCATTATAACACTTTATTCCACCTCAACAACTTGTACCTAAATTCAAGAGAAGAATGCATATTTTCAAATGTAACTTCTAAGGCCAGATCTATATTATACATGACCAAGTCGCATTTCTCAACCTTAGTACTCATATTTCAAACTCATTGGTGAACACCTTTTTCCATAATTCAAAATATTCCTCAGATGACCATTTAAAAGCAATAACCTGATTAATCTTATCTTGATAGGCTGAATATTTTACCATTACTGATGTGGCCTCCTTATCAAAGTATTCTAAGAAACTAATTACAAAATATAGTTTCTCAAGTGTATGTGCCTGAGCTATCATTATATTAGTCATTTGATCTTTCCAAACCTGCAAAGGTTTCACCTCATCATGACTATGTAAAATTTGTGGTAATGGAGTTAAGTCCATTCCATAATATTTGGCCTTTAACTCTTTGATCTTTAATTCCATAGGGGCAACATAACCCTGAAACTTTTTCTCCACAATTCCTTTGACAAATTGATAAGTTGATATAATCATAGGATATTTATCCCCATGTTGTTTTGCTCCCACTGTCATGAATGCCAGTTTCTCAATTTTGGGGCTCCATCTGTCCAGTAATGGGGTGGTCAACTCTTTATCTCTCAGGAACATCTTAAATGATTACAACATCAAAGCATAACTTGTATGAGCACTATTTGATTTTCCTTGGACCCTCCTATTTAAGTGTCTCAACATAGTGTCCACAATCATCGAATTTCTCTTCCTCGCCGATTCCCAGATTTGTTGCACCATCTCCTTATAATCCTCAAATTGACAAATTAATTTCTCCCTAGAGAGTCCTCCTCCCGGGCTATTAGCCCTTTCAACTGTAATAGGCACCTATCCCATATTATATGGAACAATAGCTAAGAATTGTACTTGTGAAGAGGGTTGAGGTTCGTCCAATGGTGGGTCAGAGATAGTGCGACTAGAGCTAGCTTGCCCTTGAGACTTCAATGTCTCCATTTGATGCTTTAGTAATGCCAAATCAGTTTCTAGCTCTACCACCTTTTTTTGATTGTTATTATATTCAATAATAATGTCATTATATTGGCCTCTCAGAGTATCCCGATGCTTGGTCAAATCCTCAATAGTTTCCCTAGGGAATTTGGCAACATTCACTACCATATCTACAACCTCCAATGTTGGGGTATCAAAAAATCTTCTTGCAACAAGGTGACCACTCAAACCAGATGGTTCCATGACTAATGGCTTCCTAGATCCAGTGGACAAAGACTAGATCGCCAAAGCATCCCACTCCTCACTAAAGGCTAACCCTTTAAGAGTCACTGCAACTTCTTCATTGGTTGCAAGAAGTGGCCTATTGGCCCTTCTTATTGTATCGAAAACCACAACATCAACAATATCCCATTCAGGAAGTAACAATACTCCACTCTTCTGTACCAATTCTTGACCTTGCTTTGGTGTTATTTCTTTGAATCTTTCCTCCATCTGCAACCTGATATTAGATTGAATTACTTGTTCTAGGAGCTTAGGGTGCAAAATTCTTTCTTGAGCCACCTTCTCAGCATATAATGAAACATTTTCCCTCCATACAAAATACTTAAAAGCATTGGTCTTGATAAAACAGTCATCCATTATGAACTCTCTGTAGGCTTCCATCCTTAGGTCATCATTGTTGGTTATCCGCCTTATTTCATCTTTTTCCAGCCTTAAAACAACCGCTCCAGAACTTTGATGAAATGTCCTATAGAAAATATGGCATTTCCTGATACATTTCATTAGGAGTGACCACGATCTCTTCGTCCTCATCATAATCATATTTAACCACCTTTGCTCTTTCAATTTTTTGTCTCTTTGATGATGATGGACATGTTTGGTCATAAAGCCTCGAAGGGGAATCCAAATCAACAATGTTTGGTAATGATTGCCCTAAAGATGATGGTACAACGCCCTTAGCAACTTCTTTAGCCCCACTTCCCCTTTTTCGAGAAAAAACCTTGATCGTCTTCAAGGGATAATAAGTAGGTCTTTCCTCCAACCTTACTTCAGGGTATTCCTCAATAGTTTGTGACTTACCCCTTTCTTCCACAACCCATTCATCCTTCAAAATCCCCACCAAACTTTGAAAATTTTCAATAGCATACATAGCCTTGTTCAATTCACCGTTGATATTTGGTATGGGATTAACATAAGGTATCTTTTATTTCTTCTTCTTCACCATCTTGGTAAAGGAAATATACTTTTTCTTTCTCTTTTCTTGTATCTCTAAATAAAAAATGTTCCTGATAATGTCCTTAGGCAAATAGAAATTGTGGAAGAAATTCCAGTCTAATCCTTGGCCTTCATTTGAGAAATAAAACCCTCAAGGTGATGATTCCTAGGGTGTACATTATTTAATCCATAAGGTCTAAGCAATGTGTATAAATCCTTCTATCCCCCCTTTGCCATAACAAATTCAGCAAACACAGTATACTCAGGAAAAAAATATCCCTTATTTTGTTCTATTGGAAAATGTATATCCTGAGCACACCCCAAATGTCTCACGATTTCTAAAAAAACAATTCTTAGAGGCACATCCCTGGGTAAAACATATGGGTTGATATTAGTGCCATATAATTTGAATATTTTTGTATTATGATAAGGGACACTATCTCCCCAATTATGTGTCAATTTTAATTCAGGCCTTCTTTCCATTGGCATCAAGAAATCATGAATCTCCTTAGGAATCTTGGGTGGATTATGAACCAATTCTCAAATTGGACCCAAAGACATTCTGGAATGTTACATAATCAAATTTATAATCACACCTATCAAGGATCATGGTCCAATATTGGACAAAAATGTCAACATTATCCTTCCTCTTCTTCAATTCATATCCTGCCCAAACACTACCTGGCTCCTATACAAAAACATGTGCATCAACAGGGAAAACCACCTAAAACCAACCAGAGTCTTTCTTTGTTTAAGGGCCACCAGACACCCATGCATTTTTTCTGCCAAGTAAGTGGAAAAATCACATATCACATTAAAAACTTGATGTTGGAGATTTACAACCATGTACATGATATCAATAGGCAGAGTGGTCTTCAAACTAATTTCTAGAGCCTGGCACAAGGCACAAACTGTCTTCCTGAAATAGTTAGAAAAGTAATTCATAGGAAAAGGTTCTGGCTCATTTTTACCAATCACTACCTACTTCTTATTCTTTCCTCTTCCAGAGGTTGCCAAATGAGATATCAAAAGAGATGTTCTGAACAAACCCTTAGTATTTCTATATTCTTCTTTGAAAACCTCAAGATCGATAGTAACCATATCCTGAATCCATTCATGTTGAATAAATATCTCTATAATTTCCTCCTTGGTTATCTTTACCATTTCTTTGCCATAATGTGTTCTGATGACTTTGGTTACAGGGTCATACCTTGCAGCAACATATTTCAAAAAATCCACTTCAAAATAGATATTAGGGACCACCAACTTACCAAGATCCAACCTCCAAGGGTTACACAAAGGAAAACACAAATTCCTATTCCCAAACCAATTTGAGAACAACTGCCATCTAGTATATGACAACTCAGTGTCCTGAATCGTGTATTGTTAATGAGTTAACCCTTCTAGGAGTAAGGACCCATAAAAAAAAGCCTTTCCCTCAAGATTTTTGCTAGTAGAGGGTTTTAGTAAGTCTATAATATCCTGGGGAAAGGACCTAGTAGAGGTTTTAGAGCCAGATCTTCGGGCCTTGGGTTCCATTTACACAAGACATAGAATAGTTCGAGCTAGGGTTTTGAAGTGTCAAATAATTATAGCCTACACCCTATAGCCTTAGACATAATGCTTCAAAATTCAAGAAGCTACAACAATTATCAGGACAAGCTTTAATTTTTTTTAAAGAAAATTAACCTAAACAATCCTTTAGGAACAAAATAAAATGCAGTCCATAATTATTCTCAAACAACCATAAGACCTTCTAAAAACACATGATATGGTATATGTGTTACTTATGGTTTCACCTGCAGAATGTCAATGGCAGTGAGGCTTAATTTTCACGAAGACGACTTGCTTCACTTGGTACCAAAAAATTCTTCTTTAGCATGGAAATATGCACAAAAATAGCAATTCAGTGATCTTCTAGTATTTAGTTATGGGAGCACAGTCTGAACTCAACCATTACTATTCACTCATGTGAGATAAAATGGATATAGTACAACACCAACCTATTTCAAATGCTAGCCATTGATCCAAATAAGTGTAATCCAGAAAGAATGACTCAGATCAAGTCAAAAGTGGTTTGAAAATGCCACGTTTGTTCACCAAACCTCAAGCGAATAAAAATTCACCTATAGGGTACCACCTCAGCATGAACGGGTCCCACCTCGATCATCTCTCATATGACATCAATGTCCATGCATCAAAAATTTGCACAACTCACAACATTATTAAAACTGGTGTTTTAATTGTGCGAGGTTAGCAAGGAATGACCATGATGCATTGCTAAATAAAAATAGCTGTCAGCATCAGTGTCCTTCATCGGTCAACGAACAAGGTCTAGGCCCCACAATCACTGGTCATAGATAGCAACATCTCGCATACCAAACAAAATTATTGTGGCGTCATTGAAAACCTTGCGAGGCTAATGGGGAACAATCAGGATGCAAATCTTTCCATCTGACGGTCATGGAACCTGCACATGAGAAAAAGTTATTCATAAAAAAGGGGACTGACTAGGTGGATGGGTGAGTGACCCTTGAGGCCAAAATTTTTAGAGATTAGTCTAATTTTTTTTCGTTTATCAACTCGACACTAAGGAAAAAATAAAACACAATCGAAACAAAAAAGATTGAGAGGGCAGGTAAAGAGAGGCTGGTAATGCAACGACAAAAAGAGGTTCAAACCATACTTATCTGACTGACCACCTACAATAACAAGTCAACGATCAAATAGAACATCCACAACCAAGATTTATGGTAAAACCCCAAAACCTAGAACCAAACCAATTAGAGCCAAGGACATAGTAAACGAAAACTCATGGGGGGAAAATTTAAAAGCTCCACCACATACCTTAATTTGACTTACCTTTTGGTTGTTAGTCACTTCATTATTTTGGATCTCATTTCCTTTAATAAAATTAGGGAAATAGGTTATTGTATTAATCCTCATCAATCAACCCAATCTCATGTTATTTCAATTCTTATTTTTAAAACTTCTATTGATCCCAATTCTCTCTTCTCATATTAATTATTTTATTTTTTGAGGGGCCTGATTATAATTCGAACTTACCCAATGGGGGCAAGGAATTCCCTCATTAGAAGTCACATCAACTATCTTGTCATCCTCTTTGTATGAGTGCCGAATTTCAATTTCAAGGAAGGTCTCCATTAATCTTTTTGAATCTTCCATTAGATTTCTTATTACCCAGGGGAAAACAAAGTCTCCCTTAAGAATATTTATAACCAATTTAGAATCTCATTTTATAATGACTTGATTATAACCCAACTCTCTAATTCTCTTCAAAATCCACCAAACAACAATCGCTTATACCACATTTCTAGTACAAATTCCTAAATTCTTAGCATAAGCTTTAATTAAAAAGCCTTTGTGGTCTCTCATAGCACCACTAGCCATATCCATACCTAGTTTACCTTTCAAGTAGCCATCAAAATTGAGCTTTATCCATCCCTCATTAGGAGGTAGCCATTTGGTTAGCTTTCTACTTATGAGTTTTTCCCAATTGACCTTTTTTAAGTCATTTGTTATTCCCCAATTCTATTTGATGCTAAGGTCACCATAAGGTGTCCTTTTAGAGAAATCAAAATTTCTAGAATTTATGTTTCCTTGAATTTATTATTCTAAGTTCAAGAAGACATCCTTATTGCTTCTCTTTCGATCTCTAAAAATTCTATTAATCATTTATTTTAATAAACCCCATAAAACAAATGGGGCAATTGGATTCCAAAAATATTCAATGATAGGATGGATAGAAGGGTAGCTCTTCAAATTTTAAATAAATACCTTGAGATAATTAGGAGAAACCTAGCCAACAAACATTTTTCTAGAACATTAGTCCAAACCTCTCTGGAAAAGGAGCAGTTAAAGAACATGTGTTCAATATTTTTAGCATCCTCATAAAAAAGAGAGCATTTGTTTATAAACTGAAACCCTCTTCTATTAATGTTTTCAATAGTTCGAATAATACCATGAACAACCACCCACCAAAAGTAGTTTATTTTAAGAATTAGTTTAGCATTCCAAACTATATTCCATTCAAAATTAATCCTTGGGGGAGCATATGTTGTTCTATCATAGCATAATAAATTTTGACGAATAAATATCCAAAAGGGAGTCTACTACATATACATTTATCCTCCCTATTGTATGAGAAGAAGAGACAATAACCAATTTGATGAATTAAGAATCAAGAAATAACATCCCACTCTTGTTGTCTCCCTCCGCTTAAATTTCTTCCTCCTATCAACTGTTCCCCAAAGTTCTTCCATTTTGGACTAACTCCTCCCTAACCCACATAATCATGCAAGTATTTCCCATTGAATCTTGTTAGCCTCTCCTTAATATGGTTCAACTGATTAACAAAAGACAAAATGGGGCCATTGTTCCATAAGTCATCCCAAAATCTAGTCTTACTTTCATTACTGAATCTTCTTCTGATTCCTTGTTTAAGAAAATTCTTGGTTTTCAATAAGTTGTTCCAAATGAGAGAACCATTTGACAAGTCCAAAAAATAGAAAGAATCTTGTATTAGAGTTTCCTAGATATTTTTATTTTAGAATATCCACCCAATCTTTTTTACCATCTAGGAAATTCCATCCTATTTTAGAGAGAAGAGATTTATTAAATAATTTTAACCTTCTTATACCAAGGCCCCCATATTTTTAGGTAACAATTTTTTTTCCTAGTTGACAAGAGCAATCCTAGAATTCTTTTCCATACCAATCCAAATGAATTTACTTTAAATATATTTAAAATGAAAGCTAAAATATTAAATAATGAAAGATAATAGATATGATATTTTGAATAAAAGATTTTAAAAGTTGAAGCTCACCAACTTGGCTTAGAAGCTTTCCTATCCATCTTGCCATTGTTTTTTGAATTCTTTCAATAATATCATTCTAATAGTTATTATAAATAATTTTTGTGCTTAAATGAATGCCAAGATAGAAGGCTAGAAAAAGAATAGTTTAACATCCTAACATCCTCATAACCTTGTCTTTGATCATCTGATCTGTGTTGAAAAAATAAACCTTACTTTTGAAATAAATAATGTGTTGACCAAAGGCCTCAACATAATCTTCAAGAGTAGCTTTCCAATGGGATTATTCTACCACCAATGTAGCTCCAAAAATAATAGTATCATCTATGAACTATTGATGAGAAACATGATGCAGAGACAAAACAACTTTAACTCCTTTAAGAAATCCTTGATCTAGTTTTTTCTGTATGTTTCTTCTAAGAACTACAACAATTATAAATAAATAAGGGGATAGAGGATCACCTTTTCTTAACCCTCTACCACAAGAGAAGAGACCTTTAGGGACCCTATTGATAAAAATAAAACATCTGGGGGTAGTCACATAGGCTTTTGTCAGCTTTAAAAATCTCCCTTTGAAACTAAACTTCTCAAGAATAGCAATCAAGAATGACCAACAAACTCTATTGTAAGATTTTGAGATATCTAGTTTTAGAGACATACCTGGTTTCTTAATTTATTACAAATAGAGTGTATTCATGAGTTACTAAGGTGGAATCAAGAATTTGTCTACCTTTTACAAAACCTTTTTGATTCGAAGAAATCAATCTGCCAAGAACCCCTTTCAACATATTAACTTGCATTGATAAGTCAGCTGAAAGTGTGACACAAATTTATAATTTTATTCCCTCCCCACTCTCTCTCCCACTTTATAATTTATACCACAACATAGTGATTTACATAGGGAAAAACCTTTTGGGACAAAAACCCCGCACTCCAAGAGCCACCAAATATATTATTCAAAAATCAATAAGATTATAATTGCAAAGAAAGATTTATCATAAGAGTATCACCAACCAAGGATTCATAGGCAAATCAATAGAAATATGAATCTTACACAAAACCTCCATCTCATGCACCTAATATATAAGAGATACAATACATGAAACCATCAATTGGTATTACAAAACCATGAGCTAAAACCCACTTAAAATGTGGTGCCCCTCCTTATCTCTAATAACAAATGCCTATGATGTGTCTAAATACACACCACCACATGTAACTCCCCCTTTATAACTCATGTATGTGTCCAACATGTTTTTACATCTCCCATTTTAGGAGACCCAAATTTTGAAGGCCATAAATTTTGATTTGGGTGTTTGATTGACAAACTATTTGGACCGTCGAAAAGCTCATAAAGCACTCTATAAAGCTATAACCCGTTATGCTGGTTACAACCACTTTCAAGCCCAAAAACTGCCTCAAAGGCCTTCAAACTAGAATTTGAAACCTTGATAAATTAAAAATTTAATATCCTTACATCTAGACATGATCTTACAATGGGACTTTACGAGCATGCTTATTTAGCTAATACAAAGCTTTGAGAAAATTTTTGTATCAATTCATGCTCAAATGTAAAATTACTATAAATAGTAATCTCATGTAACTACAAGGTTGAGACACCATTTTTCTAACATTATCCTACTTGTCAAACACTTTTGCTAGAGCAAAGGGATTATTAACACTATAATTTAATCACTAGGGGTGGTGAGGCCCATAGACTCCAAACACCATATGAACTTCTTTGTGCCCATAGGATTAATTAAAGAATTTGCAAAATTCATCAATTTCTATACCTTAACCAACTTCACCTTTCCATCCTCAACTATATCTCTAACAAAATGATATTGTATATCAATGTGCTTGGTTTTGGCATGAAATGCCAGGTTCTTAGTTAGGCAGATCACACTTTGACTATCACAATAAATTGTCACTATAACTTGTTTAATTCTAGTATATGAAAATATTCTCTTAAGCCAAATTACTTATTTACAATCATGAGTAGCTGTCATATACTTAAATTCAATAGTGGAAAAAACAACCATAGATTGTCACTTACTCATCTAACTAATTGCTCCACCAAATAAAGTAAACACATAAGCATTGGGGAATCTTCTACTATCTAAAACATAACCTACCTATTTTGAATCAACAAAACCATGAATATCAAGGGAATTCCCATCTCCCACCATATTACCATGATAGAAAAATGAATTCTCTAAGGTACCATGTAAATCTTTGAAGGCTCTTTTAACTACATCCTAATAAATTCTACCAGTTAGACATATATCTGGAAATAAATTCACTTGCTTGGGAAATGTTTGGTCTAGTAAAGACCAATACATACGTCGAAATTCCAATTGCACTCTAGTAAGACACTCTAGTAATGTATTCTATCTCTAATGGTGATGCTGGACAGTTTGAAATAAATAATTTTTTTCCAACTATAAAAGTAACACACAATGGTCTACAATCTTGCATATTAAACCTCTATTAAATTGAATTGACATACTTACTTTGGACAAGCCATAACTTTATATTCACTCTATCTCTTCTGATTTCCATCCCAAGAATGTGTTTTTGATAAGATAAGTAGCATTTACAAGGTGTAGTAACCTTTACACTAGGAGCCCAGAGGGCCAAAAAGGATATAAAAAAACTAACATCAAATAGTCCAGTAGAAAAAAAATAGATAGACCAAAAACTTACAACAAAAATAGACTGAAAATAAAAGGAAAAACCACCCACAAACAACACACAACCAACCCATTACTTTTCTAAGACCTCCCACTCCTCAAAGAGAAGATCCAAAACCTCATCACCCACCCATTTGTTGCTAGGTCCTTCTTAAAAATTATTTTTGTTAACATCCTCACACAACATGTCAGATAGAGTAATAGCAAACCTGTGGATGACCCAAACCATGAAGCGCGTTAGCCTAGTTAATTTCCTTTCCAATTTTTCAATGCGAGACAACAGATTGTTGAGATCCTCTTTCTTCTTAGTTTCCACATTTTTTGCTCCCTCATTCCCAACCAAGTTTCTAGAGGATTCCAGAGTGGAATCTTCACAGATCATTTTATTTAGATCCAAAAAATGGTTTGACCCTTCAACATAATCCTCGATTTCTTCAATGGTATCATTTTTTGTCTCCTCCTTGCCCCCATTTTTATCAGAATTATTGGAAACCTCATCGATAGGGTCCTTTTATATTTATTCTTGGCCAATCTATTAGAACTTTTGATGCTAGTCTGCTCCACCCCTAAGTCCACACTGGCAACAACAATAGTGTCCCCATGAGAATATTTGTTAGTAGAGTCTCCCTCCTCAGTGTCCGTGTTTGGCTCCACCACATGACACAGGGTTCCCTTTTTTCCCTTTTTTGGTTCAGGTTTGTTCTTGACATCTGATTTACTATCCTTTTTAGTGGGAGTATTCTTCAATTCACAAATTCCAACAACTACTTTAGACTGAGCTAGACCCACACCCCATTTTTTCCATCCCAATAATGTGTTTAGATGCACCAAGATATTCAATTTCATATTTAGCTGCAAGCTAAGACTTTAGTTCTAAAATCATTCATTTCCCTTTACCAATAAATAACATATCATCAACATATAATGTAAAAAACAAGAAACGATTACCATCAAATTTTAAAAAACACATTGATTTGATTTGGAACACTCAAATCCCAAACTCAACACATATGTATCACCAAATATTTCTATTTGAGACCATACAAAGATTTCTATTTTTGGCACCACATCCTAGGAATCTATTTCAGGCCATACAAAGATTTCTTCAATTTACAAACCAAATTAATTTTAACTTTCACCACATAGTGCTCTAGTCGTGTCATGTAAATATCCTCCTCCAGATTACCATGAAGTAAATCCATTTTAATATATATTTTCTCAACCTATTGATCACAAGCAATAGTAATAAAAATCAAGAATCTAATGCATGTCATTTTTACAATAGGAGAAAATATCTCACTATAATCAACACCCTCAACCTAAGAGTAACCCTTCACCACCAACCATGCTTTGTACTTCTCAACACCTCCACCTAGACCCATATTTTTCTTAAACACCCATTTGCAACCAATAGTTTTTTTCCTTTGGGAAACGGTATAAGATCCCATTTTTTATTATTTTCAAAGCTTCAACTTCTTCATCCATAATAATATTTTAGGATTTTGCATCATTCATACTATTGATCATCAAAGCTTGTGCCTCTTCGACAGCCTTATGGGAAGTTTAGCAAGTGGGGGACCAATTTGCGCCTCACTGAATACCTTCAGGATTTTTATAGAAAGCTGTCTCTTCTTTGAGTTGGGAGAAAAGGTAGAAGGAAATGAAAATATAAAACATAGAACTGGTGATGTGCCAAAGCTTTTACAACATTTCAAACCTTAATTCAATTTTCATGAATGATATGTTAGACATAGAATGTTGCAACCCTTCATTGCTGCACTCATTAAGGTCTGATAAAGCATAAAAAAGGCTCCAAAAGTTAATAGAAATATTTAGAAATTGCAAAAAAATCTTCCTCTTGATACAACATAACATGAGAAAATAATGACTAAAGAAAATGGAGAAGTTTAATTGACATAATCGAATTTCGAAAGATATAATTAACTCATAGAATCCTACAACATAAAAATCAACTACTCGAACTAACCAAATAAGCCTGACACTATTTTTTTATCATGAATGAAAATGTAAAGAAGGAACTTGAAAAAGGCCACAATATGCACAATTTCAAAGATTTCTTCTAAAAAAATTGTATTCAAATATCAAATGAACTGAAAAAAAAGGTCAGATGTTAATCTGATGATAGTTTGAGTTAAAAAAATATAACATGCCAGAGAATAGCAGTGTTTTGCAAAGATTTCTATTGAAAAATATTTCTTCAACTGAAGGAAAAAAATCTTCTAACTTCTAAGACTCTTAACAACTAAAACTAAAAAACTTCCAATTTGTTTTATAGAATATGTTTTCAACCTCTATTTATAGCCGGAAGAGAGGAAACCACCACCAATCGTCCAGAAGAAAATACTGCCAGATGCCTGCACTTGATAGCTCACGATCCGATCATAGATCCTGATTAGATTACAAAAATCCTTTCTCACTAATTCTCAACTACCTCATTAATTTCCCTTAGATATTTAGCAAATATTGCAGTTGAAAGAAAATTGGATCCTAGAAAATATCTTGGGAAAAATATGATTGATTGAGCATGTAGATTGATGGTGCTAACTCAAAGGTTCCACCCCGAAAGTAAGAAAGACTCGACATACTCGGAAAAACTCCATACAAAGAGATCACTCAAAATTATAACTTGCCCAAAGTGAAGAGATGATGTGTCGAGTGGTTGGGGAGTCTTAGATTTGTGAAAATAGCCTTAGAGACAATTCCCACCAAGCTGACACGTGCTCTAGCTTGCTCTCCAAAGGAAGACAATTAAAAAAAGTCGTGCAACCACCACGTGGCACATTGCATTCTTTTGGAGCAACCCTTACTTTAAGTGTAAATTCATCTGAAGCTGAAAAAAGAAAGTCGAAAACCAAAAAGGATTAAGGGAAACATTGCTTTACATTTCTGGTGACTCACAGGGGGGGCCTTCACTTGTGAAGGCATGAAACTAAAGCTCTGGGAATTCTTGGAGTTTGAGGAAGGAAAAATTTTGCTCCTCCCATTCCAAATCAATGGGCTAGATAAGAGTGTGAAAAAATCTCATATGATCGATCCAACTCAAATATTTCCTTAAAAGAAACACCTGCCCACCTTGATGAGACAACTTTGATGTGGTAATAGAGACAAGCAAGAGGAAGGATCTCATTCTTGATTTCAACAATTATGGGCATTAGGGTTATACCTGGGAATACTGTAGAGGCATGGGATTTCTATTTGATTGTGCCCATGATATGATTGATTGAAAACACTCCTTCGTCTAGTGAGAAGAGGGCGAGTAACTCAAAATCGAGCAACACATTGAACTCTCTTTTAATCTCATTCACCTTCTTGTTCAATACTTCTTGGAGCTCATTTCTTTTTGATGTGACTTGATGGTAGTTGATGAATTCACCTGCCCTTCTTGAGGCAACCCTTCGATCGAGAATCCCTACATCTCTCAAAACCTCTTCAATGGCCTTGCACAATCTGGAAATCAGATTTTTAGATTCCACAGCTCGAGGAGCATATATCTGTAGTATTTGGTCAACCACTGGGCCAAAATTTTTGTTTAACTGTGAGCATCCCTCAGAAACTGCAAGACTGTTCATAGAGTAGCGAATACAACAACAATCTTCTCCCAATGTGAGGATACCAGTATTTTCAATGTCGAAAGGATCCTGGATCCTTCCACTATAGTTAATTCTTGATGGAATTGAGATTTCATTTATTTCACATTCTCCTCCATTTGGCCTTTCTCCCAAAGGGCATTTTCTAAATCAAAGTTCAATCTTCCAACCTCTTGGTCATGAGCCTGTATAATAGACTTAGTCTCTCGTTTCTCTTGTTTTTCCCTTTCTTCTTCCACCTAGTCCTTTAGTATATTGTTGGAAGCCTAAGATCAAATGCTATCTAGATCCTTTTACATGTTTTCCTAGATATGTTGACACTCTGTGTTTTTTTTGCACTCAACAACAATCCCAACTCTTAATCTCAACATATAGCTAAACCTGTTCATTTTGGGCTTCTTCAAGAAATTTAGTTATTTCCCTTTGTTGATCCTGTATTTGATTTATGCAAGTCATTTTGACACCTTTGGCCTTGATTTATGTCTACAACCTATTCACTGCATCCCTTACATTTATCAACTCTACCTCGCATTTTTTCAATTTCTTGTCTAGACTCTCATAATCAGTATATACTACTTTTTGGGTGGCCTTAGCTAGAGCTACCTTTTTGCATGAGCAAGTTTAATTTAAATCTAGACCCACGACTCTGATGTCATAATCCTCCATTTCCATCTCTCCCTTGGGCCTGGATATGAGTGGCTTCATGGTAGTGATCAACACAAAAAAATTCTCTTCATTGAAGCAAGCTTCAATCTTCTTAATAGCTGGCTGCCTAGTAGATTTTATCTGCCATTTTTGTTTCCTAGCCTGTCAAGCCTGCTTTGTTGCATTGAAATGACCTTGGAGACTCTACGGGGTGTCAATGATTTATGTATTAATGGAAACACCTAGAGGGAGACCAAATAGGGTGATGGAAGGAGATCCCTCAATGGTGTGGGATTGTGGAGAGGCAAAAGGGAGTGTTATCATAGAAAACAATGGGATACCATATGAAAATTGAGTAGGGGAAAACCCATCAGAATAAAAAGGGAAGTGAGCAGAATGAGAGACATTTTCCTAGAAGAGGATGGACCCGAAGTAATGAGAAACATGGATGTTTCATCTCTGTCAATGGGCCCCCTTGACATGGTGATTAAAAAATCAATCACGATCGATGCAGATAATGCTCATTTGATGCATGGGGTTACTTCACAAGGTTCACTATTGAAAATGACCAAGGGTTTATTCAGAATCAAAATATTGGAGTCCACAGATGGATGAAATTTATCCATAGATGAGGACAGAGGAGTAATTAGAGATGTAGAGATAGAAAGAAGAGAGGGAGTGAGACTTACTTGGGCCGTTGTGGCTGAAAAAATTTGTGAAGTAGACTCCACTTCTTCTTCTCCTCTAACTAATGCACTCGATCTGGCTATATCTTGGAATCTTCTCCTCCTCTGTGCATGATAAAAATTGGTAGATTTCGACCCTTTGGCAGTCAATCTTACTGAAACTTGGCCTTCGATAACCACAATGAACCTCTTTGGGCTCTTTTTCCTTTGCTTCAAGAACTGGTGGAGGAAATGACTTATGGATCCCTTGGTTTCAATCCTTTTCCTCTACTTGGTTCTTGTGGCTAGGAAGCATGGCACAAAATCTCTTCCTCCTCGATCTCATGACTAGTCTCAGGGTTACAATTCTTGGTATCAACCTCCTTGTCATAAATTTATTCAAACCTTTCATCATGTGGCTAGATCTCTTTGAACATTGCATTAGGGCATCTCATTTCTTGTCAATACCTTTATATATATGCTTTCTTTCTCTTTGACCACTCTAGACATTTTAATTTCATGATGACGGATTTTCTCATCGGGAGGTTTCTCTGATACTCCCCAGTCTAGACATAGAAGTTTAACCATGGTGGTCAATTGAATGGTATATAGGCCAAATCCACATATATTTTTGGCCTCTCCTAGGTTGGATTCCTCCTCAACTCAAAATACTCTTGAATCTCATGTTTCAAATTCGGGAGGTACCTTGTCAATTTGTAGTCCCATTTGTCACAGATAAGGACTAAGCCTAAGTGTGCTAGTTTGTTAGTGAGTACCTCTTGCGCCTTTCATTTCACCAGTATTATCTAACTATTAGAAATATTGAAGGTGGTTGGAAAAGCACTGTCTTGTGCTTCCAAGAGCCAAATTTTTTTTCGGTAATAGTTGCCTATCAACATGCCTCCAAAGTGAAAACTCGATCTGTTACAAACTTAGGCAGCCTAAAAGGTTCCAGGATGAAACCATGAAATCTGATAAAAGTGAAATCCTCACCTATGAAATAATCCATTGGTATTAGTGATCTTTTCATCCATTGCATGACCTCAGGGGAAAAACGGCCCAGAGGGCGTGGGATCAAGTCCAAAAACACTGAACTCATGAAATAATCCACAAACCAATAGTAATCTCATGTCTTTGAAAGCACATGGATCCAAACCAAAATTGGTTGGTATAAACCCTTTACATCAAACCTAAATAATGACACACTCTTATCCAAAAAATTATAATTTTGGTGCAAGATTAAGTGAACCAAGAAAGAAGAATACTTGAATTTACATTCAATATTGTAAGTCAATTTATCGAGCATGCCTTCAACTATTGCATCAGAAAAATCATAATGCTTTTGGGTTTTCTCCTTTTTAAGAATAAAAGCCAAGCCCTTCTGGAAAGGATGGACCCCTTCATCTTCATCAAAACCATAAAACTAAGCCAACATTGAGAAAATAGATTGTGTATCCTGCTTGAATTTTCTGCACGCTAGAGGGAAAGGAAATTGATCTCCCTCTGACCTTTCCCTTGTTTCATCCTCATAAAATTGTGCTTGCCTAGTTTTGGTTTCCCAGAATCCTTCCATCTCTTCCTCATCAAAACGATTAGAGCCCTAGGTTGTAGGAATATATAACATATCTCGTATGGCCACTGCAAATATTGTAACCTTCATCTTATTGGTGATAATAACCCCTTCCTCCTTATCAAATATTTTAGCACATGCGTCTACAGCTCCAGGCATGGGTGTATAGTGGGCAACATGAACTGTGGAAAACCATAATTCCAAAGCCGCAATGTGAAACCCTCAGCTGACCCATGTTTAATCATTCTTTGCAATGCCCCTTCCGTAAGGATTTTAGGGTTAGCCATCAATTTTGGGTCGAAAATGTTGTCTGCAAAATCTTGCACTGCCTCCCTTTTGATATGTTCACCTGGTTACACTGATTTGGTATAATCAAAATGTTGTTCTTCTAGCATCGAGGAATTGGAAAATGAATCCCTCCCAAAAATATTGACGTAACCTAGCTTTTTGGATGAGGTTCCAAACTTTCTACTAGATGTTGATGCTTCCTACATTATTGAGCCAAGAAGTTGTAGAGATTTTCTTCAATGAAATGACCACTTGCTATTTTTCTACTTAGAAATTTTTTCTTTTGGGTGTAGTTAATTATTTTTCACATACATGCAGTTAAGGCTCTACCATCACTGCTGGTCCACTAAATGCTGCAACCAAGGTGATACGTGTGGATTTTGGATTTGTACCCTTGAGAATGCTAAATTTACCATGAGAATGTAAATAGTACATTCTTTCTGCCACCTCTTTCACAAATAAGTCGAACGTATTGGAAAGTGTGATTTTAGCTATGTGAAGTGTACTTTGAAAAGATGTGCCTATATAATTTTTTAGAACTTAAGGCGCTAATCAATGTCTTTTCATATAAAAAAGAAAGCTGGTGTTGATAATGGAAAAGGACACATGGCATCAATCGACTGATGTGAGAATTGAATCCTAATGTCCAAATTTATTTCTCAAGGCCTCTTGCCGGATTTCTTGTATGATCCACCTACTGCCCTCTGACTGCTTTAATATTTTCTCCATTTTTGTCTGACAATAAATGGATTTTCTGTTGATTGGATTTTCCAGTGCATCTCTTTTATAAATAGCTATGCCACCTTATTGAAATATTCATTCGAAAATAGCCTTTTATTTTAGCGATCTTTTCCTTCTATTTCCCATTCTACTAGCCTTAGCTTTTACTGCCATCATTTCATCTAGTCTAGGCACTCTCATTCTGCTCCTTCCACAAAGGCTGCAATATTCCTTCATGGGTGAAATTACCAGTGATCGAGTCAAGCGCTTGGTGAAGAAGAACGATCACCTTGTCGTTGTGGCATGCAAGTGAGTGCTCAACAAGGACTATGTGAAGGACGAGAACTGGTCGCACTATAAATCTAATGTAATTTGTGGCTTCGTGGCCTCCCTTCTCAACTTGGATATATCCAAGCCTTGGATAACTGCATTATCATGCCACGTTCAACTCTCTATACTTGGATGAGCTCAGAAAATTTTTCAACTGGTTATCCATGGTGGTGGTATTTCAAGCGCTATGGACCTTCATAGGCACGTCGACTATGGATGCCTCTGCTTATTGAATTTTAAACCATGGACCTTGAGAGGTACCACTTGCTATTGCATCCTATGGTCACCTTCCTCTTGAGGGAGTTTGGCATGGAGCGCGTTGCTAGGCTTGAATAGAAAAATAACTTTGAATTCCTAGTGTACAACTGCAGGAATGAGGACTGAGGTCCTTGGTATGCTGGGCTTGCTTGTGTTGTTTTGATCCTCATTTCACCCTATGAAAGAAGAAGAAGAAGAGAGAAAAGAAGAAGAAGAAAGAAAAGAAGAGAAAGAAAATAAGAAGAAGAAACTGATGAAGAGCCACTTTTGTCTGCTTAGCGACAGTTGGAGGCTTATGAATTTTATTATTTTTTGCTCGTTTCCTCTCTTTTTTCCTTTTCATAGTATAACTCTTTTTGGGATTTCAATTAAAGAAGATTTAGCTTCTCTTAAAGCCTCAGGATTGTACTATAATGTAAATATTTCAATGAATATAATATAGTACCTTTTTTGTTTCTTCCAACATTATTCTCATGCCTTTATTCTCAAAATTAAATCTTATTTTACAATTTTTTTTATGTATGGTACATAACTATGATTTTTTTTAAAGAACTTACACATTTTAATGGAAAAGTCTTAGATAAATACTACTTACCAGTATATCCAGAATATTACCTTCCATATCTTCTAGCTCATACACACTATTTTACTTGCACACATTGATACAAAATGGTCCCTTCCATAGTGCTTCAAATTTTGTATGTTGTCTTAGTTTTGTAGCGTGCTCATCGTACTTTAGTACTAGGCTTCCTTCCTTCTAATCTGGGTTTGAGGTATTTTTTTCGAACCATCATTTTACTGTCTTTTAGTGACCAATCATGGCTTCATAAGCTTTTTCCCTATCTTCCTCAAGGTTTAGGAGTTCCACCAACCTTACTTCCATTCCGTCGCTTTCTTCAAATTCTAGGGCTTTCAACAGTTGTAAGGCAAGGATCTATATAGAAACAGGTAAAACTACCTCTTTCCCATATACTAACTCATAAGGGGAGGCCTTCCAGATCTTCTTGGGAGTAATCTAGTTAGCCCATAGAGCAGCTCGTAGATGCTTGTGCTAGTCCCTTTGTTATTCTGACCCAATGTGCTTGATTAACCTAGTTAGGTTTTTGTTGGTTGACTCCGCTAACCCATTTCCTTGTGGGTAGTAATTTGAAATTTTTTCGAGATAAACCTCATTTTTAAGAGTGAAATACGGCATCCCCAAACCCACAAAAGCTCATGCATCATCAGAGATGATGGTTTTTGGCAAACCAAATCTTGCTACTAGCTCTTCAAGGAAGTTGATGATCTTGCCTTCTATAAATTTTTTTTTGGTGATGACCTCTACCCACCTCATAAAGTAGTCAGTTGTCATAAGGCTCCACTTGTGGCCAACACTAAAAATAGGATTTATCATCCACACAAAGTCTAAACCCCATTGAGAAAAGGGTTCCTCAGTTACAATCGGGTTCAAGGGCAAGAAGGGATTCTTTCTTTTGCCAACAAAATATTGGCACTGAGTACACTTTTGAAACAAATGGCGCACTTTGGAAAACATGGAAGGCCAATAATATTATGCTCGCATTATCTTCAGAAAGGTAGTCTTGGCGAAGAAATTCCAACCCTCAAGGCTGTTATGAAATTCATTAAGAACTCTTTCCGCTCATGGCTTATTCAAGAATCGGAGCAAGACACTGTCATAATTTATTTTAAACAAGGTACCTTCCATTAGTACATACTTTGTGCCTTGCATTCAGTAGTATTTCCTTTTGTGATGCGAAAGGGTGGTTGGGTACTGCCTCTTTTCAATATACTACATTTGATCTGTCACCCAAGACTTGTCGGACTTGAATTGGTTTGTGTAGACCTGATCAATATTCTTCTCAGTTAAGGAACTTTCTTCCTGTATAATATATTCACACAAACCTCTTCCCCAAACTAGCTTGGTTGGTTTAATATCCACATTGTATTCTAGGATCTTAGTGATCCAGTTCGCCCTCTTTTCAATTATTTCACCCTGAGTGATATAATCCTACACACTGGTATATGTGACCAAAATGGTGATTCTATTGGCTGTTACTAGGTGTCAAAACTTCTTTAGGCTTTTAACAATAGAAAAATCCTAATTTTCAAAAGATTTATACCTGGCTTCATACCCTTTAAGAGTCCTAGAGTGAAATGCAATGGGATGCTCTCTATTATTTTCTTCATCCTTTTAAGTGAGCACCAAAGCTATGCTATGTTGGCCATTTTACATAGAGTAAAAACTACTTGGAAAAGTCTAAGTTGGCCAACACCAGGGCAGTGAAGATGGATGCCTTTATTTGCTCAAAAGTCACTTTTCCTTTGGGGGTCCATTTGAACATTAGGTCATTTTGGAGCATTAGTGTGACAGGTCTCGCGATGCTTGCGAAGTCTAAAATAAATAGGTTGACAAAATTAATCTTCCCTAGAAAAGATTGCAACCCTTTCTGATTTATTGGTAGAGGAAACTCCATTATAGATTTCACCCTTTCAAGGCCTATTGCTATTCCCTCCTTTGATACCACAAAACTAAGTAGCTTGCCTTGGGGTACTTTGGAAACACATTTTTTGGAATTCAAGGAAATCTCGAACCGTTGAAATTTTTGGAAAAACTTTTCAAAATGATCAAAGTGATTATCCTTTGATTTTGAAAAGATCATTCCCTAGGTCATCCAGATATATTAAAATAATCCGATTAATCAATCCTCTAAAAGTGATATCCATTTCTTGCTGAAAAGTCGCACCAACATTTCAAAGTTTGAAGGGAATATTTCAGTAGGCGAACGTTCCCCACATAGTAGTGAACATTGTTTTATGTTGGTCACCTTCTTTTAAATATACTTGGTTATAACCCAAGAAACCATTGAGAAATGAAAACATTTTTGATTTGATCACAGTCTGTAGGATTTTCTCCATTGATGGCAAAGGATAGTGATCTTTCAGCAAGGCTTTATTTAGATATATGAAATCCACGTAGAGCCTAGTGTCACCATTGTTTTTCTGAACCGGTACTAGATTAGACACCCAGGTGGAATGCTTAATCAGGTATATGATCCTTGACTCGATTAATTTGGTGAGCTCTTATGCCATCAATGCTTTGACCTTCAAGTTATCTAACCTTTATTTTTGTCAGATGGGCTTTGAACCTTCAACCAAATTAATAGTATGTTGAATTATGCCTAGATCATATACTCTAAGATCATCATAGGTCTAGGCTATGACCCTGTCATATCTAGAACATAAAACCTTGAGTCTTTCCTTATCCTTCTGTGGAACGTCCCTTTCGAACCTTAATTTTTTGCCACTTTTGACATCAAGCTCTTCATAATCCCTCTCATCCAAAATGAACCTTTGTTTGATGTTTCTTGTGTCCTCATAGTCAAAGAGATTTTTAAGAGAGCTTAAACCTTGAGGAAGCTTATTTCCTTTTAAGTGGATCGCTTTCCCTTTGAAAAGTTCTACTTCAGATCGCGAATAGTTAGAATTTTCTCTTGATTTTTGTAAAAAGGAAAATATTTGAATATCATCCTCAAATAATTGCTAGTTCTGATCATTTTTGGGGATCACTGGTTGGACGACGATCTGTACTATTTTTTTGTTTGTTGTTGAATCAGAAACTGGTTTAGACTATGAATCAATAGAATCCATTCGATCAACAACCTTGTTCTAGGAGCATGGGATAACTTGAATGTTAAAATCCTCAAAGCTCTCAACTAAATCCCATATCCGATGTCGGTACGAATTCATTCTTATATTCTTTGCAACCGCTTGCCCATGGACCTAGATCACAACCAACTCTAAATATTTGAATGCTTGCATTCTCTTTACACCCATCCATTCTGCAAGGATCAAACCATGAAATTAGGCTTCATATTCTTCATCATTGTTTGAGCATGAGAACTAAAAATGAAAATCCTTGAGGGTCTCTGACCCTGTCAGGGACACTAGTCGGAAACCTACTCTAGAATTGGCTTTGCATTTGGTGCCATCAAAATATAATATCCATAAATGGTTGTCACTTGGATCATTATGTTCCTCCTATTCCTTTATCATTTTTGGAAAGAATTGATCATATTCAAAGATCACATAGGTGCCTAGTCCCATCACATGAAAGTTTTTGAATGGGTTGAAGTCAATGAATTGGTTGCAGACCTCTTCTTCAAGGGTTTGATCACTCGTGTCTTCCTCATCTTCCAACATCTCTACATAATACTTCTCTCTTTGTGAGAAAGAGGTATGTGCTACTTCAAAGCATAGGAATGCATTGTCCTCTATGTTTTGGATGCAAATATTTAGATAGGATTTTAATCTTCACCCCATGCTTGGTTCTTAATATCAAGTAAGACCAATCAAGCACTAAATATCCACCAAGCTTTGTTGTAAAGTCTCTTAAATACTGAGGGAATACCTATCACAACTACTTATTGTGTGACCATTTGGCTTAGACATGAGAAGAGGGTTAAAGAAATGTCTTTGATGTAGTCGACTATAGGAACCTTCTTCTCATCCAATTACATGACTCCCTTCTCAAGGGGCTCATATTTATGTTTTAGGGCATCATCCACTTGTTTAGGCATGATCGTTGTACTAGCTCCCGAATCAATCATGTTATTATATAAAGCTTATCTCCCACAATAAGTGTTAAAAATAAAGGCATGGGATTTGTCTTGCTTACCTCTTTCTCTTTCACATTGTTCATGTTATTCAAACAAGCTGCAACTTGTGAAGGTTAGGATTCTGATGCGAGCTATTTGTCTCTATTCTGATCGCACAATGGATTTGCATCCATTTGTGGTATTTTTTCTTCCTTCTTTAATGCTTCTTGGAGCAACATATTTTGTTCAGGAATAGATATGATGTCCCATAGAGATACATTAGCAGGCGCCTTCCTTAATTGTTCCACCATATTGAGCTTTCAGACTAGCAGGGCTTTGGGTTTGAATACTGGTATCTCTCTCATCTTTAGGAGAGGCTGATCTGTCATGAATGGGCTTGGTACCTTATCAATCTCCTTCTCTAATGGTGGAGTTCACAACTACAGAGCAGGTCAAGTGATGGCTTACGGAGCTTAATTTTCTTGTGGCTATGGTTGATGTGGTTGTTGACACGACAGAGCTTGTCGTACGTATTCACCAATGAGCCTTCTTTTAGACCTCGTGTTATAATCTAACTGTACTTGTGAGGTGTTAGTTGTTGGAGCATCATTTGCAAACACTGTATCTTATTCCTCCATCCATGAAAATAGCGCTTGGTCCAACACAATATCCAACTCTTGTTCTAAGGAAATCCCTTTCATTTGCACTCTAAAGTGGTAATTTTCCATTTTAAGAGACTGATATTCCTTCGTATTCGGGAGTAGGCCCTTGTTTCTTTGTTCCACTATCTTTTGCTATAGATTTCCCCTCAATTTTTTTAGGGCATACGACTATCATTGCACGGGAATCACCATGCGTTCTCTTCTTTCGGTAAGTTGTTTTGGCCTGATAACAGATCTTTTCTTAGATTGCTCTTGATAGCCTAAAGTGGCATAGTAACCAGAACTATCTAGTTGGCAGACATCATTTTTTGACCTCCTCCTTTTGAGGCTCCTTGGTACGTGTTCTGTTGATAGGATAGTCTCCCCCCTTGATAGGCCCGAGTGGCCTAATTTAGAGGTGCTGCTTGTTTCCATTTAATGAGGAATAGCTCATTAGTAAAAGACCGCATGAGAATCTTCATATCATTGACGTCTACTACTAGTGAGGAGGAGCCTAACATGCTTGGTTGTGCATTGGGATACACATACATGGATTGTGGCATGGATGATGTGGTCACTTTTAGAAGCGTAAGTGCTCAGAGTAACTTCTTACCCAGGGGCACTAGAGATTTCTATGAACATGAGCATCAGTGGTCGGGGAGGCAGTTGCCCGCATCAAACTATTTTTTTCTCTCATAGCCAGGTCGTATACATTGGGTAAGATATCTCCTCCCATAAAGCTTATCATGACCATGATATCCGAGTTGAAATCTTTTAGATAAAACATGAATGCCATCGTGGTCAGAGGCCTGATGATCACAAGAATTCTTTACCACATTTTATGGAACTTGGTGTTGAAATCACTCATGGCCTCGTATGGGGCCCTCTTGATGGTGATTAATTGATGTAACAGTGAGGAGCAATCTCACTTCTCTGAGAAACATTCAAATAGTCTCTCTCCTAGTAGATCCCAGGAGTAGATAGAATCGTAAGTCAGAGATCGATACCAATCTTGAGATTTTCCTTTGAAAGATGCATCCAACAACCTAAGAGAAATATTTTACTTTGCTATGTTACATACTCTACATACCTTTTCTATATCTTGGAGGTGTTCAAAGGTGGTTTTGAAATCTTCTTCAATTATTTTTGGAATAGCCTTGAGGGCGTTAGCGAGTATAACAAGCCATACATTTGGGGGTGTAGGTGGTTGTAGCGAACTACCACTATCCCAGGTCACAAAATTTCTATGAATATGGGCAGCTATATAAGCCATGGAGAATAGATTCCTATGAATTGGGTATACAAGTACTTTGATTTGAAAAATTTCCTCCCCTGGTGGAGTAGATAAGGATCTAGATTTTGAGCTTTTTTTTCTTACCCTATTACTTCTTATAGGTGAAACAAAGCATGTAAGTCTTCATATCCTTGATACCGAGGTAGGTAATTAGTTGTATTGGAAATGGCCTCTTGAGAATGCTCTTGTTTGGATTCGGGGCATGAAAATTCTAGCCTACTTTCCTAGTCTGATTCAAGAAATATTTCTGACTTCTAATCAGACGTTCAAAAATCTTCGGGTCCCACCAGGCATGTCAGAAAAAGAACTGTTGATCATCAAAGCTTGTGCCTCTCTGACAACCTTATAGTAAATTCAGTGAGTGGGGGGCCAATTTGAGCCTCACTAAATACCTCTGGGATTTTTATAGAAAGACGACTCTTCTTTGAGCTGGGATAAAAGGTAGAAGGAAATGCAAATATAAAACATAAAAATGGCGACGCCAAAGGCTTTACAACATTGAAAACCTTAATTAACTTTTATGAATGATATATTAGACACATAATGCGACAACCCTTCATTGTTAGAAAGAGAACAAAAAACAAAGGCTAAGTAAAAGCACAGTGTAGTCTTTCAAATCTCCCCACGCGAAGCACTCATTAAGGTCCAATCAAGCATAAAAATTCTCCAAAAGTTAACAAAAATATTCAAAAATTGTAGAAAACTCTTCCTCTTGATACAACATAACATGAGAAAGTAATGAATAAATAAAATGGATAAGTTTAATTGACATAATCCAATTCCAAAAGCTATCATTAACTCATAGAAGTCTACAATAGGAAAATCAACTACTCAAACTATCAAAATAAGCTTGACAAAGTGTTTTTATCATGAACGAAAATGTAAAGGAACTTGACAAAGGCCACAATATGCACAGTTTCAAAGATTTATTCTAAAAAAATTGTATTTAAATATCAAATGAACTGAAAAAAAAGGTCGGATGCCAATCTGATGATAGTTTGAGTTAAAACAATATAACATACCAGAGAATAACAATGTTTTGCAAAGATTTCTATTAAAAAATATTTCTTCAACTAAAGGAAAAAAGCTTTTTACTTCTAAGACTCTTAAGAACTAAAACTAAAAAACTTCCAAATTTTTTTTTAGTATATGTTGCTGACATCTATTTATAGCTAGAAGAGAGGAAACCACCACCAATCATCTAGAAGCAAATACTACTAGGTGTCTGCACTTGATATCTCATGATCCGATCATAGATCCTGATTAGATTTCAGCAATCCTTTCTCATTAACTCTCGACTACCTCATTAATGTCCCTTATATATTTAGCAAGGATTGCAACTAAAAGATAATCAAGTCCTATAAAATATCTTGGAAAAATATGATTGATTGGCCATATAGATTGATGACATCGACTTGAAGGTTCCACCCTAAAAGAAAGAAAGACCTAGCATACTCCAACAAACTCCATCCAAAGAGACAACTCCTTAAAAGCGTAACTTTCCTGAAGCAAACAGATGATGTATCGAGTAGGTGGGGAATCTCAAATTTGTGAAAATAGCCTTAAAGAAAATTCTCGCCGAGCTGACACGTGCTCTAGCTTACTCTCAAAAGGAAGACAATAAACAAAATCCACACAACCACCACATGGCACATTGAGCGCTTTTGGAGAAACTCTTACTTTAAGTGCAAATTCATTTGAAGCTACAAAAAGAAAGTCGAAAACCAAAAAGGATTAAGGGAAAAGTTTCTTTACACATGCCTAATGCCTCTTCTACAAATTTGGGTTCATCAATATTAGTAGTCAAACTATAGTACATCTCCAATCATCAGGTGAATACCTTTCAAGTGGTTGTCTATGCCTTATAGTCCTTTGCACAAGATGAGTTGGAGATTTTTCCTCCTCTTCTAAAGATTCAGAGCTAAATGATCTCTCCTCAAATTCTTGTATATCTAGTGTCCTTGATTTAACTTTCTTAGGTGTAGAAGGAAGTTGAATCACATATTCCTTTTTGTTCTGGCTATAATGTAATAGAGGAAAACTTAGTTTCTCTAAAAATAACATAGCTATATCTGATGAAGATAAATTTCATAGCTTTTTTCTCCAACTTTTTTCTCTCCTCCTTTGGAACATGTGCATATGCCTCACAACCAAAAACTCTACGATGTCTGAGTGAAGGCTTGTGACCTGACCATGCTTCTATAAGTGTCTTATCAACATGAGTTGATGTAGGAGACTTGTTAATCAGGTAACAAGTAGTGGAAATAGCTTCAACCCAAAAAAATTGTTCTAGACCAACACCACTCAACATAATCCTTGTCTTCTCCATTAATAACCTATTCATTCTTTCTACAACTCCATTTAGTTGTGGAGAATACAGAGTTGTCTTTTATCTCAAAATTTCATAATATTTATAAAATCTATCAAAATCATTAGAGAAAAATTCACTGTCATTATCAATCCTCCAACATTTTATTTTCTTTTGAGTCCACAACTCAACCATTTCTTTAAATTATTAAAATTGACTAAAAAAATCATATTTACTCTATATAAAATATACTCATTTCCTTCTACTATAATCATCAATGTTTATGAAACATAAAATGTGGATTTTCCAATCAAAGGAACACCTACAAGACCAAATACATAAAAATGAATAAGATTTAATAGACCACAATATTTATGGGAATTCAAGTAAAACTAAACACATTTTTGTTTTCCATAAACACAATACTCGCAAAAGTCAAAATCAAGATTACAATCAAACAATCCTTCAACAAGGATTTTTTTATTCAAGGTCCTTAGACCCTTTTCTCCAATGTGGACAAGTGTCTGGTGCTATAACATAGTCTTATCTGTAGGTAACTTTGATTCAAAAAAAGAGCACCCTTGGGTACCTAGAAGCCATGACCATCCAATAAAAATGAAACCCTCACATCTTCCAATAAAGTAGCCATAGTCCTTCTTTTCAAAAAATTACTATTGCACTCAATAGTGCATGCATCAATTTTATATAATGTGCCATATTTAACACCTCTAACACTCACCATAACACCTCTAACCATATTACATCTTGCATTAGAAAATATTGCATGCACACCTACATCTATTAGTTTTCTCACAAATAAAAAATATGCTAATCCAAGGATATACAACACACCATTAATCCTATTTATTCTACCATCAAGAAACCTAATTCTAAATTTACCATGACCAAAAATATTTAAACAAGAATCATCATCCAAGAACACATTACCTCCATCAAATCTTCATATTCAAAAAACCAAAATCTATTAGAGGTCATATGAAAAGATGCACTTGATTCAATCAAGCATGCATCATTACCTACACGAGTTGTCAAAGCTACAATATATGCATCACCATATTCTTTCTTGGATTGAGAATCAAAATCAAATCTCTTCTTCTTATTTTCTTCTTTGCACTCCTTACAAAAGTGTCTAGGATTACCATAGTTCCAACAAATAACTTTGGATTTCCTACTAGATTTAGATCTCCACTTAGATTTGGATTTATCATGCTTCTCATTCTTCTTTTCTTTTTCCTTGGGTCTTCCATGAACATTTAGGGTTTCCTTGGCATAGACGAATACCTTCCTCCCCATCTCTTCAAAAAGAAAAGAATCCACCACATATTCAATCTTCAAGATAAAATAAGTACTCCCAATATCCATAACAAGAGAATCCTATGAATTAGGCAAAGAACAAAGAACGAATTGATATTTCTCCTCCTCATCCATTTTGACACCAATTGACGCCAATTGATCCACAAAAATATTGAATTCTTCTAGGTGGTCTATAATTTTTCCACCCTCTTCCATCATCAAGGAATATAATTTCCTCCTCAAGAAAATATTATTTACTAAAGATTTGGCTTGATACATATCACCAAGTTTTTTCCATAGTTTTTGTATAGAGGTTTCTTTATGGACATTGATGAAAATAGAGTCTTCCAAGCACATTCTAATTAGACCCTTGGATTTATGATCCCTAACATCAAATTGAGCAACCAAACTAGGATTTATAGGCCTAATAACATTATCATCTATAGCATCCCATTAATCTTGATCTATTAACATATCCTACATCTTTAGCTTCCACATCTCAAATTTTTTTCCAAAAATTTCTCTACGTCTATTCTCTCTAATGTGCTTGCCATCTAAAATTCCTGCAACAAGATCACAAAGTATGTTCTACACAAACTACCACTCTAATCTAGATTAGTTAAAAAAACCTAATAAATCATGACTGAAACAAAAGGTGATCAAGCTATGATACCGCTTGTAAGGAAGCTAAGGTAGCAAATCAACTTCCTACACCAATCTTGAGAGAAGGGTTATGCAAAAAAAATTAGAGTTGAGAAATTATAAAAAATTAAACAAAAATAAATATAAATAATATTCATACCATAACATAGTGATTTATGTGGGGGAAAACCCTTTCGGGAGAAAAACCACACTCTAAAAGCTACCTAATATATTATTCAGAAATCAACAAGATTACAATAACACACACCACCACATGTAACTCTCCCTTTAGAACTCATTTTTGTGTACAATATGTTTTTACATCTCCCATTTCGGGGGACCCAACTTTCGAAGGCCATAATTTTTGATTCGTGTGTTTGAATGGAAAATTGTTTTAACTATCAAAAATCTCGTAAAGTGATCTATCAAGCTATAATTGGCTACACTATTTACAACCACTTTCAGACCCAAAAAAGGCCTCCAAGGCCTTCAAAATTGACTTTAAAACTTTGAAAAATGAAAACTTTAATATCTTAAAATCTAGACATGATATTGGAATGAGACTTTACATGCATGCTTATTTAGCCAATACGAAGATTTAGGAAAAATTCTGCATCAATCTGTGCTCAAATGTAAAATTAATATAAATAGTAACCTCATGTAATTGTAAGGTTGAGACACCATTTTCATAACAAATCCATCCCTATTTCTCTCTCTCCATCCCCCTCCCTATCTCCTATCTCTTTCTATCTCTCTCTCACCAATTCTTTATGTTTATCTCCCTCCCACTCTTTATTTCTCTATCTTTCCCTCTCCCTCTCCCTCTTTATCTCTCTCCCTATCCCTCTCCCTCTCTATCTCTCCATCTCTCCCTCTATCTTTCTCTATCTTTGAAATATCTTCTTCTCTCCCTCTCCCTCTTTATATCTCTCCCTCTCCCTCTCTATCTCTCTATCTCCCCACTATCTTTCTCTATCTTTGCAATCTCTCCTCTCCCTCTCCCTCTCCCTCTCCCCTGTCTCCTTTTATCTCTCTTGTCATTTATTTTTATTTCTCTTGGAAAAATTTCCTCATACTAAGTTTCAACCTAATTCCTATTTTTTATTATCTTGGTTATTTTAAGATCCAAGAGTACCCTAGAGATGTTGTTCCTTTTCATGACAATTCTGATGCAAATGTATCTTATCTATATCCAGAGGTTATTGATACTTGAGATAATATTAGAAGAGATATATAATCTCTTCTTAAATTGAAGGCTTAATATATACTCTTGTCCACTCTTAAAAGGCTCAACCTTAGAGATTATCCTTCACTGCTAATGAATTCATGAATCTATGTTCAGTTTTATGGTAATGCTATAAGGAAAACATAGAGAGAAAAGTCTAATGAGTATTCTAGCGAAACCAATTGTAAAAACCATATTTTTACAACATGTTTCAATGAGCATAAGGTAATTTATAAACTATGAAATTTATATCTAAGTAATCAAGCATGAGAATAGAGCCTCACATATAAAAGGGGAAAAACCATAATTATCCCAATATACGATCAATAAGATAAAGATATCATAGTAATTTGGAATAAAGTGATATAGAAATATAGGAACAAAAAAAGACTGATCAAGATATGTGGAATAAATTTATAAAATGTGTGTGTTTTATGAGCCACAAAACATGTTTACATTTTATGAGTCACAAAATGTGCTTGTGTTTTATGGTTACAAAACACACTCATTTTTTTGGTTACAAAATGTTCTCACATTTTATAATCCACAAAGAACTCTTATTATGACTTGGTATTTACCAATCCATAATAATATTGTATTATATGATTATGAACATAACATGAGCATGTAATATAGAAAATTGGAAATTTGGCCACTTTTTGTACCCCTTTTTCATGCACTCACCAAATGCTAACATAGGCTATTTAATTTAATTTTTGAGATTCAAAAACTTCTATCTAATATAATAGTCTATTAGAATCTCTTTATCATTATACATGACATCAAAAATATGTGAGCATATCACACTAAAAATATTGATAAACTTTCAGTATAAACCAGGTAATCCATGAAAATATATAACTTTAAAAATACTTGAAATCAGTGTTAGCCATTCAAAAATAACTTTAATTTTCTTAGTATCTATCTTTAATCCATAATTAGAAATATAAAAACCTATCAAAACCAATTCTTGGTACATATAACTGCATTTATATGCATTCATTAGTAATTTTTCTTCTCTTAATATTTTTAATACTAGCTTGATATACTCCACACATTATTTTTCACTTTTACTAGAAATTATAAATATTCATCCAAGTATACAACAACAAAATTACCAATATACAAACTAAATACTTCATCCATCAATCTAATAAAACTAATAGATGCATTTGTCAATCCAAAAGGCATAACTAACCATTATATAAAAATTATTTTGTGATGAATGTAGTTTCCATTCATCTCCTTTAATTCTTATTTTATGATATTCACTCTTAAAATTTGTCTTACTAAAATATTTTGCATGACTTAAAAACTATCCATGAGATCATCTATACTTGGCAAAGAAAATTTGTGTTTGATATTAATTTTTTATTTCTCTAGAATTTGTACAAATTATCCATTCTCCCCTTTTCTTTGGTCCTAAAACTACTAGTACTACACATGCATTCAAACTTTCCTTTATTAATTATTCAATAATTTTGCAATTTTCCTATTTAATTATTCACTTTTAATTGGTTTTAACATATGAGCTACCTTATTAGGTAAAATTTCTCTTGGAATTATATTTGTATGATGAATTATACTTCTCATTGGTAGTAACCCTTCAAGAATATTATAAAAAATAATATCATAATATTCTATCAACAATTTAGAATTTTTAGAGTGAATCACATATTCTTCTACCCTTTAGTACCTAATTTTTTCATGAAAATAAATGAATATTATATTTCTTCACATTCTTTAAAAACATTCTTTAAAAATGATTACCATTCACTAACATTTTTGTTTCCAAGAACATTCATTCTTTCACCATCTTCCTTCAAAGGTATGCTCGCACATGTTCGAGTCTTTTATTTTTCAAATTACAATTATTTTCTCTCCTATCATGTGTAGCCTTCCTATTAAACTATTATGGTCTACCCAATAAAATGTGACAAACATGCATTGGTTTTATATCACATATAAATTCATGTTCATATATTCCAATTTTAAATTTTACTAGACATTATTCACTAGCTAAAGTTTTATGATTCTTTTGTAAACAAGATACCTTATAAGGATTTTAAGATGTTATAACATTTTCAAATTTAGTTTCTCCACCATTTCACTTGTAACTAAACTATCAATACTACAACAATAAATAATAACTTTGTAACATTTACCTTCAGATTTTTATATAGTACTAAACAAAATTTTCCTTTGTACAAGTTCACCTAAAATTATGCATGGATCAATTTTGTTTCTAATAGTAACTATTCATTTTTTTGGTATACTTGTTCATTATTAGAAGAAACTTACTCATCCATATGTGACACTCTTGTAATTATTTAAATCTCATATCATACTCTCCTTGTGACTAATTACACTTAAATTCTCTATGAGCATCACCTCCATGTACCTAAAAATAAATGATTCCTCTTGATGATATTCTACCATCTCTTCCATATCTACCTCAAACTCTTTGATAATTATCATATTTACTATTGTGACTGTTTTAAAACATTTCCTTTGGATGAAAACCATCATTATGAGTCCCTCTTCTACTTCCTTGATTCCTTCCTCTTTAAAATATATTGGCTCTTCCTCGCTTATTCTACTTGGTCTAAAATATTTGCCTCAATTTTTCCTTAGCCTTTATGAAAAAAAGGTATGCTTTATCAAGAGATTGGATAATTAACATGCTCAATTCTTCATATATTGATCTTCTTAAACCATAGATATATGTAGCCAATTTTTCTCTATCATACTCATGAATTCCTAATCTAATATATAGCTTAAAATGCTCCTCAATATATTATTTCACACTCAAGTCTTTATATTTCATATTTTATAACTTCTTCAAGAGATTTGGTCAATAATTTGCATATATGAAATTAGCTCTTAGTTTCCTTACCATCCTATCCCATTTCTCAATTTTAGGCTTCGCCTTTCTATTCCTCTACAAATTAGTTTCTTTCCACTATAGTACTACATGAAATTTTAACTTTTCCTTTTCAGAATTTACTCTATGATGGTAAGTAATATCCTCCTATTAAAAATATTGTTCAAGATCATAAATCCAATCCAAATTTTTTTAGGATCTAAATTAATAGAATAATTATTCAAATCCATTCCACTTCTCTAACCAAGTCTATCGATATATTCCAACATCTTGACATCCTTACCCTCTTCTTCAAATAGAAAATGTTCAGTATAATTTTCCTCTTGGCCTTCATCATTACCGTTCAATTGAAGGTTTATGATACCTCTTTTAGATTATTATTTCACCACATTCAATTGATCATAGATATTCCTAATTTAGTAAAAATTTCCCCCATTCACTCTAGGAAAAGGTTTTTCTCTTTATCCAACCTTCTAGGTGGCATCTTAAAAACTAATGTAAACTACGTTAAAATTTGATAATCTGTAAACAATCAGTTCAAGTCTCAAGAATCTTTTACCCCAAACTCTCTTGATAGAAGAATCATGAGCATGTTTCCTTTCTTGATATACCTTAAATTTAACAACCTCAATCATGAAACCACCTCCTTAACCTTGATCTGATACCACATAATGCAATCAAAGTTAGAGGGTTCAATTAAATTTTATCCATCCTTGGCAACTAATATGTTCTTATTTAATTTATTATAAAGTAAAAAAAATGAGAATATCTTATTTTTTCTAAACTTAATTAAATTCCTCAAAAGTAAAAAAAATTGAGAAGTACAAGTGTGCTTATATTATTATGACATGAAATAAAATTTCTAGGAATCAACCAAGAATTACAATAATATCATATGACTTCACTCAACATATTTCTTGCTCTCAATTATCCAAGCTCTTTCTTTTCCTCTAATATTCATATTTTTATTTTTGTCTTCCATCTATTCTAAAATAATATTGGAACTCTCTCTATATAAGAGATTTAAGACATAATTTAGTGGTTAATATCATAATCTATACTCATTGAGCAATATGATAAAGATCAATGAACCGAAAATTATTATTTTCCCAACAATTCACCTTGGCGAGCTGGCACACCACCCTTGCATAGTGTGTAAGTTCACTAGTAAAATGATTTACTATCCTTGATGAAATAAGAGTCTCAAAATTTAATGTGGCTCCATATATAGCCTCTTTGAGGACCTATAGTGAAGTAGTTAACATTAATAATTTACATACATTTCATATACTTTTCGCATTGATAAAAAAAGTTACCATCATATTATAAATATTTTGTACTACTCTCAATTTTCATCCTTAGGTGATCAACATATGTGTGATAGTTACTAGTACATATAAATCAAATGGAAGGTTCTAGGTACATGATACAATCCATGATTCCAACCATGACCAAATATAATCAATTGTGGTGACTTGTGGTGCTTTTGATAACTTGATTATGCTTGTGGTCATAGTTAAGACTCGGTCTGGAATCTTGAAAATATGAGTTTGGTGATCTATGGTGCCTCAAACTTATCTTAGACTAATACAAAATACTTACAAAACAAATAAATGTTAAAATAAATATTTTGGTTGATGCAATATTTCTCTTACACCCTAAGACGTTCTTGCATCATTTATTACTATATTTTGAGTATTATTTTCAAATTTTGATTTAGTATCAACAAATATGAAACAATTGCACATTGCAATATCTATACTCTTAGAAGCCTAAAGGAAAATGATTCCATCTTCAGTTTGGTTAAATCATTGAACTCCAGTGTGGGCCTGATGGTGGAGGACATGGCCAATTTAAAAAGAGACTATGGCCCAAGGATGTCAACGCTGGAAAGGAACTCCCTATTGTTGCATAAAGACCTTGATATAATTATCAACCTTAACAAGGAGAAAATTGAATCCTTAGCTGAAGGGCTTGTGTTCTTGAATGAGAAGGCGAGGGATTGGACTAGAATATTTCTGTTTAGTGAGACGGTGAACAATGAGGTGGGTGAGGATGTTGACAAGGAGTTGTAGGTTGCGAAATTGGGCACGGGGCCGAGTGTTCGCACTTGGAGAAAAACTAAGAAGAGCAAAATGGTGCCAAGGCAGGATGTGGAGGAGGTCATGGATATACACGATAGGGTGATCTCTAAGGATTTGGAAGCAACCAAAATGCATAAGGAACTTCTCTAAATGTTGCTTGTTCTACTCTTTTTTTGTATGGTTTTGTTAATCTAGATTTTTGTTATTTGTTGAAATGGGGTGCTGATTGTTAGGTAATCAACCCATTTTTCGGTGTTTGATTGGGCAGCCAATTTTCTCTATCTTTGTTGTATTTTCTCTTTTTTTTACAAGGTTTCTTGGCCCCTTCAAAACCTATTTATCACTAATCAAAAACTTAGAGATTGTTGTATCATATCAATTGATTTTATGCTTAGCATGCTGATAAAATTGGTCATAGAAAAGGAACATAATAAACAGTATTTTACTTTCATAAAAATAAACTACATTTAAAATTTTGTTAATTTGTTTTAGCTATTCATTCATTTGGCAAATTATTATTTAAATATTGGTATTGATTTGCACAATAATTGAAATATTATTTTATTGCAATGAGATTAATTTATTTTTTATTTTGATGATTTATAAATAGAGTCAATTTGGATTGATATGCATATAATAGCAAATTTTTCATGCTATATGTTATAAATTTAGATGAATCTAGTTGACTACTGTATCCTAGGATTTCAAAAAAGCAAAATAAAAATATTTGAGTTAAAATGAGCCAAAATTTTAATAGTTATTTAGTGAATTTCAAGACACAAGTAAATGGGGTTGAGATAATAAAATACATTTGTTATTGGGAAGAATCATCCAACCTATTTATATTGAGTTATACTACTTGAGAAAGTAGCAAGAAACTCTAACTTGATCTCATTTGAACATAAAATGACAAAAAAAAGAAAAAAATATTATTTAAGATTATTACATTCTTTGTTATATTGAGGTATGGATGATGCTAATAATCTCTACAAATTTCAAATGTTACATGAATCATGTTTCCTTCCCCAACCTAAAAATAAAATTTTGTAATCCAAAAATAACCAACTCTCTTATTATAAAAATGTTAAAAGGTAAGCGGGTGTTTTAAAAAAGTTAAAAAGGTAATATTTGTTGGATTTCATCTCTTAGAACCCACTCCGTAGATTTATTCTTAGTGTTACATGTATAGAACACAAAATTTATTTGTGGCAATATGATTATTACTATAGTTGCACTTCACATTAAAACTATCTTTGAGTTTTCTTTCCAAACACATCTTCCAACTTGTGTAAAAATATAGTAGAGACACCTTATCATCATGCTCAAGTAATCAAATATTTATTTGGAACTTGGGCACTCTATTATCCTTTTGACAGTTGTCTAATCTCATCTCCTTTTGACACCTCTTGTACCAAAATTGAGCCAACAACTAATATGGTTAATTTTTTTTTTTTAAAAAGTGTGTTTTTGTCAATTTTTGATGTCTATGTGAAGAAATAAAGCTCATGTGAATTATATATCAACTCTTTTTTAAGATGATTTTCTTGTGAGAGTAATATGTTTTTGCAGTCTATTATATCATTGATTTATTATTTGAGTCCATTTTTTGTGCCAACCATGAAAATTTTAATGATTTTCACACTATGGAAATGTTTCAAATAATGTAATTACCATTATATAATATTTAATATAATGATAATAAATTGTATATATTAATTAAAAAATTCATCAAATATTTGGAGTCCTCACAAGCTGAGGCGACTTATGAAAATGAGTAATTTTTATCTTTTTATTAAGCTAAAAATAACAACTATTACTCATTAAATTCACAAATAAAGGTTCACCACTTCCAAATACAATCATGACTATTGTAGCCTTCCTAGCTATGGAGTCCTCTCAACTGTATGTTAACCAAACATCATACTTATGGTGGGGCTTGGTGTTTTATTATATTTTGGGGTTTATATTTTTTTTCCTTGCTATGCTTAGCCAATCATACCAATTGAGGTGTAATTATGAAACATATTTTATATTAATTATATAAGATGTTTTTAAATCTTATTTCCAATCAAGTGTTGAATTTGTGATGAGACTATCTCTAATGCATAAATTTGAGTGTTTAGTATAATTTGTTCACATTTTATACCAATAAATTGTTGAATGTGTGGTGGATTGTCTCTAACACATAAATTTGAGTGTCTAGTATACTTTGTTCAATTTATATACCAATCAATTGTTGAATGTGTGGTGAGACACAATATCTAAGATATAAATGAGGGAAGCTCACTTAAAAATTATTCACATAAACATGTGGACAAGTTAGTAAAATAAATTTGTATTTAAAACTGGATCCCTCTTAAGGTCTTACCTACTTTATTCTATTTATATGAAATTAATTATTTCTTTCAACCATAACACCTTTCATTGAAACCATATATATATATATATATATATATATATATTTGAGTGTCTAGTATACTTTGTTCAATTTATATACCAATCAAGTGTTGAATGTGTGGTGAGACATAATATCTAAGATATAAATGAGGGAAGCTCACTTAAAAATTATTCAGGCATAAACACGTGGACAAGTTAGTAAAATAAATTTGTATTGAAAAGTGGTTCCCTCTTAAGGTCTTATTTGTACTTTATTCAATTTATATGAAATTAATTATTTCTTGCAAGTTCATAACGCCTTTCATTGACACTATATATATATATATAAACACTAATAGAGAAAATTATGATAACCCACACTCTCCCTATGATCACTTGGAACCACTACCATAAAAAAGGAAATCTTGGTACTAGTGTGGAAATGTGTTTCTAGTAAAGACATAAATATTTATTATTCTTGATGAAATATAATGGAGTAATGTGTTTGAATAAGAAATCAAAATCTTGAATAAAAGAAAAAATTTAGGAGTTTCTTCCATCCACCTCCCATCTATGTAATAAACTACTTTTGATCGGAAGCCAAAGCCTATTATATTTAAAATCGTAATTTATAATTAAGAAAATAAAGGAATTTCAATTTCTTAGAAGATACACCAAAAAAATCATTTAATGAATTTAGGATATAAGTAATTATTTTTCTCATTATATTAGTACACTTTTATTAGGAGTTTGTTGCTATCTCCTTAAGGATATGCTCAAAATCAATTGATTGTTTATGTTTTGTTGCTTCTCCTAGTTTTATCTTGTGACCATCTTCACTTTTTTGCATGTTAATAAATTCCCCATATTGCTCCATGTTAGTTGATTCCTTCTCCCACTTCTATCTTGTGACCATCTTCATTTTGTTGCATGTTAGTTGTTTCTTTCTCCCACTTCTATCTTGTCACCATCTTCACTTTGTTGCATGTTAATAACTTTCCCATCTTGTAGCATGTTAGTCGATTCCTTGTTGCTGGAGATTGTAGATGGTGTATTTGGTATCCTTACAATATTTTTCATTTCTTTTGATTTGCCCCAAAGAACAAAATACAAACCTATGATAATCACAATCCCACCAATAACACTGCAATCAAGGAAAAGGTAATACAATTATGAATGTAGAGATAAAATAGAAACAAAATAATATATCATATAAAAAATATGATAGTTACCTTCCTAAATGAAGCTTCTCATCAAGAAAGATAGAGCTTATTATGGCCACTATTATTAATGCTAATGGGTTAAACATAGTGGTAAATACAGGTCCTTTTTTCTTTATGCACCATGTCATGAAACAAAAGGTTATTCCTGAAGATACAACTCCCTGCACAATTTAACACAATATTAAATTTGTAATAAAAGGACATAAAGATTACACTTTAACAAAAAAATATATATATCATAAATAATTTTATTATTTTTTCCTATAACTTTTTTAGTATGTATTATAAATTACTCATTATTTTAATATTTTTTATATAATATATAAAATTAGTTATAAGTAAAGATAAATATAGTACAAATTAAAAAACATCACCACCTTAAAAAATGATTTATAATACATAGTCAAAAGAATATCTAAAGGATGAAGAACATCTAGATGGTTAAATGTAAGTGCATCTAAAGCAAAACAAAAAAGTACAAATAACAAACAAATTTCAAATACATACCGAATAGATTATAGTAAGAAGCTGGACATTCCAACCTAGATCCCACACCTCATAATGATCTCCTTCAAAGATTAGTGTTACAATAGCAGATTGTATGGTGACTAGAAAGCACATTATGGTAGTGTTGAAGTATTGAGCTGGATATTTCTTAGTAATGCTTGTCTGCATTGAACAATTGTAAACACATTAAATCAAGACATGTAACCCTTTTGTTTTTCGTAGAAAACATAATTACCTGTAAAATAAACCATGCTGAAAAGCAGATACAACTGGTTAGCACCAACAAGAAGCCTTTAGTCAAGTCTTCCATTTTACCATTTCCTTCATTGTGTGCACTTAAGTGGAAGGGTGATGGCCACACTTGTATTTTCATTCCTTTATAGAATGTCATAGTCATGGCTCCACTCACACAAACTAAGGTTCCAAGTATCTTTGCTCGACCAGCTCGACTCCTAATGTCTACACTTTCCATGCTACAATAAATTGAAAACATTAAAACTAAAATTTATAATTTAGGTTACATTATTCTAAAAATGAAGTCATGGATATAAATAACAATGTTAAAAGCCTTACCGAAAAATGATAGCCATAAGAAAAGTAATGATAGGTATTAAATTGAGAAGTGCAGTTGCAAATGTAGCTGTTGTGTATTTCAATCCCGCATAATAAAAATTTTGGTTCACTGTGAGTCTACAAATAAACATACAATAAATCATCAAACACTCAAAATAATTGACAACAGAATATGATTAACTATCCAAACAAACCAATAAATCAAACACAGAAAACAATCGACCAAAAATATAGATAACTACCCAAACAAACCGCTAATGAAAATTTCACAGAAGATCTTGAATGTTAGCTTGGGCCTTGTCTTCCTGCCACAAACGCAAAAATAAATTAAAAAAGAACTAAATATTTTTAGAAGTATTTTTCAAACTTTTTCTTACCTTTCCAAGATCCAAGCCACAGGAGCTGTAACTATTGTAGCAACTAAGTGCCTATAGAATACCAACACAAAATAAGACATTCCCTGGTTTAGTGCCATTTTTAATATTATATTCAACCCTGCAAAGCCAATCTGAACAGATATCATGGCCAAACTTGGCTTTGATTTTTCAAAGACCACTGATAAATCCCCACACCAATACTTTCCTAGTTCAGCCATTCTCCTTGTCTAAGCAGACCACAGACTTTTCAGTGCTTTTTTCTTCTCCTCCCTCATGCTCCAAAACAATCCTGCTAAACCTGTGGTACAGCTTACACAACTTGTGATTTCCATCCGTCTACTTATTTCTTTCCTGGAATGCAATGAATGCTGCATATTTACCACGTGTCCAACGATTCTCTTCAGCTCTGAGAGGAAGAAGATGAATTTAGACTAAAATTGGAAAAAAACTAGATATAAAAGCATAAGAATTGCGTTAGTGCGTAAGCGCATACGTCACTGAAAAAGACAGTTGGTGGTGTGGTTTACAAGTTATTTTAGGTCACTTTTCTCTGTAAATCAATCAAGTGCTTTTCGACTAAACTGAAGCGAACCATTAAATCCTTTAGTTTTGCTTGAAACGAAGAGGGTAGTGGGAACCAGCGTTGTCAAAAGCTAACATTATGTCTTGAATTAAAGACCTTGAAATGTAAGTGGATTGACAAGCCTTGCAGGATTGTTTACTACCTTTGATCTTGCTTAAGTTGATTCAACATTCTTTTAATTGTTTCTTAATATAAGAGGAATTATTTTTGTTTATTCAAATTCTTAAATACACAAATTGAGTTTTATGTGAAGATTATATTAAGAATATTAAGACAAGTCGAAAGCAAAGATTGAGAAATTATTAGAGATTAGATCTATGTGCTCGGTTCAGGTTCACTCTTGCATAATTGATTTTGTAGTTTCAAAAAGCGACCATGTGGCAAAAGTTTTATAGATTTTGATATAATGCCCTGCCATGCAACCCTAAAGGAAGTTGTAATTAACAACTTAAGCGAACCAATTTTTTTTTAAAAGTGTAATTAACATACACATTCACTTACTAATTAACAACAACCTCTAAGGCTACAAGGTTGGGATTACTTAAACCCACAACAACATACTTCATTAATATCATTGCATTTAATTACTCATGTAGTAAACATTAATATAACATACACAATCAACATAAGATAAGAAGATAACAACCATGATATAAATTCATTACTAAATCAACTGGTTACATCACTCATTCCCAGAACGAGGCAATAAAACAAAAGTGTTACAATTACATAATTCCACCTCACAAATATAAGAGGGCTAAAATAACTTATTACAATTTGAAATATTACAAAGCTTTGAATTAAACACAAGAACCCGCGAGCTGTCCAACTGGATGTCTCGCCTCCAAGTACTGAAGATAAAGGGAGACCCAACAGTGTACGATGCATGTTCCACCCAACCAAGTGGTATCTGAAGGCCCACCCCCCATGCTAGGAGATAGTAACAACGTAACATAGACAAAGATCTACAACCTCTAACCAAAGGCTGACTCATACTGACTCATACTGACATAATCAAATAAATGCTCAACACAAGTATAACTCAAGTACAACTTTCACATCACTGACATAGGTTACATTGCTTCCAGACATAAAATAGATCAAGTATGTTTAGAGAACCATACATATAAAACAAAAACCAACTGTTGTCCTAGACAGAGTGTCATCGCATAGTTAGTCATGAGATCTCCTTTGGGCATTCTTCATAGGCTCCGGATATCCTGGTGACCTCAACCGAACCCTGACTCTCATGCTCACTCACACAACATCAAATACCTCTCGTACTGACAAGATAGATGACTATGCCATTTCAGGCTTTCCCACTCATCCCAAGTCTAAATGAACCCTTGTGTCTATGAGTGAGGATAAATTATCTTGATTAGTGTGAAAGACATCCTAATCATCTAAATACATTAATTTAATTATCACTTGATTAAATCACTTCTGAAGGTTACTCGGTTTACCTCTTTGGGCTCTGACGCCTAACAAAAGCCACTCTTCTAATGGACAACACACCATACAAAATTATACTCTAAGGGAAACCCAAGTGCATACAACCTAGGCATCATAACCACTCCATCTCAAGGAGGAAACAAATAATAGAACTCGCTCCAAACATCTTGGAGGCAACAAAACACAAAGTCCACTCCTTTCACAGAAGGTACAAAACATCCTCATTCGTGGAAATTGGGTAAATTACTAAAAATACACCATGCACAACCCAAGGGAAAAAC
Source organism: Sequoiadendron giganteum (assembly GCA_007115665.2). Taxonomy (NCBI): domain Eukaryota; kingdom Viridiplantae; phylum Streptophyta; class Pinopsida; order Cupressales; family Cupressaceae; genus Sequoiadendron; species Sequoiadendron giganteum. The sequence goes on along the minus strand of CM021102.1, from coordinate 253,782,797 downwards.
AACTGGTCGACATAAAGAATTGACAACCCTTATCCTCTAAGATCTTCTAGAAGACTTACAAATCTGGATTAACACTTAAACTCATTTCCCAAAATACAACCTGTCGACATAGCTACATAAAGCATTCAAGTCATAATTCAAATCTAATATTTGGATTCCTTAAATCCATACTCATAAAACAATAGGTAACATTGACAACGTCAAAGACACGAAAATAGGTTAACTCAAATAATCATTTAACCCTATTACCTCTTCCATTGTACCCAAAAAGACTCAAGATCTCACAACAAACCAATGTTTGAAAACACAGTGTGTATCCCAACATGCATGATAACAATCAAGATCAATCTCAAAATGATAAAGCCAACTCCCTCTGCCTCTGGTACTATTACTGACCACAGTTTGAAATCCAACAATTAACTTACACATACTTTTACCATAGTCATTTTACATTATTCTTTCCAATCAAGTCACAAAGACATAATGCTAACATTGAAACACAAATCAACTTACTATTCTCATACTTAAAAATATGCAAAAAGAACCACTTCAAATCTCTATGACCATTAAGATACACAATCTTTACCATAATGCAATTTAATCTTACATTTACCATCATACAATATTGCACTGCAATAACTATCTATCACACTCTACATAATCATAATACACATGTAATATAATACTATCAATTTAATTCATTAACCAGTTATCAATTTATTGAATTCCTCAATTAAGAAATTAGATATTAATTATCTAAACCCAAATTACGGAAAGTAATTACTTATTCAAACATCCAAATCGTGGATAAAAGTGTAGGATAAGGCACGGGTGGAAATCTATTGCTAAGTCTACATTCTAAAAACATAAGGGACACGGTGAATACACTAACCACGTAACCCCGGGTGGCGACCGCCATAGAAACCCACTTAAAAATTCCCTAAGGTCGCTGTGGATAACTCGCTAAGACAATGACATGACAAGGGTGAGTACACGGTTGGCGACCATTCGCCAAGACCTAACTTATATCACAGTCGGAAACTTACACACAACCTAAGTCGTGGCAACTTACTTTTATTGTTGATGTACAAACTACAGCGGTCGATGCGGATTAAGTGACTGAGATTGCTCAATCTCCACCGGTGACCACACTGCTTCCATCGGCGACCACAAATAAGAACGTGGACGTCACCATCTAGAAATCTCCATGCGAACACAGAGTCACCATTAACCGCGCCATGCATGGAGCGATATATTCATACAAAACAGTTATCAGAGGCGGTGGATCCTTACCAAGTGAAAGGATTAAAATACTGACAGTAGGTTCCCCCAAATCCATTCGCGATCACAAGACAAAAGCTTCTAAAATATTCCATGACGGAAAACTAGACACAAGGAAGATAGCAATAGTTCAGAATTAATGGAGAAAGGATGATTACAGTTGGCGAACGACGAAGATGGTTAACTTAAATCATTGTTCAACCAACATGCATAGGGGAGGTGATATCACTTCCCATATCCCCAGTCGAAACCATTGGCAGAGTCTGCTCGATACCAAGCTATCCCTAGAGATAATGCACAACAGGGGTGGCAAACATAGATCAATAATTTACCACGCTAACAACTTAAAATAACTGTAGGTTAATTCCAAGCCACATGGCCGGATAACAGAGGAGGTCAAGGCGTGCGAGTACATTGAATCGACATTAATGACAAAGACCTGGTAAAAGAAACTAGCGCCATGACTCAATACATAATTCAACAATATTAGAAACAGGGAAACCTAAAGAGTATGGCTGATCTGCCATAAGGAAATAAGGATAAATCAAATGCGGATAGAGCCCTTAACAGATCAGGTGAATGCCTAAGGTATATTAAGACCCTCACAGTGGCTCAATCAAAAACACGACTAGGAAATCCTTTTAATTAAAACTCAAACACAATGATGATGAAACAGTGGCAAGGAAAACAAAGGATAAAAACCAGAGCAAGTTTTGAAAACAAGAGCGTCTAATGAGCAACCTATTGCTTTCAAAATCCAAAGCATGATAATATGAGATCAACTTTCTTTGGGTTTGTTTATTTAACAAATATTTTTCGATAGTTTCAAAATTCTAATCATTCATTTTCTTTTCCTATGTGCATGCAGGTTTAAAAGGAGTAGATTAATCCAGAAACCAAGCTCTGTTTTCCAGAAGATCTGAACAAACCAATAAATCACAAATTAACAAGAGAACCTGATACACTGCACAAACTAAATGCTGAAGTTTCGAAGCTATCAAATTGTTGCTTGTGCAACCTTCGCTGAAAACAAGCCTTGAGACAAGAAGCTCCAGGTAATGGAAAATTTTCTGTAGAGCCTCCTCCAAAAATCCCCTCTGTGAATCCATTTCCCACCCACTCTCTCTCAATTTCCACTTGCACTTATGACATAAATCAAAAAATATCCTTCACAACGAAATCCAATTTGCATGCAATTTAAAATATCTTCTAACAACCAAATTCAATTTCCATTTAATTTGATAATTCTAAATAATAAATTAATTCCAAAAATTGAAAACTACTTTCCAAAATACAAATTTAATTCCAACTAATTTAAATGAAATTCCAAAATTAATTTTAATTTTTTTTCTTTCAATTTTCTTAACATCACATTTAATTAATTAATTAAATTATTTAATAACTAAATTCAACCCCATGGATTAAATTTAATTAATTAAATAAATTAAATTTTATCAATTAATTTAAATATAAACTTCTATCCACATTGCATAATTTAAATTAAATAACCATCAACATGATTTAATGCAATCATTCTAAATAATTATTTCCAAATCAAGAATCCTTCCAAAGTTAAATAAGATTAAAGAAAAAAAATCAACGACTCGACACACACGACTGACGACACACTAAGGCTAGGGTATAGAATTGACACATGTTATGTAGCTACTATCTCCCGTTCAACTTAACCATTGGATTGACATGCTCAAACCTGTGAAATTAGGTGGAGTCGATGTCATGTACCTGCAAACCTGAAAACATAGTAACCAACATCATATAACATAATAACATAAAATACACACCGTGAAGAGGAAATCATGGATTCGTAGGGCACTCACAAGCGAGTGATGCGAACCCATCCCCTTCACCAATACACTCATCAAGACTGACATTTCCATCTTATTCAATAATCTCATATACAACCACATGTTATATCCACTAACATCATTACACCAATTAATGCATGTAAACTAAAACATCAGATAAACCACATCACATCACATAAAATAGTTCGTCCCTCTATAAATAGTGATCAAATACACCCACAACATAAAGTATCTAAATATCCATAAATATAATTCAAAGAAAAATAAGGACATACTATCCAATCCAGAAAGGAAAACGGAGGGGCATTACAACAAATTTTAGTTTTCTACAACATTAATAAATCACTTTGAGACACCTAATATAGTCATATTTCATATTGAATTAAGAGCTAATTACTAGCTTATTATTTAAAATTCTAAGCATTAATTTTAGCATGTTTGTCTTTCTTAAGATATTAAATTAATCAATTTATCCTAGGAGATTTGTGTATAGAGCTAGTTTATCTCTTTAAAGATATGAAATTTTTACATAGGGCTTACATTCCTTGGGGCAATGACATCATAAATTTATAATAGACATTCTTTGATGGCATCTAATTTATGAGATCATTTATTTAAATTATTTTTTATTTTGCTTTGATACTAACACCTATTTTCAAACAATTTTTATGAGACACATATCACGTGACATATTTTACCAAGGGTATTCTGTATGGTTTTCATGATTACCATTAATTTTTATTCATAATCTATATTAATGATATCCCTCTTCCTAATGAATATATACTTACTAACATGTATACATATTTATGTTATACGATCTTATCATACTTGTCCATGCCAATAGTATTTAATGTGCTCACATTAGTTTTCCTAACACTTATTATGTTAGATATTTGACATGTGATACTTATAAGACAAGTTATCTTTTACATTTAGTACTTTTTCCACCACTCCATGATCATAACTAGGAACAATATTGGGAGAAATATGAAAGATTATGCTTTCATGATAATATCTCTTACTCCTCTTTTATGGTGTTATATGATACTATCTTTATTTTATATTATTATTAAGATTTACATGATTTATCTTATATTATCTATAGGAGAAAGAGGTTGTATACTACCTTGTTCTTTTGATCCCAAATCATTATCTTTATTAAAAAACTTACAAACAATATTGAATCCTCGAGGGTGATTATAAGATCATCATTGGTCAAATAATGGCCATAAGTGATAATGAGAATGATAAAAAATAGACTCAAGTAAATTCATGTGATGAATAAGTTAGAATCTTTAAAAAGGGTAGTACTAAAAGTTGTAAGAAATTGAATGTAGTTTGAATGAGTTACTATTTTTTAAAAAATATTTAGATTATTTTGGTGAAAATCAAATAACTCAAAGAGACACTACTAATTTAAAAAAAAATTAGGTACAACTTTGGTCAGTCTAATCATGAGGAAAATTAATATTTTTCATCAAAATTTGTATATAATTAAAGGACACATGAGCATATATGACTCATATTCATGTGATTTTTTTGGTAAAAAAATAATTATTTATTATTTTTAATATAACTTAAAAAAAATAAAGAATATTTTTTCGATCAATCTGCTTATAAAATATAAAAAATATTTTTTCAATAAACCTCCCAGAGTATAACACATTTTTTGCATTTAAAAAAGATACATGATTTGAAGGTTATGAGATTTTTTCAATATTTATATCTATTAATATAATTTAAATAATAATTAAATATTACAATTGTAATGAGGAATATATCATATTTTTAGAATTCCAAGAGTTTCCTATGTGAGTCCTTTCTATTTTATTAAAACTAGTTAAAAAAGTCTATTAGCTTCAAAGGGAAAAATCAAGGATATTTTATGAACTGTCATGCCCATAAAATTTCGCTAGAAAAATCCAACAATTTTTTTTTTTAAACATAGGTTTATAACCTATACTCAACCAAACCCCTTGCATAGAGCAACTCCTAAAGCCTAACATCAAATTGGACATGGAACTTCACCAAGTTAAATTAGCTAAAAGGGTCACGTTGATCAACTTCTATAGACAGGTGCTATACATCGAGGACTTTAATTCGAGAGTTGGAGATGCTTCGTTTGGTTGCGATTTCAACTATCAAGTGATAGAGAAAGATACCATTAAATAACTCCTTCCATTTAAGGCACTGCCAAATAACTATACTTTGTTATATCTTGTTTGAATTGAAATCAAAATCCTTATAAAATGCTACTATCAATGTTAACCTAATTCTCTGTGATGCGAGTTCATATGTGGTTATCGATATTTCTTTTATTTCATTTACCAATTGAAGGATATTAGCTCTCTAGAGGCTTAATGTAAAATTATTAATCCTACTAAAAATATTATTAATTAACACTCCCACCTTTGACATTAGCCCAATATTTTTACTAGGAAAAAAAAATCTCCAACTATATAATGTTTTTTTCTTCTCTTAAAACATTAACGTAAAGCACTATTGCTATATCATGGTAGCAAACTAAAACAATATCATGTCCTAATTTTTTTGCTAGGACACAACTAACAATAATACTAACCTAACTTCACTTATAATTCGAAACAATAATCTATATAACATCTAAAAATATTTATCCTCTTATAACATTATATATTTTATATGATCCCACTTTTTTTTTTTTTTAATTAAAATAACTAAATCACTTATTTATTTACCAAAAATAAGATTCATAATATTAAATAATTCACTTTAACATTATATATATATATATATTAAAAACATTATTCTTTTTCTTATTCATATTTCTCTTTTTTTTCTTTTTCTTTTAACTTGTTCTTATTCATATTTCTCTTTTCTTTTTTCTTCTTTTTAGTTTCCTTCTTAAAGGATAGGAGGAGGAAAGTAATTAGAGAGAACTTATTCTATTTTTTCTAAAAATTCTCTAGTATTACGTGGAGCTCTCATTTTTTGTGCTTTACATATCTTTCTTTAGTTATTTGAATTAATAGAGTCTTAGGGAATATATGTTCTTTTTCTTTATTCGGGAGATTATTCAAACCATGTGAATAGGTGGAAGATTCTGAAATAAACTAAAGTGAATGGAATAGGCGTGTCCCCAAAATGGAAATTTCTAATGCCTCCCCCACTATGCTAAACTTACAAAGGCAACTTCCTTCGTGATTTTGCTTTATTTACTTTTTCCATTTATTTTGACTTAGCCTTGTTACTATGCGAGCGTGTCGACACAAATCATTTCAAAATCTTACGATTATTATTGTCGCAAATCTGTAAGCTGCTAATAGAATGCTAGGTAGTCAGGTTTACATAAATATCAGGCTCTTTTGACTTGAATCGATGGTAGCTTACAAGGAAGAAACGACATTACTATTTCACCATATTGTAAGGAAGTTTAGTTATACTACTGCCGCTATTATAAATCCAAACGCAGCTCTTGCATTAATAATAATATTTATTATTATGATTCGATTTCCCTTCTACTTGACCATATGATTATGGAAGGAGAAATCCAATGGAAAGCGATGGAATAAGGGTACCAACTACAATATGAAACAACGGGGTGATCACCAAATCATAGCGGCGGACAACGATGATTAGGCATTTTGACTTACAAGAAAATCGAGTTGCAGATGCAATCGTTAACCATAGGGCAGCTTATCTACCATTTACGAGGAGGAAAAAGGTTCAAAGAGATGGAATCGTGACATACTTAGGCCACAAGGAGTGTCGGAAGCACGGGTTCAGCACCCAAAATACAACAGTGATACTTTAGGCTGATACTTGTCTTTTAGAAGTAAGTATTCAAGCTGGTATCAATAATTGGACCTCAGGGAAAAGCTTTCTGCAATGGCTGTAAGGAACGGATCAGAGAGTAAAACACATCTCATGTAATCGGATTATCGGCACTTGACTGCAAAGGTTTTAGTGTTGCTTGACTGTAGCATTCACATCTTTCAACGAATCCAGTTAACTTGACGTGAAATCAGTAAGGTAGGGATAGTGGGGGGTGATCCGTAGCTGCCAGGTTAGGTGAATGTTTATTAGACAATTGAATACACCTCATCCACTTGGAGGTTAGCTGGAACAACTTGACCAGTATGCAAGGATCAGTTTGCAATGACCTAATACTTACACCTAATGGTTCACTATCATCAACCAATAATATATCATCCATGGCGCATATGACAACATATTACTACACCATTAATTCTTCTTAACTGCATTGGCCACGATTCTGCATTCACAATTAATTTAAATTTCTTGATGGCTAGTTGATAGGTCGTGATCTTGTGTCTAGTTACTATCACTCTTCATACTGATGCCTGACATATTTATTAGTGACAGTCCTGAATCCACACGCTAGGCTGCTCTTCATGCACTTGACTAAAATCTCTTCCTAGATTTTAAGCAATTAGTTGGTGTGATGGGGAACTACCTCTAATCTCAGTCTAACCATCATGACTAGGATTCAACACACCACATCTAGCCTCTTTTCTTACTCGCTATCTTTTCATTTTAGAGCTTTCCCCTCCCCCGTCACCCATCTCTCAGAGCACTCAGAGTAGGCCCTTTCAACACGGCAAAAACATACATTTGATAAGTTAGGTTTAGTACTGTAAATCTGAACACGCCACCATAACGTTCAATGATGTGTGGCATTTCAGATCTACCTATTAAGGGTACACCAAAAAAGGGGACGATAGACAGGAGGAAGATAGAAGGCGTGCCAGGGAATAAGTATCGATCTCTGCAATAATTATTTTCTGCAAAACTTTGGGACAGCAACACAAGTCAATTTACTCATTTAAAGGAGATCATGAAGTCTCTATTACATGGTTGACAGCTAAGGTATTATCTCTTATTCTTATATGCTTCCCAATTAAATCATTTTACTTTGACTGTCCAGAGAAAACAATCTTTGAACTTTTGTTTATTTGGATGAGGCGGCAGGGCTCTTCTAGATTCCTTGATTTTGAAGAAATCATGCTTTCATTCATCTATACAACTCAGAGTTGGAGAGTTGCTCTGTGAGGACTTGGCGAAATCACATCTCCAATCATGAAAGAATGTTGAATACTAAGCTCTCTAATATGCTGGGGTAGCTCTCCAAAATTGAATGTCCAACACCGTTTGGCCACACATGAAGACGAAGAGCATACAGTGAGGTTACTAAGCTGCAGACTTGGCGCTAATACCCAAAGATGGGAATATCGATTTCTAAAATCATAGTGTGCTGTACTGATAAGAATATTGCATTAGGAATGTATGTCCCATAAGGGTCGGCCTGTGTGTGGCCTCATTCCACACTCAACCGCCTCCTAATCTACTCATTATTCTTCTTCTTTTTAATCTTTTATTCATTTATTAGCCTTAATCTCTCTGTTTGTCTGGTTAAAATGTATGTGTTATAGAATCTTTTAATGTTCTATATAAATTTTATACGTAGTACAGGAAATATATTACTTATGTTGTTGTTTTCTTACATCTTTTACCTATCACATAAGGAAGTTTAAGAGTTCACTTCTCAACATTGATTCACCAAGGATCAAATGGAGTTATAGCAAGCAGGTTATTCCAAATATGAGTATGTCCAAGAAAAAAAAGGACCCCTTTTTTCATAAGATACAATTTTCACTACTTAAACTTTCCATATTACATTTTGTACACAAGGATGTAATAATTAACCTGCAATGGAATAAACTTACTCTTTCTATCTTTTCATTAAGTAGGTATAAAACCCATCTTTCTAAACATGCAATAATACCAATATGAATGAAGGAAAATAATGATTTTCATATAAGAACTTAGGCTTGCTCTCCACCCTACCGTAATGGCGTCATGGAGCCTCGTGGGCTCTAGCCATACCCCGAGCAAGGATTATTTTAGCTCCATGATGATCAATGGAGTCTTTTCTCATTTTTAAATTTTTATAATGGATGAAACAAACATAGCACAAATTTCATGTATCAAGGCTCTCTACTTTCTATCTCCAACCATGATCTATACAATATGTCCTCTTCATACAAACAATAAACAAGGGTAAATGGAAATGGGGAGAACTTATCTCTTTTCTTTTAGATGGAAGGAATGAACTCTTGTATCCATCTTTCCACTCCAAGCCAATCCATCTTGATCACTATCTTTCCCAAGAGGTTGAATCCTCTCCTCTTCTCATTCTTTCTACCATCTCCATTCAAGTTCTCCAAGAGGAGAAGTGGGTAGCACCCCACTCATTCTTCTTCTTCAAAATATATAGAAGTTTCAACTTGCAACTCTTGGATGGGGATGTGTGGAGTGTACTTTTCCTTCATAAATGAGGGTCTTTTCCTTATCAAATAAAATACATGCACTTGGACAAACCCTCCATCTTTCCACCCCATCCTCTCCTCAAAATTCGTCACTCATCATTATGAGGACTTTTTCAGGGGTCAAATCATGTCTTTGGAGCACTATTGTATGCCTACTTGACCCCTACCACTATGGTATAGACCCTAGGGGGTTTATTTTTGCACCCTAACCCAAAAATTTGACCAACAACTCTCATTAAAAGCCCACTCAAGGTTCTATCCGAGTTTCAAACTTAGCTAGGGATTTCCAAGACCTAATCCCCACTTACACCTCACATGAATCCCAACTAAATGCCTTCACACCCTTAGTCCTCCAATACATTAACTCCACTTGTTTCTAGGCCCCGAATGGGGTCAAATTTATATCCTCATGAAGTAGTCTTTTGATTCTCTCTTGATGGTTCTCCTTTCTCATGCTAACATTGTTGCTTTCCTGCACATTACCAACGTGATCGTAAGTATCAATTTTGTATCACATTAATTTGTAGTTGAACATTCTAAGCTTTAACTATATAATAATCCATTTAGAATCTAATTTGCATTCCATGGTATATGAGTGCAATCCACTTCCATGGTAATGAAAATAAAACAAAATGTCAAAATGATATGCAAGAATATTTCCAAAAGATCACCTTATTTATTATCCACAATACATTTAATCATCAATTCAAGAAAACATATAACAATTTGTGGTTGTACTAAGTACATACGAAGTAGGGTCTTACATGAACTCTCAACCTATTATTTCCATGGTAATGGAAGGTTTGAGATACTGAACCTTGATTACAATGCAATCTTGAACTAATCTTTTAGGGAAAGAATTTTCTAATTAAAAAATGATAGGAAAAAAATATTTTTTCTAAATAAGTATCCTTTTTAGAGTGAATATCCTTTCTAAAAACAAATATCCATTATGATAAATTATATTTCTTATAGGTTCATGTAATATTTCTTTATTGAGGTCCCTAATAGAAACACATACATTCTCTATTGAAATAAGAACATTTTGTGATTTTCCAATTTTATCATTTTCTATTATTGGCATCAAATTCAATAATAATAATTAAATTACAAGATTTTTTTAATTATATCTAGTGGTAGATAAGTCAAAAGTGAAAATATGGATAAATATGGTTTAGTGAGTATTCATGAAGGAAAATGTTCTTCTTTACACCCAGATGCACTACAAATTAAATTTATTGATGTTCAAACATCAACTGAATTTGTTTAATTTAATGAACTATTTGATAAAAATGAAACTGAACATGGTATTCAAAATGGAAATATTAAAATTTATAATGAATGTAGATACAAATATGAAAACGAAAAATGAAAATTAAAATCAACATGAAAAATTTGAAACTTTTCATGAAACATCTTAGGATAAGAGTAATATTGTTGATAAAAAAGATAAACGTAGACAAAGTATTGAATAATTCATATAAGAACCATATGATGTTGAAAATGCACTTTCACTATAAATTCTAATAAAATTGATGGAATTGATAATGTCCTTGTACACTTAGAATTAATACATCTATAAATTATATATGTAGGAAGAACCTTTATTAGAAAGAAAATGAAATCCCAAATCTATTAAAATTAAGGTGCCATTTACCTTGTAATCATATTTACTATTCATGTATCTAATAGAAAACTTATTACAAATAAGCAATACCACTCTTAATACAAGAGGACAACAATACACAACAAGCTCAAACTTTAGAATGCTGAGAGAATAGTATTTGAGAATTGCAGTCAAACACCTCAAGCTCTAGAAGACAATAATGAACATCAATTACAAGCTATAGAAAGCTGCCCTAATTGATGAGGTTGATTCTTGGCTAGAGGCATTAGGAAATATTGTCAGAACACTTCCCTCACACAAGTGACATGAAACTAGCTTACTAAGCAAAAAAGCAGGAAAAAAACTCCATCGAGAAAACTAGAAACCCCGAGGTTTTAAATGTGTATTGAGAAAAAAAAATTGATTACAATGTAGTCGATTCTCAAAGGAATCAATTTCCTTTTTCTTTAACTCGATTACTCCCAATCCGGGATCTCACATCTTCTCTCCCTATCTTGATGCCATCTACTGCAATCACAAATTGAGCTCCTCTCTAGAACAAAACCTGATCAAGATCCTTTCCAGAATAAAATTGCCGATCCTCCTTTCTCTGGAAAAAATCTCCCAACACAAATTGGGTTGAACTGCTCATTTTTTCCCTAAAAACTATTATCTAACTATCTTTGTTTCTTCTCTTTTGCATGAAAATGGATCTAGAAGAAACAACATTGCTAGCGTCTTGTTTACCAACCACAATGGGACACATGCCTGGGTCAAAACAAGGGACAAGAATCTAACCACAACAAAATAGAATCAACAACACAACCAAAATGGAATTTTGAAAACAAAATGCAAAGAAAAATAGATGGGGAATGATGCCCCTGCATCAGGCTCTCCAGGGGAAACAAAAAGATCATGAACTCATGTTCATGAGGTCATCTATGTAATGACCATATGTAGAAATTTTAGGTGCAGTCAACTAAGAAGCATCCTCTAAAGGATGATTTACACCATTTCACCAAATACCTAAAATACCCTTTGCCACGAGTCTTCTTCAATAGTTGTGTATCTAGAATGAATTCAATGTTGAGCAGAATGGATTTAGTCACTTGATGGTCTTCAACAGATTGCAACTTGAAATCTACTTTTTCTTCATCTATAGCACCCTTGCATGGATACAAATCTGCTACATTGAAGATTAGTGAAATCTCCATGCCTGGAGGAAGACTAATCTCATAGGCATTCGCTAAAAAATTTCAAAGAATATTGCAAGGATCAAATTTATTCATCTTCAGTTTATTATATTCACATGTAGGAAATATTTCCCTCCTAAGGTGAGCCAACACAAGATCACCCACCTAAAACTGAACCTCTCTCCACTTCTTATCAACATATTGTTTGTATTGTTGATTGCTTCCTTCAATATTCATCTTAACCTCCTCGTGAAGGTCATGAATGACTTGGGAAAAATATTCACTATCTGCACTTATTTTTTCCATGTCACTAAGATTTTTGAGTTCCAAGACACCCCTAGGATGCATTTCATAAATAATATAAAAATGATCAAAACCTATACTTCGATTTGGAGAATCATTGTAAGAAAATCAACCTAGGATAAACACATATCCCAGTTACCATATGTTCCCAACAAGGGACCTCAACATGTCACCAAGACTTCTATTTACTACATCAGTTTGGCCATATGTTTGTGGGTGATTGGCATAACTGAGACTAAGATGTGTTCCTAGCTTTTTCAAGGTTCTCCAAAAATTCCCTACAAACTTCATATTTCTATCGAATATTATGCTCCTTGGAATACCATGTAAATGAACCACTTCTTGGATTTTTTTATAGCAATATTGGTTGTATCACTAGTCCTTTTACATGGGATAAAATGTGACATTTTAGAGAACCTAGATCCACAACTACAAATTTAGAATCATTGCCTCTTTGAGTCCTAGGAAAACCCATAACAAAATCCATACTTATAGAAGCTGAGGGTAGAGATGGAACTGAAAATGGTTGATACAACCCAGTATTTTGAATTCTTCCCTTTGCATGTTGACATAGTCTACATCTCTCCATATACTTCTTGACATCAAAATTATTTCTTGGATAGTAATAGTGTGTACTCACTTGTAGGTAGGTTTTACCTTGTCCAAAATATCCTCCTAGACTTCCACTATGTTTCTCTTTCAAGAGATTCTCCGTCATGGATCCCCTAGGTATGCACAATTGACTACCTTTGAACAACTAAGCTTCTTATAGCATAAAATAAATCCAAGGACCTATCTCTATTGATTGGACTACTGCAAGCTTGATAAGCATCTTTGAAATCTAGATCCACATACAACTCCTTCAAACTATCAAAACCAAGATTGTTAGCCTGAGTTTAATGCAGTAATAAACTTCTTCTACTTAATACATCAACAACCTTATTTGTTTTCCCACTCTTATGCTTCAACACAAAATTATAAATTTGAAGATATTCTACCCACTTTTCATGTCTCTAAATCAATTTGTGTTGTCTATTAATAAATTGTAATGCTTGGTGATCAGTGTAAACAATAAATTCCTTAGGAAGTAGGTAATACCTCCACTTCTTCAAAGATTGAACCAATGCATAGAATTCAAGATCATAGATATAATCTTTCTTCTTAGCATCATTTAGTTTTTCAATAAAATAATCAACTGATTTATCTTCTTATATAAGAACAACCCCTATTTCCAAGCCATTGGCATCATATTCAACTTGAAATACTTTATTGAAATCAGGTAGTGCAAGTATAGGTTTCTCAATTACTCTATGTTTAAGAAATTTAAAACTCCTTTCTGTCATATCTCAATTTCATTGCTTGCATTTAATAATGTTCAGTTAATTGAAATAATTGAAAAATGGTTCAAATTATTATTTAATATTTATGGATTTGATAAATGCGATGATATATTTGAATTTGAATACTTGTAATTTATGATTTCAGAGAATTATTCCATAAGATAATCGGTTGAAGGTTACCGATAAGTGAAAAAGTGTAAGAATGTATGTGCAGGAGCAGGTTGAAGGATGAGAACTTGTGTAACACCCCACCACGTAGCCCTAGAGGATGATGCAAATAGAACAAAAGAGTAGCAATTTTTTTTTGAAAGTACAATTAACAATAAGTAAAGTGAACTTCACTTAACACATACATCCTCTAAGGTACCTGACAACGCTTACATTTGAAACCCATAACATACAAAAGTAAACCAATTCATAGCATATAAATTATACTCATGAAATAAAGAACATAGACCCAATAAAAATAAACTCATTTCATAAGATAACAAAGTACATGTTAAAACCATTCATAGATTGTAATCTTTCAATATAGTGGTTACAAGGCTCATTTCCAAAATGAGGTAGATCATACAAACATTAATACAATTACAATGATACAAGGATTCTCCTCAAATACAAATGAGGAGTAGTACATATACATAACATCCAACTGATCCAATAGAACACAAGAAATGGTATAAAGCAATTGGAACATGCGAGCTCTCCAATATGGAAGATCCCACCATCACGAACATGAAGTGGAAATCCAATGGTGTAAGGTGCATGTTCCACCCAACCAAGTGGTATTCGAAGGTCCACCCTCGTGCTAGGAGATAGTAAAAGGGCCTCCTAGGTAAAACCAACAACCTCAAGACACATGCAACCACAAGACTAAAATATACAAGTACAATACATAACATAAAGGTTACATTTCTTCTAGAGTAAAAGAACCAATTACATCAACTAAACAATTAATTGTTGTCATAGGAGGAGTGTCATCACAAAGTTGCATGGGTTATCCCGACAGATCTTCCTAGGCCCCAACCCCCATCTTGGGTTATCCTGGTAGCCTCTCACGACCCCCCAACCCCACATGCAAACTAATGCAGAATAAAATATATTTCAAAGGGACAAGATAATGATCTTGCCATTCTAGGCCTTCTCATCTCATCTCAAGTCTAAATGATCCCTTGAGCTAATGAGTGAGGCATAATTAACAAATTAAGTGTTTTAAAGCTACCCTTTCCCCTAATATATTTATTTAATTTCCACTAAATTAACTAAATCTCACATGAGTTATCCTGGCACCACTTTGTGCGCCAACCCCCATTGAGAGTCACTCCCCTACTAAAAACACAAGGATCTAATCTATAAACCAAGGGTAGACAAAGGGCACAAACATGAATATTAAATCCCAACCATAATATAAGAGACAACACATCTCATTCATAGTAACCAGGTGTTTAAACTAAATCACAACCAGGTGCACTACCCAAGGAAAACAAAGGGTAGAACAAAATATCACAACCCCCACATAATATTACATCTGAAAGGCTTACACATTCACAACTAACAGATTTCCCAACTTATGTGAACAAAAGACATCATAATTAAATAAGCAATTCAAGCAAGTAATAAAACTATCATTATGATTTCCTTAATCTAATTTCCATTTCAAGAAAACAATAATACATTGCTCAAAATAATTCTAACTTAATAAAATTCCATTTATATTCAATAAAGAAATTAAATCTAATTATTTAATTCAATTTCCCTAATTTAAATCAATATAAAAATCAATTTCCCTTTCTTTTAAATCTTTTCATTTTAAAAACATATAATTCATGCATTTACATGCACCTAATATAAAATTCATTTATATATATAAATATATATTATTTAAATATTCAAAAACTAATTACAATTTCCAAAACACATATTAAATATATAAATATGTATACATACATATACATACATATATATAAATATATATAAATATATATTTATATATATATTTATTATATTATATATATATATTTTATGCCAAATAATGAATCAAAATAATAGTGGATGGAAATTGTTTGAGCATCCATTATAGTCTCTAGTTGTACATAATCGAACCCTCAAATGGGAGAACACGGCCTATGAAGGCAGCATTGGGTGCTGCCTCCACAACGCTACCTCCATAGCGCTGCCTCCCCATTGGGGGCAGCTATGGGGGTAGCTCACAACCTCCACAAAATTTAAAACATCAAATTTTTAACACCTACGATTTTATAAAATTCATCGTATAGAAATATAAAAATGAATATATTTATATATATGTATATGTGTGTATATATATATATATATATAAATATAAATATATATATATATATATATATATATATATATATATATATATATATATATATATATATATATATATATATATATATATATATATATATCAAATTGATTGTTCGAGATGAGCAATTTTTACAAAATTTTCTGTAGGAGGATATTCACAAATGTACCAGAGGTTTTTAATTTCCCAAGCCAATAAATTTAATTGGAAAAAAAAAACAATAATCTTCTGCAGGATTTTTTTTACAATACAATTAGAGGTTTTCTACAAATTTTAACAGGAAGATTGAAATCAATTCCTATAGAGGTTTTTCAAAATTTTCTATATAATCCTTCTGATAATTCTATTGTTTTAAAACAATTCCTCTTTTCAAAAGAATAAAAGAATTTAAATCTGAGGCCCAAAAGCTTTCATGACAATCTTTCCAATTTCCAAAACATATTAAAACTTTAACTAAAATCTTCTGCTTCATTGTACACACAATCTTTTCCAAATTTGAATTTAAATAAAAACAATAAAGAACCTGTTTCAGATGCTTGAGGAATTTGAAGTTTGAAGTAGAGCCTCGCCTTCAGATTCAAAAATTATCAAAACCTCTTCCAAAATAATCCTCTTTTCCAAAAAGTTGAAAATAATACCAGAGCCAATTTCCTGAGAGCTTCTTCCAATTTTCAACAACCCCGAAATATAATTTTCATTCTCGTGAAATAGCCTTTCGCCCTCTTTCAATTAATGCAATTACTCTCTCCGTGAATTATTTCCCAACACCAGTTTATTAATTTCTAACTCATGTCACAATCCCAAAATATCTTTTCAAATCAAATCCCAAGATATTTCCTCTAAGATATTTTATAAGACATTTGTTTATTTAATAATCTAAAGACAAATATTAGTTTTAATTATCCATTCATTTAAATTCATAACTTTATTTAATTAATTAAATAAAACTTCTATAATCTAAAAATTTAATATTGAATTTAATCTAATTAATTTAGTCACTTTATAAAATAAATTTAATCTAAATAATTAAATTACTTTACATAATAAATTAAATCTAATTAATTAAATCAAGTTTAAAGCTTCTAACAACATTAATCACGATTAAATAAATAATCAATTTAAAACATTAATTAACTCTAATTTCCCACAGAGCATACCTTGCAAAATAATTAAATGACAAGGAAAATAGGGACAACATGACAACAAAGCATGACCAAACAAGGACTAACAACACACTGTGACTAGGGTTGTGGTTTTGACAAGGAAATCCTGTTACTACATCCCAATCAACTATCCTATAGGGCAATGAACACGCTCAAACCTGTGAATCTAGGTGGATTCGATGTCCTATACCTACAATCCTGCAATCAAAACATATGTCGTACATGTATATAGATCATGAAAAATCACACTGTGAAGAGACAATCGTGAAATCGCAGGGCGCTCGCAAGCAAGTGATGCAATCCCGTTCTCTTCACCAATACAGTGTCACATCAAAACTGATAAAACTAAAACATCAAATAACTACAAATGAACATATATCAATATCAACTCACATAATCAACTATGCTAACTAGAGAGAATGCCATAATCAATAATTATCAATATAGTGTACCATCACATCTCAATATAAAAACCATCATTGCTATAATGTCAGTGATCAAATAACAACATCATAGTATCACAATCTATCAAAATAAAAACATTGTCTAAAAACACAATAAAATAAGAGGGGTGCTACAATTGAGGTAGGAATTCTTAGTCGAATGATAATGATAAGCAATAATAGAATCTAAAATCTCACACACCATAGTAGACCATGACATCTGCACTTGTTTGCAATTGATAAATATCATTTTATATTGTGTGAAATCATAATTCAGTGAATATGTAATCTTGTGAAAGAAACAAACTTAGTGCATCCTTGAATTTATCTATCTCAAGTTCGATGATAAATGATATTGGAAATGCATTCTATCATATATAATTATCATATGGAAAATGAATGTATAATTTGTTCATTTTGAAAAATTTGAAAATGGGATTTTGTATAAGGAAATGAAAAATAAATAATAGGAATGCTTGTGAATCCTTGCATATAAATAAAATATGACCATAAATCAATATACACATATATGTGGGTGAAATCCATATATATATATATATATATATATATATATATATATATATATATGTCTCCATATAAAATGTATTACATGGGAATTAATAAGGAATTCATAACCCCCAATAATGAATGGGAAAAGGGTCGACCCCTTTATGTTGGGAAGTAACAGTCAATGCCCAAAAAATAGAGGGAGTGGATGACCAAGTAATGAGAAAATAGAAATAGATAGTTAAGAGGTCACTATCTCTAAAATTATAAAGAGTTATTCGTGGTCACAAAGAGGAATCGAGGAAATCTAGAAAAATTAGGGAAAATCAAGGAAAAAGGTCAACAAAAGGAGGAGAACGATGGGTTTGAGAAGTTGTTTCTATTAGTAGTAAAGGAAGAAATCACCCAAAAACACACAAGCTGAGGTAATTTGAACCTAGTTTCAAATTGTTTCCTCTATGAATCGAATGAGTTTCATTTATATGTGATATGTAGGAAATATCCTATAATTTCATGTGTTGTGTCATGCATTTATGATTTTTGGTTATCATGTTTTTCCCCTGTCGATCGACCCATGTCGATTTGTGATAGTTTCATTTGGGGTTGAGCCACCATGAAAGCTTTGTTTCTTTTGATATACCTTGTATAGGGAATCAGGTTACACACCCTTGATAGGGATTTCCACTCGTATGTTATTTCATTCCTTCATGGTCATGACCATTCAGCCCGACTGATGTAATTATGTTTCATTAATTTTGTCTTATGTTGTTACTAGTGCTCTGAGAGCATCTAGCCAAGTGATGTATATCACTTGATATCTCATCTCTTGATGAGCGACATGTAGCATGCCGCACCCACAAATTATTATGATAAAAGGTGGCGAATCATACCCCACTAAATGCATGGGCCAAGCAATGTTCATATCGCTCCTTATATATTATTTAAACTTTACCATACTTTGTAAGAGGTGGATGAATACAAATGATTCTATCATTCGATGGTAATCCTCAATTGAATGATACTATGTTAATCCTCAATTGGGACCTTTAGCCTATAAAAATGGATGATTTGAAGGTTTTGAGGTTTGATATAATGTTGCATATGGTTGTTTGGTGATTTGAAGTTGATTAAGAGGTGGTTGATTTGTATTTTTTTGGCTAATTGGTGCATGTTCAAGCGAAAAGTCTATTGGTTCATATGTATTTTCCAAAACAAGTACATTTGATTTCATGATATGTTACTATTGGCACAAATGGGTCCATGGAATAGTAAATGGTTTGTGGAGATGCACTGTAGATTGTGAAGTATACCCGTTCAGGGCAAGTTGCAATGATACTAAGAATTTAGGGCTTTGACTGTAAGAAGTTGATGATATATGGAAACAGGAAATAGAGGGACTGAATTTGTTTTGAAATGGCCTAAATAATAGTGTCAAAGATGATCGTATGCTTTAGAAAATTTTAGAAGGTAGAGTTTGTTGTTTTTGAGATTTGGCAATGTGGTTCCAATGCGTAAGAATGGTGTTGACTGTAGGAATATGAAATATGATGGTTTAGTATTTTTGTAAAGGTGTATTGGTTTGTTTTAATCAAAATATTGATGTATGCAGTATCTTGAATGGTTTGGTAAAAGTTTTGAAACAAGATGGAGAGAGTGATGTCTCTTTGCCTTAATGAAATAAGTTAAGACTTGATGAGTGGAAGATGGTTTGGTTGATTCAATGTTTTGAGGGGGGGGGGGGTTGATTTGGTTCAATCATTTTAATGATGGTTAAGGTATGATTAAGCCTGATAAAGGTTTGAATGTTGATTAGGTGATTTTGGTTTTGGATAGCCTAATGAATGGCCAAAGAATTTGATGAACTTTGTTGAAAATATTAGTGAACCAAGGAGAATTGTTTAATTTGATCTTCTCAATTTGAGTTTGGGTTAGAAATACCCTTGTGAGTTTGTAGGTTTGGTAGATTCCCTTGCATCACTTCTAGGAATGGGTGCCAAAGAGTGGAGATTTTATTTTCCAAATCTAACCTGAGTTTGGCCAAGCTTTGCATTCATTTATTTTTTGGAATAAACTGTTATTATTTATCCTTTCTCTATTATAATTTCTTATTTACGTAACATGGAACTTGCATATTCTAGCTATAGATAGAAATGCATGTAGTTAGGCACACACATATTCCACCTTGCAAACTATATCTCTTGCTAAGTATTTTCTGAAGGATCGAGTATTCTTTGACTGAAATAAGAATTTTGGGGAAACATTGCTTCGTGATTGGGTGGAAAAGCACCTCAACCATGTTCTCATCCACCAGTGGAGGTGAGCTGTTATAAAGGAATCATATCAAAATTCTATTTATGTAAATGTATCATTGATGAAAGTGATGAAATTACTACTATGGATGCAATTAATGTATATGATGTGTTGAATTTGAGGCATTGAGTGTCAAGTCTAATTTGTTGGGAATTATGCCTCAACTTTCTGGTGACCCCCTTTGAAGACTTAGGCAAATTCCCTTGTTTCCTTGGAAAAGTCTTTTGTTCTGGCGAAGGCGGAACTGGGATGGAACTTGGCATTGTTCCGTTTGCCTTGTTCCGGGTCTTGTTCCCGTTCCATCTCTAGCTCCACTCCTTGCTTTCTCGTTTCTTCAAGTTTTGTTCTAACAGAGGGGGATCCAAATTGGAACCTGGCATTGCTCCTTTTGTCATGTTCCGGGTTTGGCTCTGGATCCGGCTCTGGCTCCGACTCCGGTAGTCTGTTGCTCTCTGCTTGGTTCTAGCGGAGGTGAAACCAGTTTTGGAAGTTGGCAATGTCTGTTTGCCATGTTCCTGTTTCGAATTTGGCTCCGGCAATGTCAGTTTTGGCTTGAAGTCTTGGATGCGCCCGATGTCTATTTGACCATTTTGGTTGCTCTGTTAGCTACGATTGCTGATGGGTCTTGGACACGTGGCACCTGGTTGAATAGTGATTAGATGGTTACCTAACTTGTTGTGCTACATGTTTATTCAATGAAGGTTGGCGGGGATGAACCCATTTTTGGAATGGCATTGAATGCCTGGGCAGCTCGTTGCAGGGAGATCTGTCAGATCCGACCAGTTGTGTGATTTGCGGATGGTTTTCTTTGCTCTTGTTGAGTCGGTTACATATGGATGAGAGATGTATTATTTCTCATAAGTTCAACGAGTCTGCAAGAGTCGTGGGTTGTAGAGCAAGTGCGAGATGTGCAAGCTGAATGCACAACCATGAGACTGCGAGCAGGATGCGCGTGCATGTGAATGCATGACCATGAGGCTGCAAGCATAATGCATGATACATGATGCGAGATTGCAACAGTTGGACTTGCAGGTTGGAGAGCCGAAGGTTTGAAGAGATTTGTAGAGAGATGGAGAGGGTGTTCGAGAAGTTTTCTTAGGCAATGTAACTATGAACACTCTATCTCTTGGATATGGGCATGGGAATCATTGGAGGCCGAATGACTGGGCTGGCCATGAGGCTGGCTATGACAGTCATTTGAGGAGCCGAGAGGAATCTTGTGGGTACCTGTTACTTCTCTAATAGAACAAGATGTAACTCCTGTATTGACTTTGAGCCTGATATTGTATTGTAACTGGTTTTGTGTTGCTGAATAATACAATGGCTCAAAATTTTGGAGTGTGGGGTTTTTACCTGAAAGGGTTTTCCCCACATATATCTTTGTGTATTCTTTTTGTCTTTCATGGTATCTGTTTATGTTGAATCTGTTTCTTTTTGCATTCACTTCTCTTAGAGGGTCAATGGGGGATCAACTGTGCTTGTTTTCGCTTTATAGCATAGTTGGTTGTGTCTTTATTGTGATTTTGAATTGAAATCACTAAGGCACTACTGTCTTAGATGCCTATCTTGATGACAGACCGAATCCTTATCCCCGATAAGTGGTATCAGAGCTGGTAGCTTGTTGCTTGTGATACCAACAAGTGGTATCAAAGCATGTTTAAGGGAGGTTGTGGCTTGGTGATACCGACAGTGGTATCAGAGCCTTCTCCTGGTTGCTGAAGTTCTGGGTTTTCTCCTGTGGTGATTTCTTAGCCTAGCAAGCTTGAGGAAGTCTAGAGAAATCGGTTGGTGATTGGTCCTTCGGTGAGTGGAAGTGTGTGCTTCATTGATTCAACATACAGTTTGAAAGATGCTGAAAAAGTATGGAGTGGGTCATGTTGTGGCAAGATGATCTGAAGCTCCTGACTGGTAACATTGTTCCTAATGCAAAGGGCATGAGATGTGTTCATGGTTGTGTTACAACAAAGCGTGGTGTTCATACTGGGCGTCTATGTGAGAGGCTCCTTGGTGGTATGGACTAGCTTGTGTCGTTATTCAGCTATGGAATGTTGTGCTTGTGTTGGGTGTTTCTGACTTAGCACTGAAGGCATTTTCTCTGGTGCTCTGATTGCATGGAGGCTATGAGGTGACCTTGGTGGTCTGCAACTTTTGGATAGCCTGGCTCTTCCTTGTGCTTGTGCATGACTGTGGCATTAGAACTGGTCTGAAATGGACCTGTTGTTCTTGTGTGCCTCATTCTTGCACTTGCATGGTTCAGATTCATGTCTTTGGCTCTGAAGGTTTTGTGTAGATTTTCCTAAAAAGTCTACAGTGCATTCTCTTGTTCTTTCATTGTTCTGGTTTACTATGATGGTTGTGTGCAGACTCCTGAGTTGTCCAGATGAGCAGTGAATATGGAGGTGCGTGGGTGTTTTGGAAACACTGTGGTTTTTTGCAGGTTTTGCACAGTCAAGGAAAACTTGTGTTTTGTGGAACTGCTGTTTGTTATTTTTCTAGATCCTAGTTTCTGGGGTGTGACTAGATGAGAAAGCTGCAGTTCGACTGGTTTTGAGGAGTGGTGTCTTCTCTGCATGGGAGTGTTGGTATGTTTTTCCTTCAGCATTCTTGTGGTATGCTTTGATGGTTTTCTAGACTTTGGTGCTTGGGTTGTGGACGTGACTGGCAAATCAGATCTATTTCTGATCTGGTGTTTGAGTCATGATTGTCTGCTTTGGTTGTTCTCTTTGATTATCTTAGTTTTGCAGTTTCCAGTGCAATGATAGATTTGTAGGTTTACTTTTGGTTGCATCCACAGGTTGTGCAGTATTGTAGGCTGTCCTTACCTACATGCTTGTTGTGGGAAAACTCGGAAGTGGACTTCTATATGCACAAGGGTGTAACCGTGTTGTGCAGATCTATTAGCTGACCTTATCTGTGGTCACTTGTGCATTGGTGTGGCTGTTTTGAGATGAGAGGAGGAATGGCATTTGAGTACCTGAATAGTCAGTGATGGGGACCTGAAGCATGTGGATCACCATGTCATGGAGAGCTGGGTACACTGGCATAGTGTAAGCTTTTGACAGTGATGGTGTGGTCAGTCATGGTGCTTGGAAAGCTCAGTGTCACGTTTTAGTGGGAGCTTTAGCAATGACTGGTGTCTTCTTTGGTGTTGCAGAATTCACATCTGCATGTTCACTATTTGAAGATGTGTAGCACTTTAGAGCCATGAAGGACCTTGGTAGTCTTTGGCTGAGTTGCTGGTGGTGCTTGATAGGTGATGTTGGTTTAGAGTTGATTGCTTTATGTCATGGTATACTCTTACTTGTGCATTAGAGTTTTGGCATGTTGTTTTGATTTTGAAGACCATGGACAGTTCACTTGAAGCATGGTATCTCCCTTGGAGATGTGTAGATCATAGTGTCATGATAAGTTCATGTTCTAGGTTATGGAACTTTGACAGTGGTCTGGGGGTTCTCTTTACTTTGAGTACATTGGTCATATGCTAGAGGACTTTTGGTTATTGCAGTGCTACAGTTTGGAGTTAGCATGAGATGACAAGTGTTGATACTCATGGATGCATGGAGAATAAAGGTGAGGCTCAAATTCGTAAGTAAATGTTGTTGTTACAATTGAAAGTCCGAGAAGCCTGCACTTTGGTTGAATGTAAATTCAATAGAGATCTTGAAGGAGAATGCTCTTAGGTTAGCCATGGTGGCTTGTATATCTTGGATGAGCATGTTTCTCTTTTCTTCTTGATCTGCTCGGCAGTGGTGTCTTTGTGAAAGGTATTTACCCATTATACTTTTCAAGTGCTTTATGTTTTATCTTTCATGTTATGAATCTTGAGTTGGTTTAGATTCTAGAGGATTCATAATGAAAGGTTGGAAAACTTAGTTTATCTCCTTATGCTTTTGAGGACTGAAAGGAGATGGTTATATGGGTAGTTCTGATCTTCTTTGAGGAGCTTACATCCATGGTTTTTTGGATGTTGTCAAAGCTTTTCCCTTTGGGATGTAAAGAAGATCATTCTTGACACAGTTGGTTTTTAGAAGTGTTTGTAGAAGGACATGTTTCTTGTTGATTTGTAGTTTCTCTCTTATCTGGTCTTGTTCTTCCTGATTGCTCTTGTGACTTTAGATGTGAGTTGCTTTTGTGGTGCCGGGTTGGTCACTGTTTGTGGTCATGTGTTGTCACCTGGGTGATAACACGAAGGTGCCCGTGCTTCTTTCTTCAGTCAGCTTTGGAGGTGTTTGGAAGAACTGTGGAAGATAGTTGAGAGAAATTTTTCTTGCAGCAGGTGGTTGTAGATGTTGTAGATCAGTATGGATGTTCCTTGGAACTACATGGTTACATTTCTTTATGCTGGGTTGGGTGGACTTGGTATGCCTGGATCATTTGTGATGGTGCTTTGTTTGCACTCATCTGGACAATGCCCTTGCAGTGAGAGTACTTGGATGTGTTTGGTCTATGACTGGTTGACACAGGGTGCTTGTTTGCTGCTGAGATGGGTGGGTTTCTTTTGATTTCATGAGTTCACTTTTAGGTCATACCTTTAAGGTATGGGTGGTTGGATGTTTCAGCATGAGCTGTGGGTGCTGGTTTTCAGCCATGTGGGTTTTGATCAGTTGGATGAGGGTAGTTTGTTCATGGTTGCCTTTCTAGCTGGTTAGTTTTTTCTTGTTCTGGAGTTTGGTTGGATTGGTGCTTTGCTTTTTTTTGCCTTTGCCGTTTGGAGGATCTTTTGCTTTCATTCCTAAGACTATTGCTGTTTCACTTTGGTGTGTTCCTTTGTTTGGAGCTGTTGCTTAAGGTGGTGGACATCTTTCTGATGTTGTTGCAGTGGTCTTGATTGGAGTGTGAGAGCATGTGTTGGTCCTTGTTCGGGCTGGTTTAGAGGATGCCTGAAAGTCTTCGGCAAGTGGGAGATTGTTGGGAATTATGCCTCAACTTTCTGGTGACCCCCTTTGAAGACTTAGGTGAATTCTCTTGTTTCCTTGGCAAAGTCTTTTGTTCTGGCGGAGGCGGAACCATGATGGAACTTGGCATTGTTCCATTTGCCTTATTCCGGGTCTTGTTCCCGTTTCGTCTCCAGCTCTGCTCCCCGCTTTCTTGGTTCTTCCAGTTTTGTTCTGGCGGAGGGGGATCCAGATTGGAACCTGGCATTGTTCCTTTTGTCATGTTTCGAGATTGGCTCTAGATCCGGCTCCTGCTCCGGTAGTTTGTTGCTCTTCGCTTGGTTCTGGCTAAGGCAGAACCAGTTTTGGAAGTTGGCAATGTCTGTTTGCCATGTTCCTATTTCGACTCCTATTCCGACTCTGGCTCCGATAGTGTTAGTTTTGGCTTGAAGTCTTGGACGTGCCCGATGTCTGTTTGATCATTTTGGTTGCTTTGTCAGCTGCGATTGCTGATGGGTCTTGGACGCATGGCACCTGGTTGAATAGTGATTGGATGGTTACCTAACTTGTTGTGTTGCATGTTTAGTCAACGAAGGTTGGCGGGGCTGAACCCGTTTTTGGAATGGCATTGAATGCCTAGGTGGCTCGTTGCAGGGAGATCTGTCAGATCCGACCCGTTGCGTGATTTGTGGATGGTCTTCTTTGCTCTTGTTGAGTCGATTACATATGGATGAGAGATGTATTATTTCTCATAAGTTCGATGAGCTTGCAAGAGTCGTGGGTTGCAGAGCAAGTGTGAGATGTGCGAGCTAAATACGGGACCATGAGACTGCAAGCAGGATGCGCAGGCATGTGAATGCGTGACCATGAGGCTACAAGCATAATGCATGATGCATGATGCGAGATTGCAGCAGTTGGACTTGTAGGTTGGAGAGCCGAAGGTGTGAAGAGATTTGTAGAGAGATGGAGAGGGTGTTCGAGAAGTTTTCTTAGGCAATGTAACTGTGAACACTCTATCTCTTGGATCTGGGCATGGGAATCATTGGAGGCCGAATGATTGGGCTGGCTATGACAGTCATCTGAGGAGCTGAGAGGAATCTTGTGGGTACCTGTTACTTCTCCAGTAGAACAAGATGTAACTCCTGTATTGGCTTTGAGCTTGATATTGTATTGTAACTGGTTTTGTGTTGCTGAATAATACAATGGCTCGAAATTTCGGAGTTTTGGGTTTTTACCTGAAAGGGTTTTCCCTGTGTATATCTTTGTGTATTCTGTTTGTCTTTCATGGTATCTGTTTATGTTGAATCTATTTCTTGTTGCATTCACTTCTCTTAGAGGGTCAATGGGGGATCAATTGTGCTTGTTTCCGCTTTAAAGCATAGTTGGTTGCGTCTTTGTTGTGATTTTGAATTGAAATCACTAAGGCACTACTGTCTTAGATGCCTATCTTGATGACTGACCGAATCCTTATCCCCGACATAATTTGTATATTGGCTATTGACATTTGGAAATGAATATATATTCAATTTCTTTGTTTATTTATAACATGAAATTTCTAAATGGAAATAGCTATGGAATTTGTGTCATAAATTTTATATTCATAATGTCAATTTTTAATTTATTTGAGGAAAATCTAGTTGGGCATGTTACATTTGGTATCAGAGCTAAGTTCAGCTATAGGCCTATAAGCCCATGATGGTTGAACTAGAGAATAGTAGACCCTTAACTAGATTTGAGTTACCTATTAAATAACCAATTTGAATTGGTTGCAGGAAATGGGAATGTCCAAGTTTGAAAGAAAGAAGGGAAAAAATATTAGAGCTTCAAAGAAGCTAGTCATTATTGAAGAAAATCCCAAACCTTAGAACAATCCCAAGATTCTTGATGATGAAACTCTAGCACACACCCTCACATGTCTCAAGTTGGAGAGAGGAAAAAATATTGAGGAGTCCAAATGAAATCCTAAGGCTAAGAAACTATTCACATTTAGAGACTAGCCAATAGGATGTGGACCTAGCACACCTCTATTGAAGTAGGAGAAGGAGTGTCTACTCACACTTCCTGCCTCACCCAAGAGGGAATATTCAAATTTAGATGAGGATCTAGAGGAATGTCCTCTTTTTGATAATGAGGGAACTGCTTAGAGTGGAAAAACTTTTGTCAATAAGGATCAGTGTAAATCCAAAATTTAATATAAAAGAAGAAAGTTTTTTGTTGTTGTTCAAGAGCATGAAATTGAAGGATTGTCTTGATGTGAATATGAATGAATGTGTATATATTTTCTATATTACATGGTGTGTGTACATAATTTATTGTTTAGATGCAATAGTTAAACATAAATATTTGTGTTTAGATACACTAAACACAATTGTGGCACAGGTCGAGTGTGAGTCATTATGTTGACCATTAGACAAGAATAGGGCAATAGTAGACATAACAATGGGCCAAGAAAGAGGCTAGACCAATTCTTGGAACTCTTAAACCAATAAGAAACTTAGATGGACCATTTGGAACAAGAGGTCCAAGGGGTGTGGGAAGATCAAAATCTTAGGAATGAGGTACCTGACCAAGAAGAAAGGGCCTAAGGGAATCCTAATCAAGGTTGAATTGAGGAATAATTGAGGAAGGATATTAAGAAGGTAGCCCTACCAAAATTTCATGGTGAGGCCATCAGAGATGGGGCTGAGGCCTGGATCATATAGATGGAAAAATATTTTGGACTTTGCAACCTATCAGACCAAACCAAGGTTTCTTTGGTTGCATATCAATTGTCTGGAGAGGCAACTACTTGGTGGGAAAATGAGAAGGAAGAGGGGAGACTTCCACAAGAGGAGATCACTTGGGAGTTTTTCCTCCAATATTTTAGGAAGAGATGGCTACCAAAAAATTTCTTTGATAAGAAGATGATTGAATTAAATAATCTAACCCACGGTGCCCTAATAGTAGTTCAATATTTGGAAAAGTTTACCAAAATTTTTTACCAAATTTCTCAAGTATGTGTTGCAATATCAATCCAATGGGAATTTTCAGATTCAAAATTTTATATTGAGACTAAGACCCCACATTGGAGCTGAAGTGGATCTTCACAATCCTCTTACAATGGAAAAAGCTTTTGAGAAAACCATTAAGCAAGAACAAAAGCTACAACAATTGTCCAATTTTCATATGGAATCAAACACCAAGCCTTAGTTTAGAAATAAAAGGTTTCAAGAAGGTGATGGATAGAAGGGAAATAAGTCCCATCAGATTAGATGTTTGAAAAGGGAAGGCGACCCTTCGAAAAAAGAAGAAGGAAACCAAGATAGAAGGAATAAAAGGGCTAACAAGAGCAATGAAAACTATGACAGTAATCAAGGGTACTCAAAAGAAGATAGTCCTGGAGGTCAAAAAGGACCACGTGACATGTGTTACACTTGTGGGGGAGATCATTATGCATCCAATTTCCCTTAAAATTCAAATTCATGGAAGGAAGGAAACCAACAACAAACCCCACAACACAAGATCCATGTGGCGGTGGATACTAGGCAAATAGAGTACCAGGCTTCTCGAATATGATTAACGAGTAAGATCTATGGCCAAATTGTTTCTATTTTGATAGGTACTAGAGCTACTGAGTGTTTCATAGATCCTAGAATTATTTTTAAGCTTCCCATTTGACCTAGATATCTAGAAAATTCATGGTCTGTTCAATATGGGAATCGAGAAGAGAGGGAAGTAGATTCATGTTTATTTTGCATCGAGTTAGAAATTCCCAAATTCTTGACCCAAGTTGACCTTTATGTGGCACCATTAGGGTTTTATGATGTATTTTTGGGAATGAACTAGTTGACTGAGCACAAAGCTATTGTAAATTGTGAGGATAATATGGTGAGTTGTATGGATGACTATGGGAACCTAGTTGAGATATAGGGGATACAACGAACCTTGGAGATTAGGATAATATTTGATATGCAGATCAAGAGAGCTCAAAGGAAGGGTTGTGTCAGATATTTTGTGCATGTCAGTGTACTTGACAATGAGAAGCCATACCTAGATGATTATCCAATTCTTAAGGAATTTTGGGATGTGTTTCCCGAAGATCTCACAAAGATGCCTTCAAAGTGAGAATTTGATTTCTCCATTGACCTAGTGCTAGGAGCCAGGCCTTAGTCTAAGGCCCCGTACAGGATGACCACCACAGAGCTTTATGAATTGAAAGCCCAGTTATAGGAACTGTTATGTAAAAGGATTATTAGACTCGGTGTGTCACCATGGGGAGGATTGATTATCTTTTTGAAAAATAAGGATGGAACCTTGCATTTGTATATTGACTATCAAATTTTGAACAAGGCAACCATCAAAAATCACTACCCTTTTCTAATGATTGATGAATTATTTGATTAGATGAAGGGAGCAATAGTATTCTCAAAATAGATCTCAGATTTGGATACCATCAATTAAGGATAAGGGAAGAAGATATTCCAAAATCTACTTTCAAAACTAGGTATGGGCATTACGAGTTCACCGTTATACCATTTGGGTTGACCAATGCACCCACAACCTTCATGAATCTTATGAACAATGTGTTTTGAGACTGTTTAGATTATTTTTTCCTAATATTTATTGATGAAATTTTGGTTTATTCCAAGTCTATTCAGGAGCACAATCGACACTTGAGGATAGTCCTATAGCATATGAGGGAGAAGATGCTTTTTGGAAAGCTATCCAAGTGCTCATTTTATTGGGATAGGGTGTATTACCTAGGTAAAATTATCTCAACTGAGAGAGTCTTTGTAGACCTTGATAAGATAAAAGAAATTGTGGAATGGTCAACACCTCAGAATGTGACAAAGGTGCTAAGCTTTATGGGCCTTGTTGGATATTATAAAAAAATTGTGCAAGGGTTTTCTAAAATTGCAGCTTTGATAACATCTCTCCAAAAGAAAGGAAATATGTTTGAGTGGATAGATAAGTTTTAGCAAGCTTTCCAACTCCTAAAGGAGAAAATTACAGTAACACTAGTGCTAATTATTCCATATCCCAATGGTCAGTTTTCATCGATCATGAATGCTTCAGGAGACAAATTATGAGCAGTGTTAATGCAAGAAGGGTAAGTAGTGGCATATGAGTCTAGGAAGCTAAAGCATCACAAAGTAAATTACATGCCACACGATCTAGAATTAGAATCTATAGTACATTCCTTACAAATGTGGAGGCACTATCTTTTGGGGAAAGCCATTTGAGCTAAAAATGGATCATTTGGGATTGAGATACATTTTCACTCAACCAAACCTCAATTCAAGATAGAGGAGATGGCTAGAATTCCTTAGCGAGTATGATCTCAGAATTGAGTATATAAAAGGAAAGTAAAATTGAGTGGTAGATGCTCTAAGTAGAAGAAATTTGTTGGCCATGACCTCTATGAGGTCTAATTTGAGGCAGAAAGTGATGCAACACTTGCAAGATGATGAGTATTATGAAAGAGTAAAAAGGGTTCTAGAAGAAAATACGCTAGACCATCGATTCAATGGGTACGAGTTTGAGTCAAACAACATCTTGCGATATCAAATGTGGATGCATATTCTAGATTCTAGAGAGATAAGGAAGCTAGTCATAGAAGAAGTCCACAATGCACCATATTCAGAACACCCTGGAGTTACAAAGATGATCACAAAATTGAAAACCTTGTATTATTGGTCGAAAATCAAGGATGTAGTGGAATACATAGACAAATTATTGGAGTGTCAGTGAGTCAAGGCTGAGCATGTGCATCCAGCAGGGCTTATTTACCCTCATGATATACTTGAGTATAATTGGAAAGTGATCAACATTGAATTTTTGCAGGGGTAACCTCTAAGAAATAAAATACATGATGTCATTCTGGTAGTATTCAATAAGTTGACTAAGGTGGCACATTTTATTTTGGGGAACCTTAAGGATGGATTGTTGACCTTAGCCAAGAATTTTTTCCAAGAGATCTTTTGATTACATGAAGTGCCAAAGACCATTATATCCAATAGAGATACACAAATGACATCAAGTTTCTAGACAACCTCGAATGTAACATTGGGGACTAAGCTAAACTTTAGTTCAACCTTTCATCTGTAGACTGATAGGAAATTTGAGAGAGTGAACCACGTAGTAGAAGATCTTCTTTGGATGTACTGCATGGATCAACAGTACAAATGTGAAGAGTATGTATCACTAGTAGAATTTTCTTATAACAACTCCCATCATGCATCCTTAGGTATGACACCTTTTGAGGCTCTATATGGGTGGAAGTGTCATACTCCAATCAGTTGGGATAGATTAGAAGATAGGGTCATAGTGGGTCCTAAAATTCAAAAAGAAATGGAAGAGCAAATGAGACTTATCAAGAGAAAATTGAAGGAGGCGACAAATAGAAAAAAGAGCTATACCGACAAGAATAGAACCTTTAAACAATTTGTAGTCGGAGACAAGGTATTTTTAAGAGTCAAGCCACATAAGAGCTTTATTACTTTTGGAAAATCATCCAAGTTGGATCCAAGATACGTGGGCCCATTTGATGTGTTGGAAGTAATCAACCCGGTCGCATATAGACTTGCTCTACCACTTGATCTAGCTCAACTCCATAATGTCTTTCATGTTTCTTTACTTAAACTATACCACCCAGATGCATCTCATATACTTTATTGATATTATTTATAGGTGGAGGATCCGAGAGTGGTGATAGTGGAACCCGTTAGAATTCTAGATAGACACAACGTTAAGTTTCGAATAAAATACATTGTTCAATATAAGATCAAATGGGATTAGTATTATGAGGATAGTGCTACATGGGAGGATGCAGAGGAAATAGAACGCTCCTTCCCTCATTTTCTTTCTTAGAAATACAATTGATGGTTTACTATATACTATTGCTTAAAATTTTGATTAGCATGTTATGATGTTTTGGCTTGAAAACAATATGATTTGATGAACAAATGTGAATCAATTTTGTTTGATTAGACATCAAGATGATGTATCCTTCTAGTGTGGAGGGATGTCATATCTCAATTTCATTTCTTACATTTAATAATTTTGAGTTAATTGTGTGATATATAAGAGGGATTCATTGCACATAGGTCTCTTTATTCTCAAGAGATCACTAGGGAACGAGCTTCCCTTTTACACCTCAACTTGAAAAAATCAATGAAACTATGAAGGAAAGCGAGAAAATAATCTTAGATCCCGAGAGAGCAAGACTTTGAGATTTCCACCTTTGGCTGAGGAGCTCTCAACCAAAAGACGTCAAAGTAGTTTTAGGATGCCAGCACGATGCACTGTCGTCTAAAAGACACGTTGGCATCCTAAGCCATGAAGAACTCAAGAGCTCAAGTGGGTGAAGTTGAATCTCACTTCCAAACTTGGGTCAAAAGTGTGAGAGACCATATAATCAACAAAAAGCTAGAAACTAAAGGAAAACACAAAAGGACTTGAAACAAGATTACCTTCATGCATCTGAGTCTTTATTCCAATCTTCCATCCGTAACCTACACACAAAATATCAAGGGGAAAAGATTGGGGCTGTATAGGGGTCTGCCTCAGTCAGGCCCCTGTTTTGGTGTTCCCACCTCCATGGACAACCAAGTTTGAGAAAGAGTGTAAAGGAAGGAAAGAAAGTGCATGGTGAAAGAAAAACTAGCTTTGGAGTAGAGCCCGCACCACAAAGTAGTAAGTCAGCTAATAAGAAAGAGTGATAGGGAGAGAGAGTGTTACCCACAGGTCAAGAACCTCTTCCAGAGCACATGGGCGCACCGCTATGTGCTTGCTTGAGATTTGGTAGCTGCTAGAGAGCTTGTAGTTGCTGGAGGGACCTCAATCCGACATGGCTTCACCTATAAAAGTGTTGTTATTCAAGGATAAAGCTTACCCAAGATTAAAGCCAATAATGACAATGCTTCAACTGATGACTTCCCACCCAAAATGAGAGAAAAAAGTGGGTTTTCATGCATGCAAGGGTGACACAAAGTTGTTACACTCGGGACCTAACCACTGGGATATGTGTCACTAGGGTTAGGTTTCTAGATTCGTCGTTTCAAACTCAAAAAACCGCTAGGAGGCTAACGTGCTACGCAGATGCTTGTGTGCTACATAGGCGTCCAAAGCCTGCATTTTTTGGGAAATGCCTCGTCAGGCTTTTGTCATCTCGCCATGTGTCCACATGGAGTCAGAATCATGAAATTCTGACTCATGGGATTTTTCCATTAATGTTTCTAAGGTGTCATAAATGCTAGGTAAGATGCAAAAATGTGGAATTTCCCCTAGGTGCAATTCTACGACATTACATTTTTCCCCCACTTTAGTGGGCTCGATTTTGGAAAAAATTAGCCTCACTAAAGTAGAGAAGAAAAATTTCACCCGAATTCTAAATTTTATGGAAATTCATGCTAGAAAGAGGGACCTCAGAGGTCACCTAGGTCGAGCTAAGTGGTACCAAGGATGCCCCCAACTTACGAGCTCAAAAAATAGCAACATAACGGTAGTAAGAAGTCATTCGAAACTGTGTCCTACAAAACTAAAATTTTGATTCAGTTTCAAAAAATTGAAAGGAACTACCACAGAGAGAAGAATGATCAATAATAATTGGTTGATTCGAAGGAAAAATATGATCAAGAGGTGACTATATGCCCCATCTTGAGTTTTCCCCTAGCATGGTGGGGTAAATTTAGGAGAAACCAGGGAGCCACAAACTCTAGGGAAAATGGGCCTCAGGGGGCCTATATATACCTAGGTGGGCCCCTAGAAGGGTCATTTTCACTATTTACTGTGAGAAAATTATTGAATTTTGTGAGAGAAAAGTCAAAAAAATGCTGAGTAGGAGAGAGTGTGAGGTGTCGAAGCTAGAGTAGCTACATGAGGACATCGCCAAGGGTCATGAGGTGGACCATGTAGGCCTCTAAGCCACATTTTTGGTGTGTTTTAGTTAATTTTTTATATTTTTCCACTCGTCAAGGTGCGCAGGTGTCCTAAATCCATGCTCATCCTCAATACATGTTTTCATCCATGACACGCGTTGAGGTCCCAGATCTATGTTGTCATCATAAGGACACGTTGACATCCTTTGGGCAACTATGGCAGTGCGGGACGCATACGTGACACACAGACGTCTACGCGACGCACATATGTCCTTCAACATTTTATCTTTTCTCTATGATGTTTCTGACTTAATTTGTTTTTTTACCTTTTTGCAAGAGTACCCGAAGATCCAGGAGCATCTCAAAGGGTGAGAATTCTGACTTGTCCACGAGCAAAGGGATCGCTTTTCTCAAGAGGAGATCACACACCTGGAGCATGTCGGTCTCTGGAACGTATTCACTATGCCAGAGGTGCGATAACATGAGAGAATACTCACTACTCTGATGGAGCAATGGGACGCCACCACATCATCTTTCCATTTGCAATGTGGGGAGATGACTATTACTCTTGAGGAAATCTATTGAATCCTCAGGATACCTATTTGTGGACGGTGAGTGGCCTTAGATGACACCCAATTGACTTGGGAGCGTAGTGAGGGAATTCTCCACTGCATAGGGAGGACAAACAGTGGTGATGGCACATGTAACATCTACACTCATTGGTATGACCAGGCGAGGACCACAACATCATTGTTATGCCAGGTGATGGTTGTCATAGTCACCTTCTACATCACCATAGATGGGTGATGCTCACACCTTAATGGGGGCCTCATCCACATTATCAGAGAGATGGTAGACCATTGGAATATTTTTGCCTGGGGTGCAACATGTTGGCACACCTATACTAGGAGCTTGGGTGGTACATGCACTACGAGTACCATAGTCTCACGACATGCACAATTTTGTAGTTGTGGGATTTCACCCAAATCATGTGCACCTAGTCAGTCGGTTTTCCCCAGTGACACCTTTATCAAATCTCTATGGCCTACTGGTACAATATGACAGGCTAGTGACATTTTAGGGATTTACAATTTTGGAGGCTACAGTTTGACACTATTACCGTGGGAGAGGTTCGTTGGAGACCCTATCGGTATATCAGGTGGGTTAATGACAACAGAGTCCTGAGGAACCTACATTGGGACCATTTTTTGGTTGGTCATCATAATTTTGTTATTGTTCCTTATTACTGGAGTCAGGTCATGTGGCAGCATGGTCGTATTCAGAATATACCAGTCGACGTGCCCAAATACACTAGGGCACACCAAAGTGCAGTGAGGGTGGGTGATCACCCTCACCCTTCTATCATAGACATCATCCCCTCAGATGATGATGATCCTAACCATGATCTATCGACCATGGCAACATCAAATAATGTTGGGGTAGTGGTAGATTTCACGCAGTGGTGGGAGAGGCATTGTCCTGCTCTAGTTTTCAGAAAGGGTGCTCTAAAAGGGGACCCTAGGCCATAGGAGGATGTGCCCCACTAGCCCCCACAGGATAGCAGGAGAGGCTGCCAATAGGTTGAAATAGAGGAGGATCCGACACAAGAGGAGGAGGCAGTGCCTACAAGGTCGAGGCGGTGGAGGAGATCAGATCCCCTGCAGTTACCCCTATCTCATTAGCACCACCAATCTCCATTTTCCTAGAAAAATCAACACTAGAATTACCAAGGTCATCCACTAATACTGATGAAGTGGGCCCTAGTGTCGACCCACACCCTGATCCCACATGGCAACCAGGGGATCTAGGTATACATAGTGCATTATTGTCATGTTCATGCTTTGTATCTTTCTATTTATGATTATTGATATATGCCATATGATACTGATTCTTGTTTCTCTTTGTGTGATTGTAGAGGATGTATAGGGATGGACTGGGCTCATAGCTCAATGTATTTTAGAGGTGACCCCTGTTGTTCCCATCCAAGGGATAGTCCTTTAGGCTTATCGGCTAGTTTCAGTAGGGAGGCATGCCCACACTTTTGAGCCAATAGTGCATCTGAGGATTGTGTATGAGAAGCAGGGTGTGAAGGTTGTACAACTGACTGCAGAGTTGATGACCACACAGGGATAGCAAGATCAACTACTAGGGGAGCTACAGACGGTGCTCGTCGAGTGACGTGATAGTGACGAGGGTCAATGCCCCTGAGGTGGCACATGATGTTTTTTAGAGTTGCATCGATGAGCTCAATGCGTAGTCGGTAGCTATGATCCTGAGAGACGTCGAACGGCTACAATGGGAGCTGATCTAGGCAAAGATGGATATTTTTCCATTGGAGGGGAGTTCAGAGGGGTGCAGGTGGGCCTATATGTATCATGCTCACATTGATCGCATTTGGAGACTATCGTGCAACCTCCTCTTATAGTACCAAAGTGACCACTAGAACCAAAGGGCTCAGGGAGCCATGCACCATAGGGATAGGAGTCCCTCTTTTGTACATCATTTTTGTAGCCGGATATAGATGCACATATATACTTGTAGATATTTTGTATAGACACATTTTTAGTAGCCACTCATTTTTTATAGCAGTGGCCTGATACATGTACATGAAATTTGATTCATACATTGGACATATATATGGGTGAACCCACAAAAGTGGTTTACAATTGGAGTGAGGAAGGAAAAGTTGAAAAAAATGACCCCATGCCAAAAAATCCCATTTTTGGGGTTCGACTGAACCTAAAGAGGGTTCGAATGAACTAGGGTTCAAGCAAAACCATTCAATTAAATTCCCACCATTCCCACAAAAAAATTCAAAGGAAACCCTTTTTGAAAAGGGGTTCAAATGAACCAGGGTTCGAATGAACCAGGGTTCGAATGAACCCGATTCAAGCGAACCCCTAGCGATTCACTCGAACCCCCCATTTCCCTCCTTCTCCCCCTCAGGTGGTAGAAAATTCCAAAATTTTGCACTTCAAAGCTCGGGTTGAGGATGAAAATGGAGGATACTTCACAAACCCAACTAGAAGATGTTAGTACTCAGAACGAGCTATCCAACGAATATAATTTTAATATGTTTTGGTTTTCTTATGTATTTTTTTTTTTTTCATTTTATTAAACATAGGTTTTTCACTGAAAATGAAGCTCTTTGTTCTGTACATGTGGAAAAATAGCAGATTATCAAAATAAAAATTCAAAAATATGTTTAGGCTAGGTATTGATGTCCTTGATCCATTAAAAAATAAAATTGAATTTCGATACATACAAAAAAAGTTATGTTGTATACGGTCTGCCTATGTTTGAATTGTAATTGGTTTAACCTCAAAACTTTATTAAGGAAAAAATATTTAATAAAACACTATGAAACCAAGTGAAAGTGCTACGTATCATAGTTACAAATCTAAATTCAAAAAAATTAGAATTTTATCCTTCATACAAAAAAATTTATGTTGTATATGGTGAGTGTCACTCCTTAAAAATGCTGATTTTTAAAAAAAGATAGTTTTCAAAGGAGATAGAAAAAGAAGTTCAATTTGATTCCAAAAAATTTGCAAAAAATATATTTAGAATCTATAGACAAAACATCACAAATCACTAGTTTGCATCATCTCCAAATTCCTCACGGTTTAGCCGCTATAGCAGCCCAAAAGTGAAGATTTAGTTTTAAAAAATCAGTATAGTGTCCAGTTTGCCCAAAATTGTAAACCAGTATTGTGGGATCACCCATATATATATATATATTGATTTCAGTATCATGGCTTTTCCTATGTGTATGTTTTCCATTTTCATGTATGCTCATGTTATGGATGTTATTTTCTTAAATGGATGTATGTTTACATTAGAGGCTAATCATGATTTAATTAAACATGTTTAGGTACATGTTAATTAAATACCATGATGATATAATTACTTTAAAAGACATAATGTGATGTACAGATAAATAACATAGTCAGACACATATATGTATGTTTTATTACACACACACACATGGTCACGTCATAAACATAAAAAAATTCATGATGTGAAAATGAGAAAATGTCATCATATGTAGTATTACTACCTTTTAGGAAGAACACCACACATGTGACACATTAGGGAACTACACATAGTATCAACGAAGATGCATCACATTAACAGGTTCTTTTAAAGGTGTCCCATCTATAGATGATAATCCATAGGCACCTGAACCATACACAAAAATCATGATGTAAGGGCCTAACCAATTAGGACTAAACTTCCCTTTCTGATCAGGTGGTGCATTTACATTCCGCTGATTTCATATAGAACTAGGTCTCCTAGCTTAAAGTTTCTAGGAAGCACACTCCAATTATACTATCTTGATAATGACCGTTGATAAGCTTTAAGATGATCGAGGGCCTGTAAACGACGCTCATCGAACATCTCTAACTGATGTAAATAGCTAGTTTGGTAGGTTTCATCGTCAATTAACCCTCTAAGGAAAGTCCACAAAGATGGAATTTCAAACTCCAAAGGCATGATAGCTTCAACACCATACACGAGGTTATAAGGCGTCATCCCTATTGCCTTACGAACACTCGTGCAATAATCACACAAAGCATATTTTAATTGAATATGCCAATCCTTACCGTGTTTGTTAACTATTTTATGAAGAATGAGTTCAAGTGTTTTATTAGAACCTTCTGCTTGACCATTGGATTGTGGATAATATGGTGTAGAAAACCTGTGTTGAATATGAAATTTCTCCAAGAACTGCTTTACTTCCTTGTTTTTAAATGGTGTACCATTATTAGAAACAACTATAGAAGGCAACCCAAAATGAGAAATGATATTGTTCAAGAGCAAGCTACAGATAGTTTCAACATTCGTAGATCAGAGTGGAATAGCTTCGACCCATTTTGTGAAATAATCTATAGCACTAATGATAAAGGTATGTCCCTTGGAAGAAGGAGGTGATATTTTCCAATAATATCCAACCCCCATTTTGCAAACGAACAAGGAGAAGTTTGATTATGTAACTCCTAAACAGGAGCATGGATAAGATGACTATGTTGTTGACATTGAAGGCACTTCTTGACAAAACTGAAGGAATATTGTTCCATTGTTTTTCAATAGTATCCCATGTGTACCAGTTTCCTCACCAAAGATTTACCTTTGAAATGTCCACCCCCAGAGACCACATGGGCTTCTTTAAGGGCAAGGGGTATTTCCTCTTTAGTGAGACATCTTAGCAACAAGCCATTATAAGATTTTTGATAAAGAACATCAGATAAGATGATGTAATGTGCTGAAATCTTTCGTATACGAGTGCAATCATTTTTCATCGCATCGTCGGGAAAGTTTACAATCTTTAATTAATTGTAGCTACTAGAGAACCACTCTCCCGAGTCTGCATGAAAAAAAGCCAAAGACTCAGGCTCGAGTTGATAGGGAACCACCGGGGTTTACGTGACCTGAACCATAAAGTGATATTCCTTTATATCCTCCTCTGAAGGTACCAAGGAAGTAGTGCTTGCCATGGCATTTGCATGTCTATTTTCTCTCCCAAGGACACTGTTTATTATGAAAGAGGAAAGTTGATTAAGCAAGGACAAAGTGAGGTCTTGGTATCAAGGCAATCTACTTTGTTTAGCTTGATAAGTTCCCATGATCTGATTCATAATAATTTTAGAGTCACCCAGTATACAAATATGTTTAATCTTTAATGCAATCACGACACATAAACTAGCAATAAGAGCTTCATACTCGGTGATAATATTACTACAAGGAAAGTCCAATTGAAAGGATAGAGGGATTGGTTTTCCTTTGGGGGATATCAGGACCACACCCACTCTAGAACTCGTTTGACACCTCGATCCATCGAAGTACATATTCCATTCAGGGTCATAGTTAATTGTGAAAATATTCTCATTAGGGAACAAATCCAACCCAAGGAAGGAGCAAGATGAGGGAATGTCTACTAATTGATCAACAACTTCTTGTCCCTTTATTGATGTTTGAGTGACAAATTTATATCAAAATTAGAAAGAAACATAACCCACTTTTCTAATCTTCCAACAAGGTTAGCACTAGAGAAAAAATGTCTCAAAAGATCTGTTTTCAATATGACATGAGTTTCAACATGGAGGAGATAGTGCCTCAACTTCTGTGTAGCGAATACAAGAGAAAGGCACTGCTTCTCCATGGATGAATAACGGGTTTCATAATCAACAAGGACAAGGTTAATGTAGTAGATCGCTCTCTCTCTTCCTACATCATCATACTAAGCTAGCAGGGTTGCCAAATTATATGGTGATGCAACAAGGTAAAGCAAGAAAGGTCTATCTTGCATAGCCAAAATAAATACATGAGGGTTGGTCAAATAAGCTTTGATGGATTCAAAGGATTTCTAACACTCTTCCTCCCATATGAAATGAACATCCTTTTTTAGTAAGCGAGTAAAAGGGATGGTACAATCAGTCAACTGATATATGAATCTACGAACAGTCAACTGATATATGAATCTACGAATCGCTTGAATCTTCCCCTGTAAACTTTGCAACTCGGTGATGTTCCTTGGTGGAGGCATGTTAACAATAACATCAATCTTATTCATGTCAACTTCAATCCCATGATAAGAGACTATAAACCCAAGAAGCTTTCCAACGTCTAGGCCAAAGACACACTTATGGGGATTGAGTCTCATCTTGTAAAGTCAAAGTCTTTCAAAGATAAGATGAAGGTTCTTCACATGATCTTGACGATTTATAGATTTTGTGAAGATGTCATCAACATAATCTTCTAAGATTTTATGAATGAAATCATGGAATATCAAGGCCATTTCTCATTGGTAAGTCACTCTTGTGTTCTTTAAACCAAAGGGCATGACCACATAGTAGAAGGTACCCCAAGGGGTAGTGAAGGTTGTCTTGTACTAATCATCTAGGTTAATAAAGATCTGATTATAACCCGAGAAGCCATGCATAAAAGATAACAACGCATGGCTTGCACTTGAGTCCACAATCATATCTATATTAGATGACAAAAAAAATCCTTAAGAGAAGCCTTATTAATGTCTCAAAAGTCAATACATATATGAATACGACCATCAGGTTTGCTAATAGTTACTATATTCAAAATCTAAGGAGAATATTCAATAGGATGGACAAAGCCTGATTTCAACAACTCTTTTATCTCAGTCTTGACCATTAAAGCTACCCTAGGATTGATCTTTCAATTTTTTTTCTTAATAGGCTTGACATCGGGACATATAATGATATTATGAACCACTATGGATTCATCAATATTGGGTATATCCTCATACGTCCAAGCGAAGATATCGAGGTGAGCACACAAGAGAGGACATTGTTCATCTACTTCCTCGAGAGAGAGACACTTCCTAATCTTGATTACCTTTTCTGAAGATTTAGGATCCATAGGAACTTCGGTAGTATATCCTTTAAGGAGAGGTTTTCAGTCCTTGGGATGAGATAATAGAACATCACCACTAGCATTAGATAGAGGGTCTTCCTCATCAATGCTCAAAACGGATTCTCCAAAGTATGCTTGTTTATGCAAGCGATATGGGAATTGTTTCTTGTGATGATAAGGAGGCAACATAGAGAGATCACCCATAAATTCCCCTAATGCTTCATTTGAAGAGAAGACATTCACAGGAACCTTCTCGGCTTGTCCTCTTTCTTTTATCAACTCATGATGGACCAAGCTTAATGGTTTGACTGAAATCATATTAACACTCCACCAAGGTTTTTAACTAGACTATTCAACAGAGAATCCCAAACCCAAATAGTGTTTTCATTTCTTAAAATGGATAGGGACTTGTATTCCTTTCTTGATATGTCCTAGGCCTTTCTACCCATAGCCATATTGAGAAGCGAATTCGTAACCAAAACCATAATGGGTTTGTAGAACTTCAGGAGGGGGCAGCTCCACGTAGAGTGTCTCATTCCACCAATGGATGTCAAAAGTTTCTATGGGAGTGGTTGCACTTCCTTTACTCAATTCATAAACAATAACCTCCTTTATAGGAGTGGGGGAACTCTCCCAAGGAGGAGCGGTTTCCTAGATAGGATCACACTTCTCTTCCTCAACGGGAGGGTTACTCACTCTCATGTTAGCAGAACCTGGAGATTCTATACTAGAGGGGTCTGACTTATATTTCGCTACGATGAACTCAGAGAAGTTCAAGGAACCCCAATCATCACCTAAGAGAGCATTCAATTGAGTTGATGAAGGAGAAGATGGGAGAGACTTTGGATTTTTTTCTTTAGACGGTTTGTCTTGGTTGATACTCACTCGGGGAATGACTTCCATAGAGGGTATAAATGAAGAATATGCCATAGCATCTGTGGTTAAGGATGGAATATAATTATTGAGAGTGGATGCAGCTGAATTACAAACAACAACAACTAGAAAACAAAGGTGCACAACCTCTGGATTTGATTTAACTGTAACCACCCAATTGTTAGTGACAAAATTTAAGGAACAATGTAGGGTAGAAGTTACTACACCCATAGCATGAATCCAAGGCCTCTCTAAAAGAATATTGTACAGTAACAGGTCAGGCATCACATAGACCAATGTTGGCAAGGTAAAGGGGCCAAGCTACAAAGGTAGTATTATCATACCTAGAGCTTGGCAGCTAGCATTGTCAAACCCTCGAATATATAAGCAAGAGGCTGCTAAAGAAGATGAATCAACTTGAATTTTAGGCAATAGGTCTATACCACAAATGTTGAGAGCTAAAAAAATGTCAACGAGGGTATGCCTAATACTAGTGTTGTTAACATTTACTATAATCATCAAAGATTCCGCTTGTTTTTGCACATCCAGAGGCGGGAGTTCTTGCAGGTGGAATGTAATATTAAATGAATCCACTTGAATATGTGCCATCAACATATCAATGTCTATAGGCCTAGCTGAGGCAGGGAAGAGGATATTTTGTAAGGCTTCTTGCAGCATCTCCTAATAATCTGAGGTGGTCTGAAGAAAATCCCAAAGTGAGATCTTAGCCGAAGTAACACAAATTTTCTCAACAAGATCGTAATAACTCAGTGCTTTGATAACCGGTTTAGGAGTTGCAGGAAGGTTAGGTTGAGACAGTGGTAAAGAAGTAGGAGGTTGAATTGGTTGCGAGGTAGGAACAACAACTTGTTGTTGTAAGTTTTTTTTTTCTCCTTGTATTGTATGTATGCTTGAAAACATTATAAGAAGTAGAGTTAGTAGCTTTCACAAATCTCGAATATAAGTCTGATGGATCACTAAGACATAAAAAACCATAGACAAAATAGTCCTCTCTAGGGGATGGCTTAGCTGGGGTCACATAAATGATGGGTTTCTTAGGGCTTAGAGGAGCCACATAAACTACCACATTTATCAAATCCTCATCTAGTGAGGAAGGAGTTTGTTTAGAAGTTTTACAAATAGGGGAGAGTGCTTCTAAGAAATAATCTAGATCATATTCCAACATATCAAAATCTTGTTTAGAGAAAGAATCATTATAACTATGCGACATTATGAAAAAGGATCTGACGGTTGATGTCGGGTTCACTAAAATGAGATATAAGAGGGATTCACTGCGTAGAGGTCTCTTTATTCTCAAGAGATCACCAGGGAATGAACTACCCTTATACACCTCAACTTGAACGAATCGATAAATTATGAAGGAAAGCAAGAAAATAATCTCAGATCCCGAGAGAAAAAGACTTCAAGATTTCCACCTCTGGCTGAGGAGCTCTTGGCCAAAAGATGTCAGTGCAGTTTCAAGATGCTAGCACGACACACTGTCATCTAAAATATGCGCTAGCATCCTAATCCATGAAGAAATCAAGAGCTCAAGTGAGTGAAGTTGAATCTCACTTCCAGAATCAGGTCAAAACTGTGAGATACCAGATAATTGACAAAAATCTAGAAACTAAAGGAAAATGCAAAGGACTCGAAACAAGATTACCTTCGTGCATTCGAGTCTTTATTCCAAGCTTCCCTCCATAACCCACACACAA
This sequence comes from Sequoiadendron giganteum, assembly GCA_007115665.2. NCBI lineage: Eukaryota > Viridiplantae > Streptophyta > Pinopsida > Cupressales > Cupressaceae > Sequoiadendron > Sequoiadendron giganteum. Next base: position 253,738,452 of record CM021102.1, on the reverse strand, counting down.
AAGATCAAGGGGAAAAGGTTGGGGCTGTATAAGGGTCTGCCTCAATCAAACCCCCATTTTGGTGTTCCCACCTCCATACACAACCAAGTTTGGGGAAGAGTCTAAAGGAAGTAAACAAAGTGTGTTGTGAAAGAAAAACCAGCTTCAGAGTAGATATCACACCACAAAGTAGTAAATGAGCTAATAAGAAAGAGTGATCAGGAGAGAGAGCATTATCCACGGGTCAAGACCCTCTTCCAAAGCACATAGGCGCATTGTTATGTGTTTTCTTGAGAGATGGTAGCTGCTTGAGAGCTTGTAGTTGCTGGAGAGATTGTAGCTATTGGAGGGACCTCAGTCTAGCATGGATTCACTTGTAAAAGTGCTGCTATTCAAGGATAGAGCTTACCCAATATTAGATCCAATATTGATAATGCTTCAACTGATGACTTGCCACCCCAAAATGAGAGTAAAAAGGGGGTTTTCATGCATGCAAGGGTGGCACAGAGCCATTGCACTTGAGGCATGACTGCCAAGACATGCGTCACTAGGGTCATGTTTCTAGATTCACCATTTCAAACTTGAAAAACCTCTAGGACGCTAGCACGTCACACAGACATCTGCACATCGCACAAGCATCCAAAGCCTATATTTTCAGGAAATGCCTTGTCAGACTTTTTTCGTCTCGCCATGTGTCCACATGGAGTCAGAATCATGAAATTCTGACTCATGGGATTTCTCCATTAATGTTTATAAGGTGTCATAAATGCTAGGCAAGATGTGAAAATATGGAATTGCCCCTAGGTGCAATTCTACAACATTACAAATTAAAATAATTAAAAAATGGAAATTATCATTTAATGTTTAAGGATTTGATAAATGTGAAGATATATTTGAATTTGAATATCTTGCAAATTTATGATTTAAGATAATTATTCCATAAGATTATCGGTTGAAGGTTACTTATAAGTGGACAAGTTGAAGGATGAGAAATTGATTGAGATAGGAATGCTTAGCAAGATGACAATAGTAAGCAAGAATAGAATTTGGAATATCATACACCATAGTAGACAGTGACATTTGCATTTGTTTGCAATTGATAATATCATAAATTATATTGCGTGAAATCATAATTTGGTGAATAAGTAATCTTGTGAAAGAAACAAACTCAGTTCATCCTTGAATTACTCTATCTAGCTCAAGCTCGATGATAAATGATATTGGAAATGCATTCTATCATATATAAATGTCATATGGAATATGAATGTATCATTTGTTCATTTTAACAAATTTAAAAATAGGTTTTAAATTAAGGAAATGAAAAAAATAATATGAATGCTTGTGAATCCTTACATATAAATAAACTATGACCATAATTCAATATATATACATATATATGTGGGTGAAAGCCATATATATATAAATATATATATATATATATATATATATATATAAATATATATATATATATATATATATATATATATATATATATATATATATATATGTATGCATATAAAAGGTGTTACTTGGAAATTAATAAGGAATTTGTAACCCCCAATAATGAAGGGGATAAGGGTTGACCCCTTTATGTTGGGAAGTAGCATTCAAGGCACAAAAAATAGAGGGAGTGAGTAGCCAAGTAATGAGAAAATGGAGACATATAATTAAGACCACTATCTCTGAAATTAGCAAGAGATATTTGTGGTCAGAAAGAGGAATCAAGGCAATCTAGCAAAAATAGGGAAAATCAAAGAAAAAGCTCAATAGAAGGAGGAGAACGATGGGTTTGAGAAGTTGTTGCTATTATCGGTGAAGGAAAAATCACCCAAAAATACACCAAATGAGGTAATTCAAACCTAGTTTCAAATTGTTTCCTCTATGAGTTGAATGATTTTCATTTCTATGTGATATGTTTGAAATATCCTATAATTTCATGTGTTGTGTCATACATTTTTTGATTTTTGGTTATCATGTTTCATGTTTTGCCCCTGTTGATCGACCCATATCAATTTGTGATAGTATCATTTGGGGACAAGCCACCATGAAAGATTTGTTTCTTTTGATATACCCTATATAAGGAATCGGGTTACACACCCTTGACAAGGATTTCCACCCGTATGTTATTTTCTTCCTTCATGATCATGGCCATTTGGCCTAATTGATGTAATTATGTTTCATTGATTTTGGCTTATATTGTTACCAACACTCTAAGAGCATCTAGCTAAGAGATGTATATCGCTTGAAATCTCATCTCTTGATGAGCAATATGCAACATGTCCTACCCACTAATTATTGTGACAAAAGGTGGCAACTCATACCTTGCTAAATGCATGGTCTGAGCAATTTTCATATAATTCCTTATGTCTTACAAACTTCACAATACTCTGTAAGAGGTGGATGAATATGAACAATGCTATCATTCGATGGTAATCCTCAATCATATGATACTGCATTTGATGCATGAAAGTAATATTAATGGTACTATGTGTTACAAGTGCTTGGCCATCTCAAGCCGCAAATATTGATAAAAATTTGAATGCTTATGCATGTGTGTGTATATATATATACATGTATATAAAAATATAAAAATATACACACTTCATAATTGTCAATTCTTCTAGTGTTTATTATCTAAGTCGAAGTATCAACTATACTCTATTTTCTTCAATGTATATTTAAAGAGTGTTTCACTATATTGTGGGCTTAATTGTGTATCTATAGATATTGGGCTAAATGAATGAACTTAAGGTACCTGCTATCATGTTATGATTTTCATGATAAAATGCATATAAATACCCTCATTTGGATTGAAATTTTGATGAAACAAAGTATCTTTTATTTATAATGTTTTGATGTTCATTAAAATATTATGATGGTGAATTCTAAACTGATCAATGAATGGACACATTGACCAGAAAAAGAATAAACATAAAACCTACAGTTGTATTAGATTGAAGGGTGCATTATTATGTTGTTATGCCACTTTTTGGTATTGAATTATTATGGATATTTTAAATCAACTATGTTTCATTTGAACTATTCTTAGTCCTTATGAAAGACTAGTGATCATGGAATAAATGTTTCATTTGTATCTTAACTCAGATTAGATGTTATAGATAAATTAAATGGAGCATCTGAATGAAGTGATATTTTCTTTTTGAATATAGAAAAACCCGTATGTAAGGAAGATTTTCTTTAATTATTCAGAATGTATACACATATTTCAATTATGTTCATTTCCAGGCATATATATACATGCATAAATATCCCATTTATGCACATGCACATACATGCATATACCATCTGATTCATCTTGAATTACTCATTGATTAAGATAATTAAAATTCATTTAAAAATGGAAAAAAACTATAGAAATGGAACTGTGTTGAATTGCAATGTGAGACTATATAGAAGATAGACATATGATGAATAGATGAATGGTTATACCAGATTTAAATTAATAATGGTTGATAATATTGAAATGGAATGATACAAGAATTCAATGGTAGACTGTAGTACACTAGATATTTTTCTAATAGATGGTCTAAAATGGAGGGATACCCTTGTTGACCACTTTGACATTGATGTCAAGTGTATTCTTTGAGCTTTTATAGTGTTGGAAGTCATTGAAGGAGTTATGAGATAGTGTATGTCATGGTTAGTTTGCTTGAGCACTTCTTCAGGTGATATATTCTTGGCAGATATATATGGGCTTATGATTCTACATCCTATTCTTACAGTTGGGTTATACAATTCAATGATCAATATGTTATTTATATTGATCAATTCAAGCATGCAGTGCTTTGGCTTCACAGGGTATATGGTTTCTTTTCAAAGACAATTTCATTGCAATAAACATAATCAATAATACTTTGCTTAGATATAAATGTTCCATTTATTATATATGCAAAGAGTCTCAATTTTATGGTGTTGGCCTTCATCATTATATCAATTATTATTTAGAAGCATTTCTTTTACCAAAGAAAAAGTGACTATGCACTATGCATAAAGTGGACACCACACCATTTTTAATTAAGAGATATTGAGCTCTTGATTTCATTAGTTTCAAATGAGATAAAACATATTTTACATTCGGCTCACTTAACATGGTGAACCTGACTAGTAGGTATCGACATTTTATATTAGGTAAATGGTATTATTTGTGTAAAGGTTTACCAACTCTTTTAGGGAAGATTGACACTTTCGATTGACAGTGTATAATGTGAAAAAGAAAGTTTTATCTTGCAAAGTTTAACTTAGCAGTATGAATAAGCCAATGAGGCAATTTTACGAGTTTTTTTCTACCCCAAGAGGGTTTTCCACTCAAGAAAATCAGTTGTGTTAAGGTGTGATTTCTTTTATTGATTATATCTACTTTTACTCAAGTACTTCACATTTAATTGTTCTTATGTTGTATGTAATGAATGAAGGAATATTTCTTTGAAATCTCATAAGTACTAGTTGATGCAGATTTGTGAAATCAAATTGAAGTTTTGGTTGTTAAGACAAGCTTACTACTCCTTATAGGTAATGTTTCATTAAATGGTCAAGTTTTTTAAGTTACACACTTTGTAAGGACAATTCTTGGAAGATTAATTAAATTTTTTTTTTGAATTTTCCATACCACTGATTCACCCCCACTCTCAGTGGTATCATACTCCAAAAATTAGTATTAGAGCCATACCCTTATCAAATAGTCTAATAAAATTAAGTGGCTCCTGGTTATGGAGTACTTGATATGGAAAATATAGAAGGAGAAGAAAAATATTTATGGAAAAGATCTGTTGCACTGAAAATCTAAAAGATAAACCTACAAATAAATTTAACATTGTCATAAAAGAAGTTGAATTTGAAGGTGAACTATGATGTGCATTAGATGAGACAAAGAAACTTAAAAATGAAGTTTTCATATAGAAAAACCAGTCTCAAAATATTTAAAAAAATTGGTTGATTATATTGAAAAACAAGTTGTTGAATTAAAAATCTAGCTTGAGGAAAATAAAAGAGTTTTAGAGGTCACAAAAATGCAGCTTGAGTCAAAAGAAAAATAATGTTGCACCTTAGAGGCAGAAATAGTTTCCTTATAGAAAAAGGTTGACAACAGTGAGAAGCTTACAAATCTTTTAGGGAAACAAAAAAATCACAAGAACAAAAATAGCATAGGTTTTTGAAATGTTAAACAACATTTACAGGGTGATGTACCCTACACAACGAGCCATGAGGGCCAAAAAAGGACAAGTCTTAAACAACTAACATAAATAGGAAAATAACAGAGACAACCCTTAGGCAGCACAACAACAACAAAGAAACAATAGACATACCAACAATAGGAGAAACTAACTGGCTTCGTCCCAGTTCTTGATCAGGAGGTCTACCACCTCGTCTGCCACCCATTCTTTATTTTCCTAGCTATTGTTCCCCTCTAGGTTCCTCTTTTATGTCATTTGACAGAGTACTCATAACAAAGTAACCCATTTTCATGGTGAAGCGGGTCAACCCCCAAAATCTTTTGTCCAGAGTGTCCAAACGCTTTGCCACCTTATCTGACTCCTCCCCAACATCCATAGCACCCTAAACCTCACCAGGCTCATCCACCAGTGGCTTTGAAGAGTGCACGCCAGAGCCATCAGAAGGGAGCTTGCTGTCCATCGGAGTAAGCTGGGACCTCTCCACTAAATCTTCTTCCACCTCTTCAGACTCTTCTTCCTTGTAACCCTTACTGTCCGATTGCTCCTCATTCAAATCCTCAATGATTAATCTCTTCTTGTTCTTAGCCAGCCTCCCAAATCTCCTCCTACACTTTCCCCTCTAGTCATCTCTGTGTTCCCCACAACCGTGCCCCCTCTAGAATCTTTCTTGACTGCATTCTTACCCTTGCCATATTTGACAGTCGTAGCCTACATGCATTTCTCCTTTCCCTTTTCCAACATAGTGCTAGTAACAATCGTGTCAACTTGGGTGGATTTTAGCTCACAAAGCCCTTTCGCCGCACTGGCATGGGCCTTGCCTAACCCACCCTTAAGCTTTTTAGTGGTAAATTTGGTCTTGGCTTTCCCCAAATTATCAATATTAGACTTTCGAGGAGGACTCTTGGACTTAGCCGAGGAGATATGCATCATGGAGAGGGGTTCAATGTTCTCAACACGGACAACAATGATGGCTTTGGGTGGGGAGAGGGCAAGATGAAAGTGATACAGGCGGAGGATTAGCCCTTGATGGAGTGGGAGCGGTGGAAAATCACAGGGATTTTGGCTAGCCGACGCTTTACACTTGTCCACAGAACTTTCCAGGTGTGTTAGAAGGAAAAACGGAAAACTAAGAAGCATTTTATGCCTAAGGTGGTTCAACAGGGGGAAATGATAAAAGAAGCAAGTTTTGAATCTACCTTGCAGCATAACGTATTTCATCAGCACCATGCAAACCTCATCCCACGGCTTAGGAAGCTCTTCCCTCTCAAACCCCGCCTGGTTCCTAATAGGGGTCTCCTCTCCTCTAAAAAATTCCTTTAGGCTCTCATGGTCTGGATTTTTAGTGTGTTTAGGATATTTTTTCCCTTCACACAACAAACCCATAGCCTACACAATAACATCCTTGCTGATTTTGAACAAAATCCCCCCAATGGAAACTCTCCCGTCTTTCCACGAACTAAAAATTGACTCGATAAAATGGGATCATGGCCGACTAAGCTTTCCATGAGCAGAGCAGTTCCTGCCTCCACACAAATGTGCCAGACAAGTGGGTTGTTTCAGAATTCATCACAACTATCCGGTTCCGTCTGAATGTGATCACCACCCATACTGCCAGAATGCTCAGGAAGCTCACAGGAATGCAAGAAAACCAAAAGTAGTCGTCGCAAACAATAATCTCAAAAATATAGTTACGACAGGGATTACAGCGAAGCAAATCAAACCTCACATACCAATCACATGCACGGAGAGGAAATACACCACAGTGAGAAAAGACACAAAAATTAATGAATTTATGAATACCGTAAAGAGGGCAAAAGCTGGTGGAGATGTAGGAAAAGCACGAAACCCCATGCAGGCGGGATAATAAACTAAATTTAGTAAACCTCCAAAAGAAGCCAAAGGAACCCTAGCTAAACTAGCCGACCTAAAGTCTCTAGAAAGTGGCCAAATCGTATCATAGAAAGTCACATCATTATTAATACACTCACTCCTCCAAATGAAATGAGGAGATAAAACAAGCAATCCGATCCCCAAAAGAGTAGCACGTAGAGTATGGTCCCTCACCTGATAAGAAGTCACGTCCTTCCAATTAATCCGCATCACGCCACCAAAACTTGACTTGAACTCCTCAATTAAATCCCCACCCCACCATCTCATCATAATCTTATAAACTAAACCCATCCTCCAAGTCCAAAGGATGTACAGGCGGATGCTCCTTCCCCTGCCCCACACATGCTCAGTTCTACCAGGATAATTCCACCTGTACTCCATACCAATATTGACATTCATCCACCAGCACATCCAAATTAACCAGTGGGCCCCCCAATCAGCTCTCGTCATCCAAAAGTTGAACATCATTATAAACCATGGTAGCCTTTTCCCACTCTATCAACGCTTGAATATTTCACGGCAGTCTTTCCTTATTCCTCCAACATCTAGCGAAATGCCAACCCGAGCCAAGATTAGCCAAGGCATCCGCCACACTATTTCCTTCTCTAAAAATATGAGTCACCTTTTTGTCCCTTAGTTTGGACATAAGGAAGCTGGCATCCATCAAAATTTCCTTGGTATTCCAACCTATAAATCTATCTTTTTCCATAGCATCCATCACCGCTTTGGAATCTCCTTCAATATGGAGATTAACAATCCCCAGAGAGACAGCGATTTTGAGGCCCATTAATAGCGCACGAGCCTCAGCCACCAGAGCCGACTGAATCCCAATGCCACCAACAAACCCCACCACCATATTCCCCATAGAGTCTCTGATAATCCCACCTATACTTGCCCTTCCTAGGTTTCCTTTAGCTGCCCCATCAAAGTTTATTTTGAACCATCCACAATCTGGAGGCTCCCATTTGGTATTTTTCCTAGCTAGTTTTTTTGAATAATCAAAGGCATTAGCCTTTAGATCTCGGTGCCATTCCTTGGACAATTTTATTTTGTAGTCCATTGGCCCCAACTCAGGAAGTTTTCCATCAAAGAGGGAGATATTCTCCTCTATGAACCGAACACCAATGCCAAACACCTCCTTGGGGCTTAGCTCAATATTCCTGAAAACCCTGTTATTCCTCTCCTTCCATAAACACCAACCTAAGATTGGGGGGGTCTGCCTCCAAATTTCATCAGCTAGAGGATGGAAAAAAGGCCCATTCCAACCCAAAATAAATGACAAAAGGTCTTTGCTCAGAGCCCAATGGACATCAAGTTTCTCAAAAGCCATCCCCCAAACTTCAGCAACATACGGGCGATGTAACAAAAGTTGGCTAACAATTTCCTCCCCCTCCTTGCAAAGGAAACATCTATTGGGAAAGCATAACCCCTGAGTTCTCAAATTGTCTTGAGTTAAGATCCTATTATGATAGGTCGTCCACTAGAAAAAAATTATTTTAGGAATCATGTGGCAATTCCAAACCCTTCTTCAGTGTTTCTCAACAGGAATTTCCTTAGTCAACAGTCTATAAGCAGAACGAACAAAAAGATCCCTCTGCTTATCTTAAGCCCAAAAGAACTTATCCTCCCTGTCATAGGAAGGAAACCTGATATTGGAGAGCAACACCTGAAGAGATCTAGCTAGGCAGAAAAGGTCAAGAGATTGGGGGCAGCAAAGGGAGAGATCTCTCCAAATCCTAGCTCCAGGAGGGCCAGCCACATAGTCTCTAATATATAACCCAAAGAATCCTTGAGCTCCATCCATCACCGCTCCAAAATCAGAGCCAGCCAAGGGAGAGTCCAAAAACCAAGCATCATCCCAGAATTTGATTTTCACCCCATTTCCCATTTTCCATTTGATCCCATTTTTTAGTCGTCCTTGTGTGCTGCAAATGCTCCTCCAGATTACGGAACCAAGGGGATGGGGTTTCAAAAGAAAATAGTACAGGTTTTATGGAAGGTCAATTCTCATATACTGATGAGTATCATCACACTGATACAAAAGTTGTGAAATTGTCAAACAATAACAATAGTGTTCCCTCTAGAATTAATCTACACTTTTATGGCTATTATTTCAAGTGCTCTCAATTTGGACACAAAGCAAGTGAGTGTAAGGTTATAACTCAGAGGAGACCTAGTTTTCTAGAAAGGGAGTCTATTTCAATTTTTGAATAGATTGAAAGGTTATAATTGTGGAAATCTTGGGCATATTGCAAGATTTTACAGATTTCATCTTAATATGCAACAAAATAAAACTTGTATTCTTCCCAGAACATCACCCAAAGCAGATAAAAAGAAACTTATTTGGCAACCCAAGAATATTGACAAAAATATTGAAGCCATGATTGTGCAAATAGATTTTCATTCCAAAAAGGAGTTGTGGGTTGTCGATAGTGGATGCTCTCACCACATGACTGGTGATAAGAGAAATTTTTCTCAAATTGAGGATTACATTGGAGGTTCAATTAAATTTGGAAGTGACTTTTGTGTTTCAATCAAGGGGAAAGGAACTATCCTCTTGGATGAAAAAACCCCTTTGCATGATGTCTATTATGTTGAAGGGTTAACTCACAATCTTTTAAGTGTGAGTCAAATATGTGATAACGGGTTTTGTGTCTTTTTCACTACACAAGGATGTGAGATTAAAAACAATTTTGGTAAGATTGTTGCAGTTGGTCTAAGAACTAGTAGCAATATATATAACTTACATGAGACTGCCAATAAAAGAAAGGATGGACATGTTTGCTTCATGGGTCAAGTTGAAGAAGGTATATTTTTAGGTTACTCTACTCATAGTAAAGCCAATAAATATTACAATAAAAGACTCAAAAGGATTTTTGAAAGTACTAATGTGCGATTTGATGAAAATTTGTAGCCATGTGAAAAATAAATTGAAGATAATACGGAAGCTCATCCACCTGAAGGAGAGATAAAATCAGAAGAAGAGGAGGGAGTTCAAGAAGATACTCCTTCAAAAGCAGTGAAAAGGAATCATCCTTAAGAACAAATCATTGGGGATATATCTGGTGGTGTTCAAACTAGAAGAAAATTATCCAATACAAGTGATGAGGTACATCTATGTTTAATTTAATAATTTGAACCTAAAACCTATTTAGAAGCTAGCAAAGATGAACTCTGGATTAAAGCAATGGAAGAGGAGTTAGGATAAATAGAAAAGAATAAGACTTGGGAACTTGTTCCTAAACCCAAGGATAAAAATGTTATTGGAGCTAAGTGGGTCTTTAGGAAAAAACTTGATGAAAAATGAAATGTAGTTCGAAATAAGATGAGACTTATCTGTAAAGGATACTCTCAGATTGAGGGTATAGACTTTGATGAAACCTTTGCCCCTATGGCCAGAATTTTTAGCTTTTTTTCTTTATAAAAAATTCAAGGTGTTTCAAATGGATGTTAAAACAACCTTTTTAAATGGTGAACTTGAAGAAGAAGTTTATATGGAACAGTCTGAGGGATTTGTGTGTGTAGGAAAAGAAGATCATGTTTATAGGTTAAAAAAGGCATTATGTGGTCTGAAACAAGATCCTAGAGCTTGGTACTCTAAGTTGGATAAACATTTGCAGAGTCAAGGATTCCCCAGAGGAGGCATTGAAAAAAAAATTATACTTCATGACAAAAGGTGACAATATTCTGGTTGTTGTTGTCTATGTAGATGATATTATTTTTAGGAGTACTGATGATAAGATGTGTTATGTTTTTCCTAGAATTATGAAAGTAGAATTTGAAATGTTCATGTCAAAAGATTTTTCCTTTCTTGGATTATAGGTCTCTCAACTTGAAAAGGGTATCTTGATTTCACAAATGAAGTATGCCAAATAAATTCTCAAAAGATTCTAAATGGATGCAAGCAAGCCAGCTGGAACTCCAATAGAAACTAGTTGTAAAATTGGAAAAGATGAAGATCTACCTGATGTAGATCAAACCTTATATAGATCTATGATAGGTAGTCTCTTATATTTGACTTCCTCTCGACCTTATATAATGCATGTTTTTTGCTTAGTTTCTCAATTTCAATATTCACCTAAACAATCCCATTTGAATGTTGTAAAAATAATTTTCTGATACATAAATGGTATTGTTGATTATGGCCTATGGTATCCAAGGCATGATGATTTTACAATACTCTCATATACTGATGTTGACTAGGCAAGTTGTTTGGAAGACATAAAATTACATTTGAAGGTGCCTTCTTTTTAGGTGCAAGGTTAGTAGCATGACATAGTAAAAACCAAGATTCTCTCTCTCTCTCTCTCTCTCTTTCTACTGTAGAGGCAAAATATATAGCTAGTTCTACTTGTTGTTCTCAAGTATTATTGATGGTCCCAGTATTAGAGGATATTAGGGTTGAGGTATCTCAACCTATTTCTATTCTTTGTGACAATACCAATTCCATCAATATTTCAAAGAATCTTGTTCAACACTCTCACACTAAACACATTTCCATAAGATATCATTTTTTGAGAGAAAAAAGTTTTATCTAATTTGGTTGCATTGGAATATGTATCTACAAAAGATCAGATAGCAGATATTTTTACTAAACCTTTACCAAAAGAAATCTTTGATCATTTGAGCGACAAACTTGGAGTCTTTTCCTTTGCTTCAATTCAGTAATTCTTAATGAGCATGGTTTTAGGGGAACTATTCATGCTTATTCAATACCCCTATTTTTGTTTAATAGCTATGCCAGTTTTAGATGCTTTAGCAAAATTATCTTGCATTATATAATGGTCTTTTCAACTTTTATTTCTTCCATTTTGATGCTTTTGTATCCTATGTGCACACAACTTATTGTTCTTGGATAGGTTTTTGGTGGTCTTCTGGTGATTCCTCACCCCTTTGACCTTTGGCATTGTTGTCAAAAGGGGGAGAAAAGATACATACTTACCATTATGTTTAGATTTGATATTGCATATATATAGATTTATTTTTGATGATATGTAGATTTCTTTTGAGATGATATGATGGTATACGTAGGATATAATGGTTGTTTGACATCAATGCCAAAGGGGGAGTTTTTTTACCCCTTTGACATTGTTTTGGCATTGATGTCAAGTGTAGTCTTTGAGCTTTTATAGTGTTGGCAGCCATCAAAGGAATTATGAGACAGTGTATGTCATGGTTAGTTTGGTTGAGAACTTATTTAGGTGACATATTCTTGGCATATATATATGGGATTATGATTCTGCGTTCTATTCTTATAGTTGGGTTATAAAATTCAATGATCAATATAAAATCAAAGATATATTGATCTTGGCAATATGTCATTTGTATTGATCAATTCAACCATGCAGTGCTTTGGCTTTACAAGGTATATAGTTGTTTTGCAAAGACAACTTCATTGCAATAAACATAAGCAATACTACATTGCTTAGATATAAATGTTTCATTTATTATATATACAAAGAGTCTCAAGTTTATGGTGTTGGACTTCATCATTATATCAATTATTATTTAGAAGCATTTTTTTACCAAAGCAATAGTGACTATGTACTAATCATAAAGTGGACACCACACCATTTTGAATTAAGGGATATCGAGCTCTTGATTTTATTAGTTTCAAATGAGATAAAACATATTTTCCATTCGGCTTTCTTAACATGGTGAACCTGACTAGTAGGTATCGAAATTTTGTATTAGGTAAATGGTATTATTTGTGTAAAGGTTCACTGGCTCTTTTAGGGTAGACTGACACTTTTGGTTGTCAGTGTATAATGTGAAAAAGAAAGTTTTATCATGCAAAGTTTAATTAGCAGTATGAGAGCTCGACTTAGGGTTTGAAGGATATTGAACATGTTTTATTTATTTTGAATAAACATGAGGAAGGATCTTCTTGATGTGGAAAATATCAGCTAGTGTGAGCATTGGAAGGAGTGAAAAGAAGAACATTTATTCTGGTCAGTGTAGCACAACAATAATGGTGATATGGTCATTATTTTTAGTGGCAAACCCATATGCAGGTATGGTTAAAGTCTATCAGTTTTTTGAAGAAATTAAGATTACATTTGAGCAGTTACTGTTAGTTTTCTTTTGTAAACTGATCAAGGTATGGTCGTTTTGCATCTCACCAGGTTAATGGTTTCTTTAACCGTGGTATGCAAATGCTCAGTTTGGATTTTTTTTAGAAGAGTGTGCAAGTAGAATAAAAAGGCAAGATTCATATTGGTTTATATTGAATATCTTGTTAAAAAGAGTATTGTTCTAAACCCTATTGCAAAAATTTAACAAGATGTATATGTAGATATGTTGTTGTGAAGTTGTGTATTTAAAAAAATAAAAATAAATGATAGAAACATTGAAATAGATTTAGTTTTTTTTATGTGTTTCAGACTTCAAGTATAATGAAGTTTGAAGGACATAGAAGGCATTAAAAGTGTAATTCAATATGCTTTTCAGAGAAATAGAGTGATCCTTTGTATATTATTTTTCCATCTTATTTGTTGAAGCAGGTTACAATGTCAATGTTGCATTTGGTATCCAGTGAGGTTTATGTTGCAAGTGAGGCATTTTGTAGCCAGTGAGGCTTGCATTACTAGTGAGGAACTTTACTGATTAAGCCAATGAGGCTATTTTATGAGTGTTTTTTCTACTTGAAGAGGGTTTTCCACTCAGGAAAATCAATTGTGTTATGGTGTGATTTCTTTTCTTGATTATCTCTTATTTTACTCAAGTACTTCACATTTAATTGTTCTGATGTTGTATGAAATGAATTAAGGACTATATCTTTGAAGTCTCATCAGTACTAGTTGATGCAAATTTATGAAATCAAATTGAAGTTTTGGTTGTTAAGACAAGCTTGCTACTCCTCATATGTAATGTTGTGTTAAATGGTCAACTTGTTTAAGTTACATACTTTTTAAGGACAATTCTTGGAAGATTAATTAAATTTTATTTTTGAATTTTTCATACCACTGATTCACCCCCGTCTCAGTGGTATCATACTCCAACAACCCCTTTGATATGATGGTCTTTATTTCTAGGAATGGGTGCCAAAGAGTGTAGATTTTATTTTCCAAATCTAACCCGAGTTACATTTTATGCAACATGAGCTTGGCCAAGCTTTATAATTATTTATTTTATGGAATAGATTGCTATTATTTATCCTCTCTCTATTGTACTTTCTTATTTACCTAACATGGAACTTGCATATTCTAGTTGTAGATAGAAGTGCATGTAGTTAGGCACACACAAATTCTACCTTGCAAACTGTCTCTTGATAAGTGTTCCATGCAAGGTCAGGTATTCTTCGACTGACTAAAGAATTCTAGGGAAGCATTGCTTTGTTGTTGGGTGGAAAAGTACCTCAACCATGTTCTCATCTACTAGTGGAGGTGAGTTGTTATAAATGAATCATATCAAAATTCTATTTATGTAAATGTATCATTGATGTAACTGATGAAATTGTCATTATGGATGCAATTAATATATATTATATATTGACTTTGAGGTGTTGAGTGCCAAGTAAAATTTGTAAATTGACTATTGACATTTGGAAATTAATATATATTCAATTTATTTATTTACTTATGGACATAAAATTGCTAAATGGAAATAGCTATGGGATTCGTGTCATAAATTTTATGTTCATAATATCAACTTTTAATTTATTTGAGGAAAATCTAGTTGGGCATTTTTTACTTTTAGCCTCTTAAGTCCATATTAATTTGTTTTTAGACCCCTTAATTTTTTCAAGTATAGAGCAACTACATGACTAAATTTTCTACTAAAATTCCTGTAAAATCTAGCAAGCCCATGAAAACTTCTTACCTCAGGTGCACTCCTTGGTGTTGGAAAATCAATAATAGCTTGAACCTCCTCCTTATCCATTTTCAACCCTTCACTGGATACCACAAAACCCAAATAAGTCAATTCAGTTTGCATAAACACACACTTCTTCAGATTAATCTGCAACTTCTCTTCATGTAACCTTGTCATCACCATCTTCAAATGTTGTAGATGCTCTTCTTTAGAATTGCTAAGAGCTAATATGTCATCAAGATACAAATTTTTTTTTTCCTAGAAATGGTTTTGAAACTTCATTCATGAGCCTCATAAAAGTACTAGGTGCATTTGTTAGCCCAAACAAAATAACCATCCATTCATAGAGTCCATAATTAGTTTTAAATTTTTTCTTCCACTCATCTCTAGGTTTTCTCTAAATATGATGATAACCAGTTTTTAGATCTATCTTCAAAAAGTACTTAGCACCACCTAGGCAATCCATGAAATCATCTATTCTGGGAATTAGAAGCCTATATTTGATAGTTATTTTATTAATGTCCCTAGACTCCATGCGCATTCTCCATTCATTTTCTTTCTTAGGCACTAAGACTGTAGGAATAGAACAAGGATGAAGAATCTCTCTTATCAACCCTTTCTAGAGTAATTCCTCAACTTTCTTTATAATCCCATCATTCTCTTGGGGAGTCAATCTTTATGCAACCTTGTTTGGAAGGCTATCCATAAAAATTAAGTCCATATGATGAGTAATACTTCACATAGGAGGAAACTTATTAGGAAAATATACTACTATAATATCCTTATTGTTGGCCCCACAGTTTTCGTTGCACCAAAAGATCGAATTCTTAATGCCCAATACAACTACCAGAGTTAACGGATCCATGAGAGGTGGTTAGTCCATGTCACAAATCCCAAGGGGAGCACTGACCATTTTCCAACAATCTCCCCCTCAGGGAAAGCTGAGTGGATTTGAATCTGACACCTTTGGCTCTAATACCAATTGTTGGCCCCATAGTTGTTTTTGAACCAAAAGATCGACTTGTTAATGCCTAGTACAACTGCCAGAGTTAACGGATCCATAGGAGGTGCTTAGTCCATGTCACAAATCCTAAGGGGGGCATTGACCAGTTGCCAAAACTTATGTTCCTCCAAGATATCTTGTATCTCCTTAGGCAGTTCCTCCAACTTTGTAGAGGCAAGCAACTCCTTGGGTTTAAGCACCAAAGAAAATCCCATTCTTTCCTTCTTCATGATATGCAAGAACTCTTTTCCACTCACCAACATTTTCTTGTAGCTACTACTACTACTTTCCTCTTATTTTTCACACATAGTTAACAAAGTACACTTGATTCCATCCTTTTCAAAGGTATAGGTGATACTCCTCCCATCATTCACAACTTTCCAATCAAACAACCAAGGTCTACCAAGATATACATGGCACACATCCATGGGAGTGATATCACACATCACACTATCCTTATAGCTTCCAATCTAAAATTCTACCAAGGCTTGTTCATCTACCAACAACTGATGCCCTTTCTATAGCCAAGAAACTTTAAAAGGTGTAGGATGTTTAGTTCTCTTAAGACCTATTTTATCCACCATTTCCAAAACCACTAAATTTTAAGTACTACCACTGTCAATAATCAATTTGTAGAACTTACCTTTAGCCTTGCACTTTGTCTTGAATAAATCTCTACTTTGTTTTGATTCTTTACTCTCCTTCGATGGCTTCAACAACACTCTATTGAACAATAAAGACTCTCTAGTCTTAGGTTCCTCATTGTGATAATCAAGTGATCCCATGATTTCTTGATCTACTTGCATGATTTGATTGTTCCTTTTTGGTCTTATGTGACCTTCCTTTATGAATTTCAGACAATCCCAACTCTTATGACCAACATATTGATTGCTTTTGAAACATTTACCAACAAAACCTCTCCCTCTTCCTTGATAACCTCCTCTACCAAAATATATTCCTCCCTTTGTTTGATAGCCTCCCCTTTCTTGATTATCTAGCCCACTAGAACTACCAGCCCCTTCATCTTGATGAGTTTTTTGTCCCTTACCAACATATGATCCTCTTCCTCTAAAACCTCTTCCTCTATTTATTCCTTTATGATTTTGCTTCCTCACAAGCTTCTCTTCTACCTTAATGGTAAACTAATAGGCCTCCTCAAGAGTTCTCAGAGACACTAGACTTATCTCATCTTGCAAACTATATTTCAACCCATTCAAATATCTTGCCACCTTTTCCATATCCTCTTCATTGTCTCTTAATCGAATCACCAACTTGTAGAAATATTTCGTATACTATTTTATGGTCATATCCTTTTGCTTGATATTTTGTAATATTTTAAAAATATTGGTTTGATAGTCTATCAAAAGGGACTTCATCTTCAATTTGGCAACCATTCAATCCCAGGAAGTGATATTTTCCTTGTTTTTCTTTTGTCTTTCAAACTGCACGAAATCCCACCACATTGTAGCATGGCCTTTAAGCCTTATACAAGCAAACTTAACTTTTCTTTCTTTTGTAACTCCATATTCAAAATATTTGTCCAAATCATTGATCCATTCAATGAGATCTTCCCCATTTAAGCTTCCAAAAGACATAGGAACCTCAATTCTTGGTTTGAATCCCACATTCATAACAACTCTTATCAATCTTCATCATCAATTTGTGGTTTCTCTTCTTCTTTGAATTTACTAACATCATCAACAACTATTCCCATTACTTGTGCCTATTCCATGGCATCTATCCTTGATGGAAGGTTCTACAATATCTCTAAAAATCCTTCTTCATGGCCCCTTCGACCACCACTTTGAGCACCTCCTCTTCTCATCCTTCTTGGTGGCATTCTACCCACTTCCCAATCTCCCAATTTCTCACTGCTCTGATACCAAGATAATGGAAAAATGATTCCAGATAAGCAATAACACTCTGAATATAAGAGGACAACAATACACTATCTCAAACTTTAGAATTCTGAGAGAATAGCATTTGAGAAATTATAGTCAAACACCTCAAGCTCCGCTAGACAATGATGAACATCAATTATAAGCTACAAAAAGTTGCCCTAATTGATGAGGTTGATTATTGGCCAGAGGCAACATGAAACATTGTCAAAACACTTCCCTCACACAAGAAATTATAAACCAACTTACTAAGCAACATAGAAGGAAATAAAACTCCATTGAGCAAACCAAAAACACCAGGGTTTTAAACTTATATTGAGAAAAATAAAATTGATTACAATGTATTTGATTCCTAAAGGAATCAATTTCCTTTTTCTTTAACCTAATTAACCCCAATCTAGAATCTCACATCTGCTCTCCCTGTCTTCACACCATCCAATGCAATCATAGGTCAAGATCCTCTCTAGAACAAAACTTGATTGATCTTCTTTCTAGAACAAAACTGTTGCTCCTCCTTTCTTTGGCATAAATCCCCCAACACAAATTGGGGTGAATCAATCATTTTTTTCCAAGAACCATTGTCTAACTATTTCTTTTTCTTCTCTTTTGCACAAAAATGGATCTAGAATAAACAACATTGCTAGTGTCTTGTTTACCAACCACAATGGGACACATGTTTGCATCAAAACAAGGGACAAGAATCCAACCACAACAAAATAGAACCAACAATACAACCAAAAAAAAATAGATGGGAAATTATGCCCCTACATCATTATCTCTAATATTATTGGAAAGTGTCATTGGATTCTTAGAGTGGAATTGAAATTTATTTTGTAATTTAGATTCTCTCAAAATATTGATTTTAGTTATTTCATGTATTCATGAAGGAGGTGGAGTTGATAGTGGTAGTTAAAAAGTTATATTTATCAAATCTCTCAGCTTGGACATGAAATATGAATAATGGAGTATCTTGAACGTTGGTGGTGGGACCCATAAGATTTTAGTGATGATTTTGGATGCCTATCTTGGGATATGGGACATTATGAATGACTTACAAATCAAAGCTACTATCTATTATTAGTATGGAGGTTATTTTTTATTCATAGTTTATTGGAAGTTATATTTACTATTCTCAAAAGAGCCTCTTCATTTTAGATTTTTTAGATTTCTTATATTTTACCATAATTTAGTGGTAATTTTTGTTGGAAAAATATTTTTTTATATTTCTCTCTTATTTTTCTATAAATTAGAGACATGAGATAGTAGTTTTATGATGATATTGTTTACAAGTAAATAAGTGCCATTGGACTGTTGTCAGAGTGAAAGTGTTAGTTTTTTGATGTATCTCTCCTTTTGAAGATTAATATATACTTTCCCCCTTTCTCATGTGGAGTGTTTTTCCTAAAAGGGGTTCTCTATGTAAATCCTATGTTATCTTGGTTTGCTAATTTAGCTATCATTTTTAATTTTGCAATTATATAATCTTAATCATATTGTAATCTTTTTTTAATAAAAAAATTTAGACTTGCATACACTTTCAATATATTTTATTGTATTATTTTTACTTTGTGTCTCAAAAAATCCATCATCTTTGAATGAGTTTGATGAAATTGTAAAAAACGTAAAAATATCTAAATGGTTATTTGAAATTAAGGGTAAGAGGCCCTCACATACTATATGATCACACAGTTTATTTATTTTTAAATACTTTTTTGAGATAAAATGTAAATTGAACAATACCATTTTTTTGTACAAGATGAGACCTTTATTAAAGAATCCAAATATTAGGCTAAATAAAGTATCTAGAATTGTAATAAGATTATTGTTACTTTTTTAAAAATGCATTCAATTCAATTGGAAATTTATACTTGTAAGGATTTAGATTCAAGAGTGACTTGTTGAATAATAATAACATCAATGGTAAGTAAGCTCTCAATAAATTCTTAATTATTGAGATAGACCTATCTTGAGTTAAGCCTACATTATAAAACATTGTCAAAATAATGAGCATTACGATCAAGAAAAGATAGTGTCCTTATAATGATATTTGAGATTTTAGTTGTAGGCTTCCATCATTAATAGAAATCTAGTCAATGCCACATATAATGTAATTGAAAAAATTTAGTACTCTAACACTAGAGTACATCATTTAATGTAAAATGTTTTAAAAATAAAAAATGATAGTCAATGGGGTTGACCTTGTAGTGCAATAGTTAAGTTGCAAGGATTGTAGTTGAGCGGTCTAAGGTTCAAATCCCATGACTTGCACTGATGGAGCAAAATCTTAAAGTCAGTTTCGGTACCATTGGGCTCGATGGAGCGAAAGGTTAAATTTGGTTTCAACACCATCAGTTTCCAAGGCTATGGTTGATTTTAGGGTGTTGCCCCTTACCAACGATTTACCAAACCAAAAAAAATGATAGTCAATAGTACATATCACATCTCAAATTAGAATCTAGTAATAAAATATTGTAAATGTAATTTTGTGAGGCATATCTAAGTTTGACAATAGTATAAAGAAAATTTGAATCTTGTAAGCCTTTTATTATTTGCCTCTTAAAATTAATAGTGCATGTTTTACATATTCACATGGAGTTTTCTATGGATCATGAGATATTGTGTTACATGTATTCTACTTTGTATATGATGCAATCAGGGATTACACACCCACTTAAGGGTAGTTAATCCTTATCCTTAAAACCTTAAACTCACACACCTACAACTTGTAGAAGCTTAAATATAAATTATATATATATAATTTTTTTTAGTTCATTACAACTTGTTTATTTAACACAATTCTACAATAAAATTTCCTATAGCCTACTTCTCTCACTTGCAAATAAAAAGGCTTCACAAATAGCCATTTTCTTGTTACAATGACCCTTCAAAATATGGGGTTTATAACTCATTGTACTACTTTTTTTATACAAAATTTCTATCCATTTCCTCAATCTATTTATGTTATTATACTACAGACTACTTCTCATTAATAGAGATATTCTATTATGCTCTCTCTAACCAATCCATCAAATTAGGAAATAATTATTTTATCTCCATATGTGAATTCAATCTCAATATATTTTCACTAAACCTCTATTGGATATTATTTAATATATTTCCTCTCTACCCTCATTCTCCCCCAAAATAATATATTCTTAAATTTGTTTATAGCTCTTAGCCAAGAGAAGACTATTACATCCCTTATCTGCTTCCAATTGATGAACTACTAAAATAACCAAGCCTCTGCCTCTCCATATTTCAATTCTAATAGTAAATCAATAAAGAAAAATTGTGTGGGATAGAGATTATAATTAACATTGATAAAAGGGGATCAATCCATAAAAACTTTGATTATTGACACAAAATATTTCCCAACAAAAAAAGAGAAACTATCAAGAATTTTTTTTTGTCACAAGGAATATTTATGGTCATGCTAGTTTTTTGGCTTATTTTTAGAATTTTATAATTGGTTCTTGATACCATCTAAAGAATAGCCAATTATTATGCTCAAATGTTTCAAGAGGCTGGCCAATGAACATGATAAGGATTTGATACTTTTATCCTCTACAGTTTAGGATTCACAAGACCTATGAGGGTGATCCTTTATAATATCTAATGAAAATACATATAATTCATATCAATATATTGTTAAAATAGTTGTATCTTCTTAAAATGGCCAAGAATTATAAGTAGAACTAACTCAATTGGATAGATTCTTGGAAACTATTTCTTATTGGCTCTGAGAACATAAGATAACATTAAGGAATAAGTTACAATATAAAATGGAAATTAATTTTAAATTTAGTGACCATGGGTATGTACCCATTGTTCATTGTTAGATTGGTGCCTTAGACCTAGATTATAGAGTCAAAGAGAAATGTAATTATATTTTGAATAATAAACTTTAACAAATTTGTGGAAAATTATATACCATTGCCTTACAATGATATCCTTCAAAATTAACAACCAACTCTTCATAACAATCCCTACATACATTCATAACCCTAAATATTTCTAAAACAACAATTTAATCTACTACCTCAATAGAAGTTATATGAGAAACATTAATTTGAAAAAAAATAACAACGATGAACATAAATTATCTTTGATCAATTTATATTCATAAGAGAAATGAAGTATGCAATTTAGGAGACAAATAATTGTAAAATTATCACAATACGATTTGTGGAAGCCACTGAAGGAAATATTCTTTGATTTGGAAATGATGAAGTGGAATGGAGAAGGCATACAATGATTATTTTGGGCTTCTCCATCCATATTGATAACACTAAGAACACTCCTTCTAGAAATCGTTAGGCTTGATGGTGAATGCAATAAAAGGTAAACAACGAAAATTGCAACATGTTTGTGGACAACCAACCTTTTTAAAATGTCATGTCATCATCTGAGTAGGATGTTGCATTATAAATTTTATGACATGAATGAAAATACTTATGGAAAATTATTGTATTTTTTTATCTCATTCTACATATATTCTCTTTGAAGTCCATGGGAATGAAAGTGCCTTGTCCACATTATGCATGTACTCAAGATACTTTGCATCAATTAGTGTCCTAGCTTCTTTGAAAAATGTATCTAGTCCTTTCTCTGAGAAGATTAGATTATCTAAAGTGGGTTTGAGTAAATCCATGTGTACATCATTAGCATAAATGAAAGTTGCAAGGGTAGGGGTGGCCATAGTGTTGAAACCTACTTTCCACTGGTCTAGATATTTGAGCCCTCCTTTATAATCCAAAATGGTTGGTGTGGCCTTTATTTCTAAGCACTCAAAATACTTTAATTTAGTCTTTATCTATTGTACCATCTTTATCATGAATGCTTACATTTCTCCTACCAATTTTTCCATATCCCATGTCGATATATTATCAACTAGCATGCCCCTCTCAAATCTTGCACCTTTATAGATACCTTGCAGACTAGCAATTCTAGGCACCCACTTATTTATTATATTCCCAATCTTCTCCTAATCCACTATAATTCTAGCATATGCATCCCTAAGATTGGAGTAATATAAATGAGAGTCCTCTAATTTTCCTAAAACTTTGGATACCCAATCCTTTATTACATCATCCACAATGCTAATTCTCTTTTTACTTTTTCCCCATGAGAATTCTTTATTTTTTCTTCTAATTTCTCAAAATTTCAGTTAACTCTTCCTTTTCTCTCATCAAACTGCTTGAGAAACCTGATGTTTAAGCACTTTCCATTTCTATCCATGTTGGTGGAGATGTTGTTTGTGGCTCTTGCATCTTTGGATTGTTATATTATGTAGTGATATTTGTTGGTATATGGCGACTGATCATGCAAATATTGTACACTCAAGGTTTCTTTCCCACTAACATGTCAAGGTTTTTTTTCCCTATTGAAATGTCAAGGTTTTCCCATTAACAAGTCAAATTAAAAATGACCTTGTAAAACCCTAATTCTAGAAGGTTCTAAAAATCTTGTTATAAGAGGATGATATGTATGTTGCAAATGGTGATTCATGATACTATAATCTATTTTGAAGTGGATAATAAAATCTTTGGGTGGTTGAGTTTCTATGGATGTAGCCCATATTGGGTGAACCACATTAAATTTTTTTGTTGATCTCTTTTGTGTTATTCTTAATTGTTATTTTTGGTTATTTAATCTGTATATAATTGTTAATGTTTATTGCTGCAATATTCCTAAATCCTAACAATCTTCACATGATCTTTCAATAACTGATCATACTCATACTACAACTTATTTGTAGTGGCTTCATTGAATATGGTTGTGTGAACAACTAGTGAAGAAGCTTGGGGAGCTATGGTATATGATACTCTTCTGACTATCAAACTCCCCTTCATTTCTTGCACAATCCCTATCACCTTAGGTTTATTTATGTTTGGAGCAAGAGCCCATATAGCTAAGGTTTCCCATTTAGGGTTAAAAATTGACCCTAAATATGCTTGCTCTACTTGCTCCTCAAAATATTAAATCTCTTCATCATATCTCCTAATTGTATCCAAGGCTATTGTAGAAGCAATGTCCCACTTTAGAAATAGTAGTAGTCCTTTTTCTTTGACCAACCTCCTCCCCTCTTCTAGTGTGATATTATTTATATCATTTAAGTCAATCTCTTTTAGCACCCGCTTAGTGATTTCCTCATACTTTGAGATGTGTACTTCACCTTTTTCTCTGTTCAATTTATCATTGAACTCTTCTCTTCTTATCTTGATCACAAAATCTTCAAAATCCTTTGATTCGATAAATTCATCATTAGAGATGAATTATGTGCATGTAAGGGCGCTCATATCATTTGCCTCATCTCTACCACTTCCAATTTTTATTCGCAAATGACTCTATGGTATCCTAGTCACATTTAACCTTGGAGGAGAGGGAATTTATTGTGTAACGCCCCATCACGTAACCCTAGAGGAAGTTGCAATTAACTACACAAGCGAACTATTTTTTTTTTTTAAAAGTATAATTAATATGCAAGTTCGCTAACTATTGCAACAACCTCTAAGGTTACGAGACTGAGATTACATAATTACCCACAAACAACATTAAAGAAATGAAACCACAACATTTAAATACTTAAGAAGTTAAGAACGCATACATTCCATACAAGATAAATTCATCAAAGAAAATTAAAGATACTACGAGATCTCTTTTAACAATAAGATTACAACACTCATTCCCCAAATGAGGTAAATCCAAAGACATGATTACATATTACATCTTCCACCTCGAATACAAAGAGGGGGTAAAAACAAATTACAAGATTAACTGAATGAATAAAGCATACAAGGTAACTGGATCCCACGAGCTCTCCAATTGGAAACCTCGTCAACACGAACAAGAAGGAAGCCCAACAGAGTAAGGTGCACACCACCCAACCAAGTGGAACCCAAAGGCCCACCCCCCCGTGCTAGGAGATAGTAACAAGGTACCATGACAAGACCAACTACCTCTAGACACAAGAAAAACCAAACTGATTCAAACTAACACACGAATCACACAAGTACAACTTAAGATCAACGCACGTACAACTCAAATACATCACAAGTACACTCAAGTACAACTCTAAGATCAACACACGTACAACTCAAATACATCACAAGTACACTCAAGTACAACTCTAAGAGCATTACATTGCTTCCAGAAATAACAGATCAGGTATGATAAGAAACCACACACATAACAATCAAGTACCAACTACAGGTACACCAAAGCATTACTGACATGGATCACACTGCTTTAATTATCACTTGCAAAACTACTTCCAAAGGTTACCCAGTTTACCTCTTACGGCTCTGGCCCCTAACGGAAGTCATTCTTCACTTTACAACACACATTCAAACCAATACCAAGGGAGCCCAAGTGCAAACAACAGATAAGACGATCACTCCAACACCAGGAGGAAACATAAGTCAACCCCTCTCCAAACACTGGAGGAAATAAACATAACAAAACCATTCCTTTCATAGGAGGTACCACACATTCCTGTTCGTGGAAACTGGGTAGAACATTGACACAACCATGAGTACTAACCAAGGAACTAACAAAAGGTTGACCTCACCAACCACAACCCCCAAACTCTAGGGTCCACTAGAAGACTTACAATCAACGACACTTAACCCATTATCTCAAACATGAACACAAAGGAATCAATCACACAAGCATTTGTAAGGAGTAACCTAATTTGGATACCTTAAACCCACTTCTTTAATATGACTCATTGATTTAATGACGTAATGAAACTAATTAAACAACGCTTCTTTCAGACAAGGAAAACATTTAACCCAAATATTTAATTGCATAATTGTTCTTTCAATTATAATAAAATCAACATTAACTTCATCCATTCCAAACAGGTTGATACATGATACGACAACCCACCTAATTTAAACCCCTTCCGAATTTTTTTAACAAACTAAAGACATATTTAACCCAAAAGCCAATACAAGAACACGAAGGGAGTAATCACTGACGCAAGTGAAATATCTACCTTTGGATATACTAAATCCATTTTCTTTTCAAAAAGATCTCACAAACAAAGATACTAATTGTCTTCACAGATTAATTGATTAATACAATCAATAGGTTCAACAGTTGTAGCGAAGGGAAATACTAACTAATAACTAAATCAATTCCCTCGACTACTTTAAAACCAACAAAATCCTTTACCCTTTATAAAATTCAATAGCTTATAGTCTTAACAGAACTAATTTAATTTTATCTCCTTCAGATACATGCCAAAATTTAAACCCAACATAATCCTTTAATTGCTCTTTCAATAATAAGAAAATCAACATTTTAAACAAGCAATTTAATCATAACTACATCTTTTTCGGATTTCCTAAATCCACTTCATTCAATAAAATTCAATAGATTGTTGCCATAATAAATCAGATTTACTAGTGTCCCTTTTCGACATAAGGAGAACTTTAAACTAATATTTAATTTCTCAATCACTGGTAATTATTAAAATAATTATTTACTTGGTCATTTCAGACATACTACTTCACATCTTTTATATCTTCTTTCCGAAATAATTCATTTAAACATTAATTAATTTCTCTATTAAAATATATTAGCTGTAAATCAAATAATTGTCCTTTCCCAAATATAATGTTTTAACTCAATCCACTAATACGACTATTACACCTGATATATAATTTTCTCATTTAAATCTAAATCAAATCAGTAATTTGAACTGTTGAACTATTGAACTTAAATTTAAGTTTCTCAGTTACATTTAACTTCAACATCATTTTAAACCATATTTTAATAATCAATTCATAATCACAATTACTTTTTCAAACATCATATATCTATTGCCTTAAGTAAAATTCTGTAGTTTATGGACTCCACTAAACTAGCTTAATATTGTCTCTTCCAAATACATGATAAAATTTAAACCAAATATTTAATCTCCTAATTGTTGTAAATAACAGAATAACTATTTACTCCGTCGATTTAAAACATATCATTTACAAATTATCTATTTCTTCTGTTGCAAAATAAATCATGTAAAATCAATTAATTCATCTAATAAACACAATCTCTGAAAATTCAATTATTTATCCTTTCAAAATATATTCTTCCGATTATTTCAATTCAATTTAAAATTTCCCCAATGCTTCAAATATGTCTTTTTTTTTAATAAAAAAAATAACTATTAAATATATATATATATATATATATATATATATATATATTCAATATACACATATATATACTTAATGAACCATATAATAAAATTTCCAAACCCAAAATACCAATACTTAAAAATTCTAATATTTTATATTGTAATATTATAAAATATAATATCAAATGCCATTTTAATATT
This sequence comes from Sequoiadendron giganteum, assembly GCA_007115665.2. Classification (NCBI taxonomy): domain Eukaryota; kingdom Viridiplantae; phylum Streptophyta; class Pinopsida; order Cupressales; family Cupressaceae; genus Sequoiadendron; species Sequoiadendron giganteum. Next base: position 253,711,335 of record CM021102.1, on the reverse strand, counting down.
ATAAGTTATAATTTACAAAAATATAACATATTATAAATATATCTTATATCTTTATTTATCTAGCCAAACTAGGGCACGTGTTTTTTGGAGGAGGCGGGCGGATGTGTTTCATTGAGGGAGGCGGCCGATTTACAGAGGGCGGCCATGTTAAACCCACCACCAAACCCATACCCTGGGCCGATTGTGGGTAACACAATCGGCTCCCCTAAGGGTGTCGGCTGTGTTACACATAGTCGAGCCCAAGTAAGGCGCGGCCGGTGCAGCAAGAGAGGTGGGGGCTGCGTGGAGGCTCGGCCTCCACAGCCGTCCCCTGTATGGGGGCGGTGGTGGGGGCAGCGCCTCCCACAGTCCCCCCAAATACAACCAAAAAAATAAAATGAAACCCTTCTTTTATAAACTGCGGGTTTTGATTTCACCCATGACGATTTCTCCAAGAAAAATATAAATTTCAATTAAATTATATATATATATTATATATATATATGTCTGTATATATGTTAATCATATATGTATGCATATATATGTATATATAAAATATATATATGTATATATAAAATATATATATATATATATAAATAATTTCAACAAAATAGTTCAATTGGAGAAGTTTTTTCCAAAACAATCATTTACAGAAAGACTTATAAAATTTCCAGAAAACCCAATTTTCACAAGGATTTTAACAATTAAATTTTCAAATAGATTTCTCAAACCCAAACATAGAGAAAAGAAAGGACAACCTACAGGAATTCTAACATGGATTTTGTCTTGAAATCAATTAAGGTTAAAATCCATAATTTCCAAATAGCAAATCAAATTGTGAAACATTTTCAAAATGAACCAAATTTAACAAGAAGAAAACCTATTTTAGAAGATTTGAGAGATTGGCCAAATGGTGCAAGCCTTCTCCTCAGATCCAAGCTCCTTCCCCTTCCCCCGAAGTCCAACTAGTTCCAGAAGTTTGATAAGATCCAAAAAGGGTGCCATGATTCCTCTTCAAAATCCATTTCCTCCATGCAAATCCAAAACCCCCAAAAACCATAAATTCTTCCCTTCTCCATTTTTTTTCATTTCCTCCTCTCTCCAATTTCTCCCCAAAACCAATTAATAGCAAAATAGAAAAATATCTCTTCAAACCCTAAAGTCAAACTTTTGAAAATCCCTAATTTTCAATTTTACCTTTTTCTAATTTCCAAAAATAACATTTAAACCTTTTTTTAAAATTTTCAATTTAATTTCAATTCAAGAAAACTGTAATTACCAAAATGCATAAATAACTTCATTTCAACATAGTTAATTTAAATAAATTAATAAAATAAATCAAATCCAAGATTTAATTATTTTATTAAATACATTAAATTAATCCATAAATAAAATAACATTTTCTTAAATTTTCAATTTAACTTCAATTCAAGAAAAAAAACTACAATTACCAAAATGCAAAAATAACTTCATTTCAACATAGTTAATTTAAATAAATTAATAAAATAAATCAAATCCAAGATTTAATTATTTTATTAAATACATTAAATTAATCCATAAATAAAATAACATTTTCTTAAATTTTCAATTTAACTTCAATTCAAGAAAAAAAACTACAATTACCAAAATGCATAAATAATTTCATTTCGACACAATTAATTTAAATAAATTAATAAAATAAATCAAATCCAAGATTTTTTTTTTTTTATTAATTACATTAAATTAATCCATAAATAAAATAACATTTTTCCCAATATAATCGGATTAATTAAATCAACAATTTAACCACATAGTCGTTTATTTAACTTTTCTAACTTGCAATAAAATAAGATCAAGGCAAGAGAACAATAACATTTAATTCAACAGACCCAGACAAAACCGACGACACATACAAGACTAGGGTGATGGCTTGACACCAGAAACCTAGCTACTATCTCCCAATCAAATGTCGTTGGCAATGCACACGCTCAGACCTGTGAAACTAGGTGGAGTCAGTGTCTTGTACCTATCAACCTGTGAACAATAGAATATTGTACATGTATATCCGCATCATAGAAAACACACCATGAAGAGGGAGTAACGAAATCGCAGGGTGCTCGCAAGCGAGTGATGCCATTCCGTCCCCTTCACCCATACAATACTACTAACTGACGAATTTAACATCAATAGTTTAATCAACAACATAAAGCATCATTAATTCAAATATTCGCAATGCTAATCTAAGCATGCCATAATGATAACATTAGAATAATATACCACCACATCAAAATATAACAAGTACATCATTATGCAGACAATGATCAAATAGTAATTGAGTGCCAAGGTCCAAGCACTAACATAAAATACAACATAACCAACAGAATACTGTTCGATCCAAAGAGAAAAATGGAGGGGTCTTACATATTGGCCTACCTCCTCCTCAAACCTCAACCTCTTCTTCCTCATCAATAACTAGAGGATAATCAACCAAACATGGTTGATCAAGCCTTCTCTTTTTCTAAGGCTACTCTCGTGGAGAAGAATCTACAATGGGTGCTTGTGGGGGAGATGAGGGTGTTTTTGATGATTGATCTTGAGGAGTTGGATCCTTTATTTTTGGGCCTTTAAATTTTCTAACAAATAAATACATGATAGGATCAACTTGTGGTAGATAGGATGGCCTTTCCTCCATCATTGGGGATTTTCCAATCAATTTGTTAATGTTTTTCAACATTATTTAAATCTTGGCAATAAGATACCTTATCTCTACATAGGCCCCAAGATAAACTATTATTTTCTTGGCCTCTATGTTATCTACCTTTTTGAAGACAACCTATTTCACTCTTGTTTTAGTTACCTCTTTATTAGCGAGTCATTTTCTGATTACATCGTCACCAAAGAGGATTTGGTGCACAAAAAGACATATTTTTATTATTTTCATGATTTTTTTAATGAATCCCTTGGGATAAAATGCTCTTACAACTTCTTGAACCATATTATAAGTTTGTAGTATGGGGTAGATGAGTTCTAAGCCCTCTCTTGTCATTGTGAAGTTTGAAAAAAAATATAGAAAATGGGAAGATGTATCCATTCTTCTAACCTTTGAGGTAGGCCTTATCGAAATCATTAATTTTCTAAATTATTTCTAAGTATTCCAACCTAAGAGGAGCATATTTTAGCATGATTGTGAGGTCTCACAGGGAACCCATACACCCTTATAATTTTTGAATCAGAGTGGAGATTCCAATTTCCATAATTTTGTTGCACACCCAGTTTAGGCACACCCAATTCAGGTACTCTATCCTTAGGTCTTAAGAAAACCATAATTTATTTCTATAATCTACCCCCTTCTACTCTCATGAATCCCAACACTCTTCTGACAACATCATCTTCAAAGATCACATAGTTGGTGAGATTACAATGCATGTCCCAAACACGAGTCCAAAATTGGACGGGGAGAGTTTTTCCATTAGCATCTACCATTTGAACCTATAATGCCTTATCCCACTTTTTTCTTCCTCCATATAAAAAATATGTGACAAAGAAGATAATACCACCTGAACTTCACTACCTTTTTGCTTGCTTTGATTTCCACCAACTTCTTATGGCTTTTATTGGAGACATAGGTAAAAAATTCAAACTCATTTTGAATAGGGGGTTTTAGATATCTACTTCCATGTACATTAATAGTACATGGAGCTTAGCATTAGTATCTCCACCTAAGACTTGGTAGAGTGCATAGTAGGTCTTGATAAGTTAGTCTTCAAACATTTCAATGTTGATGGGCTATGTCTCACTTGTAGGAATTTGAAAAATATTTAATCAAACCCTTTCAATTTGTGTATTGGTAACCACAATACCTATAGCTATGCTTGTCTTTCTAGTATTTTTTTGAATAGATTAAATTATATGAATTTTTTGGCAGCTAGTTTTAGACCAAATACCTTAGAGATGATAGCTATATCAATTGTCACTAACTCCCCACTATTGGAAACTGATATTTCTAACATTTTCATCATAATTTATGGGTGTGTTTGATGAATTCTACATTTATGAATATGTTATGGATTATATACATCTAAAAATGGTCACATTAAATCGAGTATGGTAATTAATTAAATATTAGTTATTTAATTAATCTTATAATTTCATCTACATATAAATAAATTTAATTATTTATTTATATCGTTCACTTTCTAATTCTTCTATTTTAATTAAATAAATAATTTCATTTAATTATTATCATTTTCTATTTTCCTCTTAATTAATTAAATATTTTTTATAATTTATTTAAATTAATTATCATATTACTTTAAGTTTGAATTTTTAAATTCAAATAAAGATGTTCTTCTAAATTCATCATCATTTCTAATTCTTCATTTCACATATAATTAAATATTTTAATATTTAATTAGGCTCCTTATTCTCTTTTCACACATAATTAAATGTTTTAAATATTTAATTATGGAAGCTTCTAAATTCATGTAAAGCCCTGCCACGGGACCCTAAAGGAAGTTGCAACACAACGTGGAAGCGTACAATTTGTTTTCTTAAAAATGCATTAATATCAAAGGAGATGCAAAATGCTTCGCAACAACCTCTAAGGTAACGTGACAAGATTACATCAATAACCAAACATACACACTACTAGAACACAAAGCAATTAAGATAATAACCATACATTTAATTGCACATACATATAAAGCATTAAAGATTCTAACACTAGGATAACATAAAATAGGTTCTAGATTACATTAACTTAAAAGTGGATTACAATACTCATTCCTGAAATGAGGTAGAACAAACCTAACTATTACAATTACAAGATCCTGCCTCGAAAACAAATGAGGGGAATAATAATAACAAGAGCTATACTGAAGTAGAGAGAAAGCCTAATCTAAAGAATGAAACCACTGCGAGCTCTCCACTGAAAAATCACACAACACAATCTGCAAATCAAAAAGGGGGACCCAATGGCATAGGGCGCACGTTCCTCCCAACCAAGTGGTACCCGAAGGCCCACCCCCCCATGCTAGGAGACAATAACATGGATACAAGGACAATCCCTACAACCTCTAGTCACAGGCTGACTCAACTCTAACCAAAACTACCACAAGTACAACACTAACTCAAGATTACAATGAAATACGATTTTAACAGTATGACACTCCAGTAACCTATACATACAACTAACCTAGGAGAGATGTCACTCAAGGTACATGAGTTACCTGTCAGATCTTTCTAGATCTCGACCCCCATTGAGCTTCACCCTCCTACGGTTATCATGTGATTCAACACCACTCCAAACTAAGGAGGTACAAAACATCCAACAAAACCATTCAAAGAAGATCAACCATTCCCCGTTTGTGGAAATCAGGTGACTCACTGAAAAGAAAAAAACTTACTACTATAGAGAACTACACAAGACAAAACCATGAAATGATAACTCACAAATTAACATTCCTCAGAAAGAAGACTTATAATAACTCATCTAATACCTCTTTTCAATTACCCCTATTTACCCCAAAAGATATCTCAAACACATCATAAAAGCATAATAGTTCAATGTTTACAATATTCTAATTTATCACAACCTTGCACATAATCAACGAAATAACTTATAATAATTTGCACCACTCAATTATCCCAACTTAACTAATTAATTAAAAAGGCTCTTCCAAACAGAGATAACATCACACTAACCTTTTCCTTAATTTCATCAGTTTAAAAATAATAGAACCTTTGTTCCTACTAACATATTATATATATTTTAAATACCTATTCCTGCAATTCACTTAATTATATAATCATTTCCTCTTATTGCATTTAGATGAACCATATAGGCAATCAACACGATAGTTAAATCTAAGATTTGGATTTACTAAATCCTTTCACCTTCAATGATAAGAAAGATTAATAAGACAAGTTAATCAATTTCCTTTAATTTAATAAGAACCCTTATAAAGACGAAGGAGAAAATTCAACTAATTAACTAACAGGCTCTTTAAATATCTCAATTTAACTTAATCAACTTATAAGAACTTCATTTCATTTATTAATCCAATTCCCTCAATTTCAAACTTAATAAAATATCTATTTCCCAAACAGATTACATCATTTAAATAAATACACCTATCTCCACAATTTCATTTAATACAGTATTTGTTTCCTCTAATAGATTAGATCATGCAATTAAATTAATTCTAATCATGCATTAAGTGCATGCATTCATTCTATTAAAAATAACAATGCCAAAATCAGCTAATTTATTTTAAGAAGCCTTCCTTACTCTCAAAAGAATATTCTACTTTTATCTAACAATTCAATTCCCTAATTATTTTTTTATTAAAATAAAAATTTCCTCAATATAATAAAAAATATTATCCATTCTTTCAAATAATTTTTTATTATTTTATTTTATTTTTAACTAAATTATCCCTTCAAACTCAGCTCATGCATATTATACATGCATTGATTAAAAATAAAAAAATTTATATATATATATATATATATATATTACCAAAACATAAATTGTTAAAAATACAAATTTCCATCCATTAAAGAAAACACAATCCGAATTTAATAAAACAGACGCAATTGAAAAAAAACTTTTTTTGAAGTTTAAATAACAATAAAATTTTATTCATTGTGTGGGGAGGGTTGCGTTGTGCTTTGCACAACCGTCCACCCACACTAAGGTGTGGCTAAGCCTGTGGGGGCTGCACTGCCCAAAGGCAGCGCTCCCTCCACCCATGTGTGGAGGGCGTTGTCTTTTGGTAGCACACTCCCCACTATGAGGGGTGCAGTGGGGTGTGCTAATCACCCCCACCCAACATGTATAATTTAAAAAAAAATAAAAATAAAACTCATTACCTCCGAATTCGCTGTATGATGGCAAAAAAAATAAATTCAGAGAGACATAACATAAAATATATATATATATTTAAGAATTTTAATACAATAGATAATTGGAAAAAATATTTCTAAAGAAGGCCATCTACAGGTAAATTGGGCAACCAAATTTTTCCAGAATTTTTTTCACAATAATAATAACATTCTTCCAAATTTATCAGAGGGATTTCAATTTCAATCTATTAAAAGAACACTTACACAAAAAATTTCATAATAAAATTTAACACAACTTCTACAGGCAGATTTTAAACAAATTCTAGAAGATTACAAAAAAAATCCATATCATTTTAATTTATATAGAGGCTTTCAAAAACAAAACTAAATTCTTAAATCATAGATTGTTTTCCTCTGAGTTATTTCACAACAATTCAACAATCTTTCAATCTCATTTAAACCATTTAAGCAAAGCTTCTACAAAATTGAACAGACAATCTTTCTCAAACAATTAAATAAATTTAATAAACTTAAAAGAACCTATTTTCCTGAAGCTTGAAGAAGATGAAGATTGAAGCAGAGCCTCCCCTTCAGAGATCAATTTCCAAAGCTTCTCCCAAAATCACCACTTCCAGGAAGATGCAAAAATATAGAAAAACCCCCAAGATTCTTGAAAACCCCTTTGTTTTTTAATCAATTTTCAGCCAAAAACCTCTTTCAAAAATAATATATTTTTCTCTCCAAAAAAATCCTGTCCCAAAAAACTTCTCTCCTTTTTTCCAATTAAATTCCTCCCAAAAATAATATCTCAACCAAGAGTAAATCATGCATTCTTCTCACACACATGTCACATTCAAAATATCTTTTCAACAATTAGATCTTTTCTCAAAGCTTTTTGCATGTTGAAATAATTTCTAATTACAATTTAATTCCAAATTGAAATTAATTAACACTAATTGAAATTTACCATTTACAATTAAATTAAATTTCCCTCTTCTTTTAATTTTCTCAACAACATATTAAATTTTAATTATTTAATAAATAAATTCAACCCATAGGATTAAATTTAATTAATTAAATAAATCAAATTTAATTAATCAACTTAAATAAAAACTTCTATCACAATGTAAAATCTTAATTTAAATAAATATCAACACTATTTAAAGCAATAACTCTAAGCATTTATTTTCATACTCAAGAGCCCTTCCGAATTAAATAATATTAAAACAAGCACCCAAGACACAACAGACTTGACTAACGACACACTATGGCTAGGGTGTAGAACTGACATAGGTAACCTAGCTACTATCTCCCAATCATCATACCATTGGGTCGACACGCTCAAACCTGTGAAGCCAGGTGGAGTCGGTGTCATGTACCTGCAAACCTGTATCCAAGGCATCAATAGCACATGCATATAAAATCATTATAAAATACACCGTGAAGAGGAAATCACATAATCGCAGGGCACTCGCAAGCGAGTGATGTAATCATGTCCCCTTCACCAATACAGTATCACCAAACTGACACTTCCATCTTTAATAAAACTCATAAGCAATAATCATATCATAATAACCCAACATTATTTTAACCAAAGCATGTTAAGTATAATATCAAGGAAATTACATCTCATAACACACATAGTTCGTATTGCTCAATAAGAAATGATAAAATAACAAAGCATCTTAATCTAACATAAGAGAAAAACAGAGGGGTGTTACAATTCACATGTCACATATAATTAAATAATTTAATTATTTAATTATGGAATTATCTTCAACTACCAACTAACTCCTCATAACTAAAAATTCCAAATGGCTACTTTCCTTCATTTTTGAATGGAGAAGGCTATGTAGGAGGAAATATTTTCCCTCTCTCTCTAGCTTCCATCTTTCTCTCCAACTTCTCGATCTCTCACCATTCATCTTACCAGGCTCGATTTCAACCATCGATCTTTGCCAACTAGGCTTTTATCTCCAAAATTCTATAAATACATTCTATTTGTGCTTTGAAAAGAAGCTAATCGAATCTAGTTGCATAGCATGAGAATTATAGTTGCATTAATGAGCATTTAGCAATCTTAATATCTTAGATTTCTTGAGCATAGCATCTTAGTTTTAGCACAAGAAATCATGGTATAATAATCTTGCATAATATTTTTTAGTTTCATATCTTAGCATAGATTTTATCCTATATCATTTAGCATAGAAATGCATATTGCATATAATCTCATTCTATAGGTTGTAATTTTGTTGAGCCTTTGCTTACACAATCTAAGAGCAAGCAGCTTAAAATGAATCCTTGGAGATAGAGGACAATGTGACATCTTTGAAGAATCTGTTGAGTTTAGAGTTTAAAAATCCACTCGACAGTAGTGTGCAAGATAACCATCCCCAAAACCTTTTTTCTAAAGGTTGGGAGGTCTCCTGAGGGAGTATATCATTTTCCGCACTAAACAAAAACCCTTACTATGAACCTTAGTGTAGAAGCTAACTGAGTCAGTAGCCAAACATTATAATACTCATAGTGCAAGGGGAGGGAAGAATATACCCCCAAGATACTCACCATATAATTTCCAAGGATCGTTTGCTCAAGGGATCAAGAAATCTAACTTTGATTACACACTTGGAAAACACAAAAACACGAGCACCCTCTAGGGGGTGATACAACTGTGTGAGTCGACACAATTCTAAGATGTGGGTTGTGATGATTATGATGACCTTTTTGACCATTAAGAGTGAGTCTACTTGAAGTGTTTGTTTTGTTCAAATACCCGTGGAAACTTCAGAGAGCATACACTTATTGTTTAAATTCTAGGACTTTAAAAACAACAATCTTCTATTGCATGTCATGTTTTTCAAACAATAATTCAGATAAGATCATCCAATTTAGTAAACCGTCAAAAACATGTTTGTTTCAGCGCATTGACTTGATCTCTTAGTGCATCCATGCAACATTCTAGCGTATTCATGAAAAATTTTAGCGCATCCATGCAACAGTCTAGTGCATTGATCTGATCTTATAGCACATCCATTGAATAGTATAGCGCATCCTTGGTACAAAGTAGCGCGTCTATTTTCTGAGTCAATAATTTTTCTGATGCAATTTTTCACCAATTCTGGTCCTTTCTATGCTCAAATCCTGGAAATCTACAACATTTGTCAATAAATCTCTTGAGAAAAGGATCAAGAAACCAAAAAGGCCTCTTAGCTACAAGAATCTTTTGAAAAAGAGATGCTTTTTATACCAAAGTCAGAAAGTCTTGCTTGAACGCCGAACTTTCATCCATAGATATGATGACTTTGCTAGGGGATTCACTGATGATTTTGCTTTAGAGCCTTTATCTTCACAAGCTTTCTTTCAATGAAGAGCTCTTTCATAGAGGCATAATCATAGTCATCCCATTCATCCTTATTTCATCCCACAACCGCAATTCAATATTCTAATCATCTGAATCAAGTGTTGCAATAAAGAACTTGGAACATTAGGCTTTGGCAAAATCCTCATTTTCTCAAAAAAATATCAAAACATCGCAAAGTGAATCATCACATTCATTTTTTATTATTAGTTTATTTCCCATAACAGGATCATCATACTTCATCCAGGGAATCACAATCTGAAAATTATAAATTCCTTAGTCATATCAATAGAATCCATCATTCTATTCTGACTAAGGCATCCAACAAATTGAACTCTCCCATTTGTGATCAAAGTTAGTAAAAATTTGGTATAAGCATATGCCTGTTGTCACAAGATCCTGAAAACACCAAGAAGAAGACGAAAGGGAAAATCCACTTTGCAACATGGGTGATAGGGAAGAAAATCCTTTTCATAGGCTTTGTACAAATGGAAATAGTTCAAATGATGAAATAACTGATGAAATTCTTTAAGAAGTTGAACAAGATCCACATTTTAACATAGCTATGGACAAGATCTTAAAGCGAAACAAAGAAAGATACTTTCTTTTATTGGAAGATCAAGGTGTTAAATTGCCCTCTGACTATGATACAAAGAAAATTAAAGGAGATCCTGAAAAGACTGAAACCCCCTTAAATTATCTTAGTGCTCTTACTCAACAAATAAAAGCACTACAAGGGCAAACTAAGGAAATACAAGGGGGCACAACAAAGAGGTATGCTTTGGAGGATATTTTCCAATATCCATTTGATAGAAATCTCAACATGATTCCTTTTCCAAAGCATTGTGAAATTCCAAAATTTGACAGATACAATGGGAAAATAGATCCTATTGATCATATGAGGGATTTTTGAAATATGAGCCTTGAATTTTATTATAAAGATATGTACCTGATGCGATTGTTCCCATGAATTTTAGGTGGAAAATCCATGGAATGGATTTCTAAAATCACTCCACCCATCAAGACATTTAAGGAGTTAATCAAAAAATTCATATCTCAATACTCCTACAACATTCAACATCAAATAACCATGCTTGATTTATGCAAATAAAAGAAAAAGTCTAGAGAACCCTTCATCACATTCTTGCAAAGATAGAGAAGATTATTTGCACGATATTCTTGTCTAGTTCCTAAAAAGGAAAAGATGAAAATATTTATTGATAGTCTTAATCAAGAAATGAGTTATAGGCTCAACCTTTATTGTCCTCCATCCTTTGAGAAGTTTATCGAAAATTCAATCACTATCGAAGGGGCCTTAGTCAAGAGGGGAGTAATAAATCTTGGCAAAGATAGTCCAAATTCAAATAATCATAACAACAACAATGACAAGTCAATATTTGGACTAGAAACAAGAATGTTGTCAATGATGGTGTGGTGGATGCCAACAATGTGAAAGAAAAGATATCTATTCTCAATCTATAAGGTACTCAACACAACAACACCAATCCTGTAAATTCAACTAACCAAGGAAATAGCAATTCCAATTAGGGAAACAATGCCAATCAAGGAAATATGGCCAATAATCATGGTAATTTCAACAATAATCTCAACGGCAATCAAAATTTGAATCTTCCCACATCACAATTCTTCTCAAATCAACGGAGTTTCACTCCTTTGGGCCAATCTCTTGAATCAATTCTCAAATAACTTATGGATAAAAATTCCATCACGTTGCCACCTCAAAGATATTATGAGCCATGAGTCAAACCACCATCATGGAATGAATCATATTATTATGATTAAGATAGGTGCAAAGGTCATAGGATGAATAATTGACAAGGTTTGAAAAAATTGGTCCAAGATTTGATCGAAAATTGCATGATAACAGTCGAGGGACATCATGCCAACAAGGATCATCAGACATTTAAGGAACCTCTTCCCAATTATCAAAAAGGAGAATCTTTAGATGACAAAGGAAAAAATGTAAATTATGTATATGACACCGCAATCAATCATATCTACATGGATGAACAACAAATTAACATTAACAAGGTCAAAGGAAAGCAGGAGTATTGTAAATTTAATGCAACAACAAGGGGATAGGATAAAATTGTCGTAAAAGGAAGCTCATCCAAATTAACTGTCCCTCCTCCAAGACAATACAATTTACTCAATCAATTACATAAAATATCGTCTCAAATTTCTATCTTGGAGCTTCTTAAGATATCTCTGGCACATAAGAATATTTTGGAGAAGGCTCTTGTTGACACAATTGTATCCCCTGATTTAGATATTGACAAATTTCAAGCCATGGCGGGACGCTTGTCCTCACCCACATGCCTATCATTTTCTGAGAAAGATGATGCCTCCATGACTCATCCCCATAACTCATCACTTTATCTAGAAGTCATGGTCCATAAAATCTGAATAAGGTGTGTCTTAATAGATAGGGGAGCCGGTCTAAATATTTTTACTTTAAAATTGGTTCTTGCATTAGGGTATTTTGAAGAGTCTATTGATCCAAGAAGAAAGATAACAATCAAATCATATGATGATGAGGAACGAGCTTCTAAGGATCTCATCATATTACCTATCAGAGTGGAACCTATTGTAAAGAACACTTTCTACCAGGTTCTGGATCGAGACCTATCTTATAACATAATTTTGGGTCATCCTTGGATCCATGAGATTCAAGCAATACTGTCAATGTACCATCAATGTCTAAAATTTCCTTATGATGGACAAGAAATAACCATACCAACAGATCAAAACAATAGTCAAATTTGTTCTAATCTCAGAGCAACCCAGGACAATTTTGTCCCACATAATAGAGAGGCTCTTGTTGTTTCTACTTCAAGACATAGTGACCAATCAAAGGAATTAATAAAGAGCTTCAGCACAAAATTACAATTAAAGGACAAAGGGGTGGGAGAATATTCATTATGTCTCTCTAACTTACCCGTCTCTCCAAGGTCACATGGACAACCTATAATATCCAAGCAACAAGTTGCAACAACTTCCTCATCAAGAGCACAAGCTTCAGTCCCCATCACCATGTTTGATGGAAAATTCATCAAGGCTAACACTCAAGAAAATGAAGCCAAAGATAGAGCTATTCTCGATTGGCTATACAAATATGGGGATTAATTTGTTCAAATCATCAAATTGCCTACAAAGCAATACAGTAAAGGCTATGCAATAATGCAAAGAATGGGTTATGAAGGGACTGGTCTCATAGGCAAAAGAAAAGAAGGAATTGTGGAACCCATTCAACCAAAATCAATGCATCCAAAAGATAAAATAGGACTTGGGTATGGTGAGGATGCAAAAGAAGCAGCCCAAAAGAAATCCCATGAAGAGATAGCTTCAAAAATTATGAGATTGCAGGACAAGTCTGACATCGATTCAAATGAGTATGAATGGGACACAATTTATATTGATGAATTATGGAGAGAAAAATACGTGGATGTCATACAAAAATATACATCTATGCCTACACAAGGAGAATCTCAAGGCCTCCACTTGACTATGTACTTCAAGACGACCATGATTCGAGTGAGGATGATTCAGTTCAAAGTGAGATAGATAATCAAAAGGAGGATACCATCATAGATCTTCCCTATAGTGAGAATGATAGCCGTGTCGTGACCTTAACAACCCTTGACCTCACCCAACCAAACGATCCTTTACCATTAGTCCACCCCGAGCTTATTCATTGAGATCAAACTGAACCAATTGATATCCCAATATCCCTAAATGATGAAACCATCGTAAAATTGATGTGTTCTTCCAATCTGGAAATAGGTTCCACTAGTGATTCTCATGATCAAAATTTTAATCAAGAGAGTGCCAAGTTTCTTAGCTGTAAAATTAATAATATAAAAGGTCGATCTAACAGTGAAAACCGAAAAAAGGTAGTGTTAGATCATGAAAAAGGAAAATTAAAGAGCGTATCTAATAGTGAAAACCTTTCAAAGGCATTGAAAGATGAGAAACTTGACACTCTCCTAGAAAATTATCAAGAGAGGTATTCTATTTTGATTGAGCCCAAAAAAGCAGTCAATATAGGCATTGCAGAATAGCCTAAGATCCTGCAACTTGTTGCTTCATTGATAGAGGAAGAAATCCCAAAATTCATAGAATTCTTGAAGGATAATCAAATCAAATTTGCTTGGTCGTATGTGGATATGCCTAGACTAGATCCTAATCTTTTCATGTATCATTTGTCTATAATGCCAGGAGAAAAACCAGTGAAACAAAAGCTTAGAAAGATGCATCCACATGTCGCATTGCTACTCAAAGAAGAATTGAAGAAACTATTGGATGTAGGATTCATTCGGTCTATCGACTATGCAGAATGGATCTCCAACATTGTACCAGTTTCAAAACTGCATGGGTAAATCAAAATTTGTATAGATTTTTAGGATTTGAATAAAGCATGTCCAAAAGATGATTTTCCTCTACTTAACATTGACACAATTGTGGACCTAGCAGCGGGGCATGCCATGTATTCTCTAATGGATGGATTCTTTAGGTATAATCAGATCAAGATCGCACCTAAGGATCAATAAAAGACTACTTTCACATGTCCTTGGGATACTTATTGTTGGAATGTAATGCCATTCAGACTCAAAAATGTAGGTGCAACATATCAACAAGAAATGACTACAATTTGTCATGACATGATGCACACTTTCATGGAAGATTATGTGGATGATCTCTTAGAAAAATCTTACACAAGAGAGGGACATCTGGATATCTTATCTAAAATCTTTGTTAGAATGGAAAAATTCAAGGGTAGATTCGATCCAAAGAAGTTTGTCTTTGGGGTTAAATCTGGAAAGATTTTAAGCTATATTGTTTCAAAAAAAGGAATAGAGGTAGATCCAACAAAGGTCAAAGACATCATGGAGATGCCACCACCAAGGAATATCATCCAAATTCGGTCATTGCAGGATGACTACAATCCATCAAGAGGTTCACCACATAACTAACAGACAAGAGTTTTCCTTTCACGCATCTCTTGCATAAAAATGTTCCTTTCAAATGGGAAGAAAAGTGTGAAGCAACATTCAATCAAATCAAGCAATGTCTAATGAGCCCACCAGTCTTGGTTCCACCAGTACCAGATGAGCCACTCATACTTTAGATCTCAGCCATAGAAGTATCCCTGGGGGAATTATTGGCATGAGAGGACATAATAGGAAAAGAGCGATTTGTCTATTACATTAGCAGGACATTGACAAGTCATGAGCTCAACTACACTTTTATTGAAAAAGTTTGTTTAGCAATAGTGTTTTCTTCCCAAAATTTGTGGCACTATATTTTTAGCTCATACAGTTAAACTTGTGGCTAAAATTGATCCATTAAAGTATCTTTTGAGCAAATCTACCTTAACAGGCAGGTTAGCCAAATGGGTAATGATCTTAAGTGACTTTGACATTGACTATTTAGATCACAAGGCCATCAAAGGACAAGTCATAGTGGATTAACTATCTGAGGCAACCTTAAAAATAGATCATCTAATGCACATTGAATTTCCTGATGCAGATGTTTTCACAGCAACAACAAAGCAGTCATGGACACAATATTTTGATGGGTCCTATACACAACATGGCTTGGGAGCAGGAATTATTTTTGTCACACCTCAGGGACATACTATTCCAAAGTCTTATCAGTTAATTTTTCCTTGCACCAATAACATAGCCGAATATGAAGCACTTCTTATTGGAATGAGAATAATATTGGATTGGAAGATCATAGAGCTACATGTCTATGGTGATTCACAACTTGTCATTAATCAAATCGATGATGATTATCAAACTAAGGATGACAATTTGATGCCATATAAAACATGGTTGATGATTCCAAGAAGTATTTTGCTAAGATCAGGTTCACAAATATTTTGTGGAACGAAAACAAAGCTGCAAATACCATGGCTACAATTGCTTCATTACTACAATTATAAAAAAATCAAGCTTGATATGAATTCTTGGTGGAACAATTGTTTTCCCCTACCTATTAGAATCCTGAGACCCAAATCATTTTTCATCTGGTTGGTTCTAATTCCCCCTTATATGGAAAAATCTATACCTACTTGAAAGATACTATCTTACCCTTGGATTTGTCCTAGAATCAAAAGAGAAATTTCATACACCAATCTTTTGGCTATACCTTAATCACTGACACCCTTTATCAACATGGTCTTGATGGTACCCTCCTTAGATGTCTTGAATGAAATGAATCCGAAAATTCCTTACAAGAGGTTCATGGTGGTATTTATGGGACTCATTCAAGTGGATTAAACTTAGCTAAGAAACTTGTTAGAATGGGTTATTATTGGCCAACTATGGAAAATGAATCTTTTGCCTTTATAAAGAAATGTCCAAAGTGTCAAATTCATGAGAACCTTATTCATGCTCCTGCTCAAGAGTTGCATCCTTTCACTACCACATGGCCTTTTTCTCAGTGGAGAATAAACTTGGCTGGAAAAATCCACTCATCTTCATCAAATGGACACAATTTTATAATCACGACAACTGAATGTTTTACCAAGTGGATTTAATTTGTTCCATTGACAACAGTAACCGGAAAACAAATTTCATCCTTCATCTTGAATTAAATCATATTCCAGTATGGCATTCCTAGCTCTATTATCACTGATAATGGGAGACCTTTTAAGAATCATGATGTTGATGAACTTTGTAAAAGATTTCATATCCAACAAAGGTTCTCTACATCTTATTATCCACAGGGAAATGGCCAAGCAAAAGCTTCAAATAAAACAATCTCAGAGATCCTGAAGAAGATGGTAAATGATGTCGGTTGTGATTGGCATGCCCACTTGAATCTAGCTTTGTGGGCCTATAGAAATAGTATTCACATGCCAGCAAGATCCACCCCATATTCCTTGGTCTATGGAGTAGAAGAAATCTTTCCACTAGAAGTTGAGATACCCTCTCTTCGAGTCTCATTGAAGGGACTCATAACTGACGAAGACTACAGAGTTTCTAGACTGCAAGAACTGGAACTGTTAGATGAGAGACGAAAAAATGCAGCCAATCACTTAAAGGGTTATCAACAAGTTATGTCTTGTAGCTACAATCATAGATTCGGATCACAAACATTTCAAATGGGTGACTTGGTCTTGAAGGAAAATCCCAACAACCAACAAGATCGAAAGAAGAAAGGAAAATTTGAACCCAATTGGTTGGGTCTATTTTTCATCATTGTAGCATATGGTTTTGGAGCATATCAGTTATCTACACCAAAAGAGGAAATGTTTGAAGATCCAGTCAATAACATTCATCTGAAGAAGTTCTATGTCTAGAAAATACAAAAAATAGCATAAAAAGTCATGAAAAAATCTATAAAAATCAAAAAATATCCTGGAAAAATGGCCGCCTTGATGAAAACGAAATAGGTGTCTTGGTGACAACAACAACAAAAAAAAAAAATCGAAAAAATCATTGCCTTGATGAAAACCTGGCAAACAGGCATCTTGGTAACAACAAAAAAATCACAAAATCTGAAAAAGTGCAATAAAAATAAATGGTGAAAACCTGGCAAACAGGCACTATTTGTGATCTAGTTGGCTCTTCCATCTATTAGGTTATGTCCTGCATCATTTGTAAATAACCATTTTTAATAGCATCAAATCCATCCCTTGCCATTGTATTTGAATCATGAGAAAAACATTTCCTAGAGACGACAAGGATTTCATCATGGCTTGATGATTATTGTTTATATTCCCAGTGGTAGGTTGTGTCTAATCAGGATTCAAAGTCCAACTCGCTAGGGGAAATCAACTTTTGAGATTTTGAGTAGACAAATAGCAACATGCATCAACTATCTAAATATCAGATCAACACCGAATATCCAATCATGCCTACTCAAAACAGCTATAAGACATGTCACATAATGAAACTGAAACAAATTGGATGATCTTAATCTAAATAAAATGATTGGAACACTTACAACATAAGTTGACTTGATGTTTTGAAATTTTATGACATATCTCTAGAGTGGCTCAATGATGTACTGAACTAGATTCATAAGGAAGGAGCGTGATTTTTCTTTGTTTGATGTCTATAATTTACTCATTATTACTATGCAAATTTTTAACGAGACATGGTTTACAAAAGTATCATTGATGACATTTCGAGTTTTGCATAGGAGAAGGATTAACTTCTATGTGTTTACGCAAGCAATACTCAGGTCATCTCAGTTCAATTGTACCTTGATTCTTGTATTAAATTTTTATATCAAACATCATGAAAGTTGTACTCAGGACATTATCAGGGTGGATCTACCCTATGATGCTTGTACTAACTTCCAACATTTCAAAAAAGCTCAATGATGATAAACAAGCATGAAATTGGTTCACAGAATGATAGTAGTGTGTAGTTCATTTTGTATAAATAAGTTTGCATGATTAATATAGATTGCATTCATTTTGCATTTGCGTAATGGATTTTGGAGGTTGGCAAAGATATCTATCTCTTTTGAGCAAATATTGAGTACATTTGGACATTGGTGGAAACCATTTTCACATCATTATCATTTCATTTTCATTTTCAATCCTCTTTTATCATATCATTATTTAATATCATATCATTATCATTTTCATTATGAGTTTCATATCATTTTCACATCATTTCATAACGTATCATATTCATTAACTTTTTATAATATTTTCATATATCATTTACATTTCATTTATCCATTTCATATCAATATAATTTTCATTTTCATCATCATTCTCATTAACTTTTCATATCATTCATTCATTATCATTACCATTCATTTCATTTTCATTTATCATTCATAATCATTCACTTTCATTTATCTTACCATTATTATAATTTATCATTGTCAAATCATTTTCATAATCCTTTCATAGATCATTTACATTAACATTTGCATTGTCATTTTTATCATCCCATCATTTCATTATCATTTGACATATCATTATCATCATATCAATATCATTTTCATGTCATTTTTAATCATTTGTTCATTATCATTATCATTTATTGCATTTTCATTTATCATTCATTACTTATCATTTCGACTCATTCATTTATTTTCCATTCATTATCATTTTCTTTTTGGATTTAACACATCAACATCATTGCATCATTATACATAACCATGCATTAAAAAATGCATTCATTACATCCATTTCATCACAATTTTTTTTGCATTCATAATCAATACATTTTTCCATACATCATTAAACATCATAAATATCATTCACATTTCATTCACATCATCCATCATAACATATTTTTTGCATAAATTCATCAATCATAAAGCATGTAAAGTTCATATATAGGTCATCACATCATAATCATCAAAGTCATGAACATCATCATCATTATCATATGCATAGACATCATCATCATCATATCATAAGTTAGATTCATCATGCAAAGATCATTATCCATAAAAATACATCATCATGACATAATCATAAGCAAAATATCATATAGAAATAGAAATGCATACATGAACATCCATCAGCCAAATGCATATAGAAATCACCGTTGCATATCATATAATCTCATCAAATCAATGTTCAAATATACAATGATATGAAATGTCTAGAGAGATACATAAAATGTGACAAAAATGATGTATACAAAGTCATCAATGAGGAGCATCACAATGGGGACTATGGCTATTGTTTCCTTCAAAAGTAGTGGGCCTTGTTGGATCTCTGCCACCTATACCACCTATCTCTCATCGGTCCAACTATAATATAATCTTGGTGGCACTCCTAGAATGACTGTGGGAGTGTGTGTGAGATCTGTTGCCTAACTGTGTGAAGGCTATCCTCTAATCAGGAGGCACTACCTCATAATATCTTATCCTGTAATACTCGGCCTCTTGAGTAATCTCCAGTACCTCTATAGCAACTTCCCCAATGGAGGTGCCCTCTACAAATCTCAGTAGCATCTCTGTTATGCCCACTACCTACTGGCAGTGCTGCCTCAAACTGTCTAGCTTAGCAATCAACTAAGCTACCTGTGGGTCTAGGGGTGGTGGTTTTCCCATATGTGCCTATAGTTGAGTGATAGTGATCTGGGCCTATGCTAATTGGCTCTAGAGAGCTTGTATCTATGTCTATAATGTATCAGTCTGACCCTATTGCTCATGGGATGGAGCCCTGATAGTAATGTGATATGCGTCTGTTGCTAGTTGCTCCACTATCCTCATTGTCCTCATCCTAGTCCTGATCTAGAAATAAAAAATGGGTGGTCTCCTCCCACCATCCTCATCATCCTCATCATCATCATCATCATCCTCATCACTGTCATCCTCCCCATCATCTTCATCAATCTCCATATCCTCACCTCCGCCCATATCCTCTCCTCCCCCAACGGGTTGCTCTGCCTATTCCTATGCCTCACCCTTCTGCTATATTTTTGCATGCTTTAGTGATGGCCCATCAAGTAATGGGGCAGGCTCATTAGGACTCGTCAACCTCAGAAATGGGTGTGTATGGAAATAGGTTGTGTACTCCTTTGTCATCTGTGCATTTATGATATATATCTTGTAATCCTAGGTCTCTAGTTGTAGTCCCAGATACTCTGCCCTAGTTTCCTCATAGGGAATGAACTGGCCCCACTCTACAACATCCTCCCTCCACCTTGTATAATGGGCAACGCCCTGCAGAATCACCTGTACTCTTTCGAACTGTCTGAGTATTCACATCACCAAAAATCTCTCAATAACGAATGGGGTCCTCCCGATCAAATATCTGGATAGACCATAGAAAGAAAAATCAATATCATCCTCATCGCAAGCCTTCGAATATACATATGGCCTCCAAATGATAGTATCCATATCATCTAATACTCTCCTCCAGTACTCTAACTTGCCCAGCTTAGGCTAGACAAGTGGACTTGCATATGGATAAACATAAGGATGACCAATGGGATGATCTCTCCCTGCAAAGGGGTGGGTGATAGCAATATTCTCCCATTCCCAAATATGTAGGAGTGTAACCTCGAGATATATGCTCTTCCCACCTATGTATACCACATTATGTAAGTCATGGTATAGGTGGGCCAACATGCATGAACCCCATGCATACCTAATCTCATGTAGGATCATCTGCTCTAAAATTTGACCCCATCCTATCGATAGTTCCTTCAACCTACGGTCGAGACATAAAAATCCACCAACGAAACTAACCTGTATAGAGGGAAGTGGGGCATAGCTCTCAACCATCTCTCTCCAAGGGATCTCATACCTGCAAATGCCTGGATCTTAGAAAACTCTTCGCAAGGCATGAGTACCACCAACCTCCTTATAGTCATAAACCATAATCTCACCAACCACTGGGATCCCTAATATCTTATACACATCCTTGGGAGGCACTGTAGTCTCAGCAGTAGGAAAATGGAAGGTATTATGCTCACTATACCACCTCTCAGCTAAGGCTATCAATAATGCCTTGTTGATCCTACACTGTGGGATCCTAAGCAGAGAACCCAACCCACATCTAGAAATCATTGCAATCTCAGGTTGTGATAGTCTGGGAATCATCTCTCAGGTCCTAGGAAATCTCTCTCTGACCTTGAGGATCTTAAAATCCTCCTATATATCATATCAATATCAATATTAATTAGGTCATAATTTCATAAAATTACATCCATCTATCAGAAAATCATGCAATCATGCGAAATCAAATTCATACATCAGCAACATATCAGGTCATCATTACTATTTGTTTTTCATCAAGCATGAAAACAAATTTATCAACAAATCAACATCAAATCATCATTTTACTATTTGTTTTTCATTTTGATATCAGAACAAATTTATCAAATCATCATCAATTATCCTTGATGCTAGTCAATTTTATCAAATTAGTTGTCTAATATAGAAACAAACATCAGGAAATCACAAATTGATCCTCAAATAATCAAAATCAACAAAATTTCATGGATGCACTAAAACATACAATCAATGCGCCAAATCAGAAAATGGACTAGTTTATCCATGAACGTGCTAAAATAGAGGGTAAATGCGTTATTTTGATGTATGCACTACTATATCCAGCCAATGCACTAATCTATCTATCAAATGTGCTAATTCAGTCTATGTGCTAAATCCCTAAATATATGTGTTAATCTATCATCCTATGCATGATATCTAACAAATGTGCTACTTTATCATGCCTATGCACTACATTAGCCTATGCGCTACTCTATCAATCCTATGTGCAACTTTAACCTATGCGCTATTCTATCAAGAAAATGCGTTAATCTATTGCGTAAATGCACTACTCTAGATGCACTAAACTACCTAGCCTATGCACTACTTGAGAGCTCGCATGCGCTAAATCAGCTAAACAATTTTCAAAAATTTCAAAAAAAGCGTGTGAAATTCAAGTAAAAATTCATGACGGTTGTAAAATCTTACCAAAG
The DNA here is from genome assembly GCA_007115665.2 of Sequoiadendron giganteum. NCBI lineage: Eukaryota > Viridiplantae > Streptophyta > Pinopsida > Cupressales > Cupressaceae > Sequoiadendron > Sequoiadendron giganteum. The sequence goes on along the minus strand of CM021102.1, from coordinate 253,688,733 downwards.
GTCTTAAAGCAACTGGTCTCTGATGTCTGCGCACCCTCTCGAATTTGTGTTGCTCATAGTGGATAGCTATCTCATCTCTAGTCTTTAAGAGCTCTATTTTCACCAAAATGCAACTATACAAATGACAATGAATTTTACCTTTTTCTACCTTTTAAGGGGGTAATTAAGGTGGGGTTATTTTTATTTTTCACCAAGCTGAGCGCTATTTTGGGAGATAAATCAGTGAAACTATATCATATCATTACAAATCTTCAAACATCATCAAAATCTTCAAACCCGCGATTTATCTCCCGAGGGGGCATATAGCATCATCAATCAATTTTTCAAAGTTAGGGGCAAAAATTTTCTTTATCTAAATTTTTCTTTGAAGCAATGCATAAAACACATCACTTCAAAGAGGGGAAAAATGTATACATGTAAAAATAGTCACATTAAATTGAGTATGGTAATTAATTAAATATGAGTTATTTAATTAATCTTCTAATTTCATCTACATATAAATAAATTTAATTATTTATTTATATCGTTCACTTTCTAATTATTCTATCTTAATTAAATAAATAAGTTTATTTAATTATTATCATTTTCTATTTTCCTCTTAATTAATTAAATAATTTTTATAATTTATTTAAATTAATTATCATATTACTTTAAGTTTAAATTTTTAAATTCAAATAAAGATGTTCTTCTAAATTCATCATCATTTGTAATTATTCACTTCACATATAATTAAATATTTTAAATATTTAATAATGGAAGCTTCTAAATTCACATGTCACATATAATTAAATTATTTTCAACTACCAACTAACTCCTCATAACTAAAAATGTCAAATGACTACTTTCCTTAGTTTTTAATGGAGAAGGTTGTGTAGGAGGAAACATTTTCCCTCTTTCTCTCCAACTTCTCGATCTCTCACCGTTCATCTTACCAGACTCAATTTCAACCATCGATCTTTTCCAACTAGAATTTTGTCTCCAAAAGTCTATAGATACAACCTCTTTGTGCTTTGAAAAGAAGCTAATTGAATCTAGTTGCATAGTGTGAGAATTATAGTTGCATTATTGAGCATTTAGCAATATTAATATCTTATATTTCTTGAGCATAGCATCTTAGTTTTAGCACAAGCAATCATGGTAGAATAATCTTGTATAATTTGTTTTAGTTTCATATCTTAGCATAGCTTTTATCCTATATCATTTAGCATAGAAATGCATATTGCATATAATCTCATTCTCTAGGTTTTCATTTTGTTGAGCCTTTGCTTACATAATTTGAGAGAAAGCAGCTTAAAGCGAATCCTTGGAGATAGAGGACAATGCAATGTCTTTGAAGAATTTGTTGAGTTTAGAGTTTTTAATCTTTAAATTAGATTTATTTGATACAATGCCACATTGGTGTGTTTCTTTAGCTTATTAATTTATTCCACATATTCACACACACAAGGATAATTAATTTTCACAAGTCAAATATCCATACATTGGAGATGTGAACCCTAGAAGCTCATTTTTTATACCAATGGGTTAAAATATTCCATCTAGTCATAAGGAGCTTTGCATCCCTATACTCCCTTCCATTATCAAATAATCCACTTGCAACACTAGACCCATAAGCATAAATAGCTTTTGTAGTAGAACCCAAGAGTTGTACAATTAAATCTTCATCAAAAGGTCTTTTAGATGAAGATGGTTGGCCCTTTGATTGACTCATGGTTACTCTTTAGTTCTTGACCTAGGGTTTTTGTATAGTGTTCTAGGGTTTTGATGCTCTTCAGATAATTGATTGGATTTATGAGTTTAATTAAAAACCCTAGAATTGTAAACCATATGTGTAGATACTAAAAAATGTCCCAAGCTTGCAAGCAATATTTTCTCACTAATTTGAGTCTTTTTTGCATAATTAAATAATTTTAATTATTTAATTATTTCCTAATGTCATAACACTTTCTTCTATTAATTAAATATTTATTAATTATTTAGTGAATTCACTTTATCTTTATTCTTCTTTCAATTAATTAAATAAATTTTATTTATTTAATTACGTCACAAAGTACTCTCTTTTCTCATCTATAATTAAATAAATTGTTATTTATTTAATTATTCATTTTCATTCTCCCTTCTTTCTTCTATAATTAACTAAATTGTTATTTATTTAATTGTTCATTTTCATTTTCCCTTCTTTCTTCTATTATTAAATAATTAATTATTTAATTATTCATTTAGCCTTTTCTACTATAATTAAATAAATTCTTATTTATTTAATTATTTATCATTTCTTCTCCTCTATAATTAAATAATTGATTCTAATTATTTAATTATTTACCATTTCCCTCCATCTATTATTAAATAATTGTTTTCAATTATTTAATATTTGTTTCCCTCTTTTCTTCTATAATTAAATAATTATTTTTAATTATTTAATTATTCATTTTCCCTCTCCTAAATTAAATAGTTGTGGAAATTGTTTAATTTATCTATTCTTATCCAAGCCCTATCTCTCACCTAATTCATTGGATCTTGGTCCATGCTTCCCACCATTAAATATTTTCTTCTCTACTAATCTCATCCATTGATCATCATACCTCATCATTCAATCCTCACCCTTCATTTGAATTGGGTTTTCTATAAAAGCAAGCTAACAATTCTATTCCAAGGCTAACCACCATCTTTTACAGTTTGCTATCATACCTATCATCTATCTTGAGATCTTTCTATCACATCATTCATATTGAGCTTATCATATACCTTGTACACTACAAATCTAAGAGCAAACAAATAAAATTTGAGAACAGCAATGGAGGAGAATCAACTTTGGCTTTGGAATTGAGGTATTATTGGATTTCCTTTGTCATCTCATGCTTCATTGTTAGATTAGGGTCTCTACAGCTTGAATTTAGGTATTTTTTTGGTTGCTACTAATTATTCATACCTTTCCCCCAATTTTTCCTAGTTGACAAATTGGTGAACCTAACGTGAACTAACCAAAATTTTGAGAAATTTTGAGTTTCAGGAGGTGCGATGCATCTGCTTTGGAGAACATTGCAATCATTCAGTCAAACACTATAATTTTCAAACCTTGTTGTGCATTCGTCATATTTGGAACTCCAATCATTTATTATAAATCCACATTTGTGCATATGTGCACCACATCTGTTGTTTGACGCATGCAAGGTTTTCCACACTCCATTTGTCATTTCTAATACCACATCTAATTGTGATTTTGTAGATTTTAAGATTTCTCAATTCTTTTTATTTTTTATCATTATACAGGGTTTGATTACTTTTCCGACATCCTAATAGTGAGCTCATATTTTTTGGGTTGTTGGATTTGGTGTATTTTATCATATTTTGTGAATTTCAAGTTGTACTTTATTGCACCACATCTATTTTTGTGTGCCACATTTTTTCAGAGTTGCATTCATCAGCTCTAGTGCCACAATCATCATTTTTTTCAATGAATTGGTGTGCCACATTCATTGGTTTATGCATTTCATTTGATCGATTTGGCACTATATTTGATTGTCAAGCCAAAAGAGGGTATAAAATTATTATTTTCATTTTTTTTCTTTTTGCATTCATTAGGGAAGATATTTTTTGGTTATTGATATTTGACTTCCAACTGTGTGGAAAACTTTGGGAGAATACTTTGAACAAAAATACTAATCCAATTTTCTTGTAGGTTCCTTTGTGTGTGTGATTTTTAATTGAGGAACATTTGGAATTGGTGCTTAAAAAGAACAATTATCTTCTACATGTCTTGTGCACTTGCACACATGTGAGTTAGTTATCGAAAGATTTTTTACCTAAATTATCCTCTCCCCTTGTGCTATGTATGATTCCTAGGTGATGAGAAGTAGCGGGATCATATTTTCTAAATTATCCTCTCCCCTTGTGCTACGTGTGATTCTTGGGTGATGAGAAATAGAAATAAATAATTTTTTTCCTTTTTATTTTGTAGGGGGGCCTACCTAAGACCTAAGCACCCTAGGGTTGACCTCAAGCACATATCTCCAACAAGATATATAAAGGGGAAAAATTGAAAGGTGAGCTCAATCCACTTGTGCCCTAGGGGTGAGCCTTGCCATGTTGGGTGATTCCAAACACGAGTTAAAGATTTTGGGTTTCCCATTGCTACTAGGTTGTGGTGTTCTTAGGATTACCTCCACTATGAACCACTTATTTTTAGAAGCCTAAGACCTTTTGGCCATTTTCTATTTGTGGTGCATCGTGATAGCATCATCATAACGTGGTTCAGTTCCTTTCTTGGATTTCATCCTTTCAAGGAAAGGGTTGTTCAAGTGTTACATGACCTTAGTGTACCCTAGTTATCCACTCTGTTTCTTGTATTAAAACTAGTATCACACTAGTGTGGTAAGCCAATGATAGTAGATAACTTCTTACTACTAGCTAGGTTGTTCTTGCTTAAAGTGTTTTTGGAATCAAGGCCTAGTACATTTTATGGAAGAAATCTTGTGAATACTTCATTATCCAAGATTTAAAGAGCCAAATCAACCAAATCTATATTCTAAGTGTTTGTTGTGTTTTATGACCACATTTACAAATTTTCCAAAATGAAAAATCACTTAGAAAACATTGATTTTAGGTCAAAAACTAGAACATCACATTTGTTAGACACTGAATTGCAACTATCAAACATAAAACCTCATTTTTCAGAAAGCCCTAGAAAATTTAGAATCCTACATCTATCTGTGCACCACAAGTGTTCATTTTTGCACCGTATTTTCCTAATTCTGAACCGCATATATGCCTTTCAACATTGCATCTATTTGGTTGTCCACCACATCTTTCAGAGGTTAAAATTTTGGGGAAATTCATGTACATCTAGCTTTTAGTCCCATATCAAATAGTGACCATACATTCAGACTTGAGACTTATTAATTTACCTTTTACATTCAACACATTTACCATTTCCTTAGTTTAGCTTGCATCTCCTAGTTTTGCATTTTTCATCCTAGATCATTCATAGTCATATTGAAATTAGGAATCTTATCAGACCATTTATTAAACCATAATCACATATTTTGAGGTCTTGACCTTGTCATCTTTCATCTATCTTATCCTCAAGTTGATCCTTAAACTCATGTGTCTAGTTTAGGTTCAGTTTTATCCAATCATCACCATAATCTTGGTTCTTGTCCTTTTAGAGGTCTTGAAATTCATATTTTTTACCTTGGTCCATCATAGTTTTCTCAGCATCCTCTTTTTAAGGTCCAAAGTCATATATCCAAAATCCCAAAGCATAGTCATATTTGTGTTGCCATCTTGCATCTTTACATCCAAAAATACCAAAACCATAGCATAGTTTCATTGTCATTTTGCATATCAATCCTTAGTTTCCATCCATCCCAAAGACCTCAAAATCCAGAAAAATATAAAACCACCAAAAAACCAAAAAATTACAAGTCTTATTGGTCCTCACTAGGTCACAAAGGAAATTGAAAGACATGGATCGCTAAAATGACCCCAACTTTAATCCTACTGTTACCATGAATTTTTTGTCGCCCTCAAACAAACCACCAAAGTCACAAACTCAAATGGAATCACCTTTTAAAATCTCACTTCTCATGATGTGGAACAAGGTCTCACCCAAGAATAAATTGGCAATGCTTCCCAAGGCCCTAGGATATTGTGTATCATAGAAGAGCTTGTCGTAGTGGATCCTAATAGATACTTTTTGGCACTTGATAAAAATTGGGCCAAACTTCTTGTTGGTTTTGATATTTCCACAATAATAGGGTCCCCATAATATGAAACAACACAAACTCAAGCTCATTTCCATAATACACTTCCACCAAACCATCCTTCACAAAAAATACATACTACTATGTCACTTGGGGGAACTACACATAACACAACAATAATTAACATCCCCATACTCCAACATTTGGTAAAAAGAGTACAAATCCAACACCCCATGCACCAAGTACCTCATCCAAAAATCCATTTTCCATGGCATCTCACACCATGGGTACATCATTCCCTAATCCATTTACTACCTCATCATCATCTCAAACTAGCACACCATCAACCAATACCATGTTTGTGGGTCAAAACATCACACATCCAAACCCACCAAATAAGACACAAAGGATTCATCTTGTCACATCAAAAACACAACCCCAAATGACCAATACTACACTAAAAACCAGCATGTATTTTGGGTCAAACATAAACATCAATCCCAACCCCAACTTCATACCACAATACCAACAAATTAATCTAACTCCATCTCAATATCAAACCACTCCAAATACCATGTTCACATCCCACTTGCAGCAAATCAACCCAATTCCACCTCAATAAAACACTAATCCAAATTCCACATTCACATCAAACTTCCAAAACCAAAATCCATCCTCATCATACACTGAACTCACCACATTCAATACAAACATAAATCCCTCCATCTTCAATATGGGACATTAATTTCAATAATTCTCGATGTTGGTCATTGGTTTCAACTATATGGATATTGTGTGTTGAAGTTGTTGGAAGGATGTTTGTGTTGTCTTAGTTGGTGATATTTTTGTCAAGAGCTTGTTGTGATTTGATAAGAAGGTGCTATGGTGTTGTTATCAATGTTTTCATTGATGTCTTAATGAATAAGACTTTTAGTTGTAGTAAATTCACTTGGTTTCAAATTTCTTTTGAGAAAATTTGAGCAAAAGATATTTTAGTGTGACAAAGTTGTGTTTCATGTTCTATTCCACATTTCTTCATGGTTGAAGATATTCCCATACAATTTGGATGTGATGATCAAAGGTGTTATATCTAGAGTTTCAAGTTCTAGATCATATTATAGTGAAATTTTTGTTTGACAAGATGTGTGTTTGGTGAAATAGGGTGTGTGAGAAAGGATATTGCTCCAAATTTCTCCGTTTTGAGGTTTCTTGTCTTGTGGATTTGGGGAAATTCTTATAAAGTTTGTATCTAATTTCCCTTGAGATTTTAGGTGTTGAGGAGTTTTAGGAAGTTGGTTAGTGAGTTGAATGTTTGTGCTAGTGTGTCTGGTTGTATAAAATGACAGTGCTCTTTGTTTCAAGTGGTTGTGGCAGAGTTGCAAAATAAATTGATGATGATATTCTAAGATGTATGGATATTGTGGAGTGTTTTTATGTGGTTTGTGAAGTTGTGTTTAGACTAGGTTAAGCATGAAATTATTTGTTAAGGGTGTTAATACAAGTTTGGATGACATGGCGTGTTAGCGCTAATTGTAGAAGTGGTATGTTATTTGTGGAAGCTTTACAAAGTATGTAGATTTGGGTCCTAGTTAACCCATGGTGTGGTTTTCCTTCACTTATTTTCACTACAGAAGTGTTTGGTGCCAACCTATTTTGTAATTGCACATTTGAGGTGCATAGTCAATCTTGGAGAATATTTTTAAGGTTTTGGATGGTATATAAGCAAGGTAAATCATTGGAGATGAGTTTTGATCTATAGAAGGTGTGAAAAAGATGTGAATTTGATTAAGTATGGTGATCTAAGTGCGATCTTAATTCCTATGACTCTGAAGTAGTGAGTAGAAGGGTCTATATTTGTAAGTGTACCTGAAGTTACTAAAGGTAATGAGATGGAGGATGAAAATGGTTCAAAGTTGTTGTGGATCTTCCAATTGATGTGGGATGGATTTCTTTTTGTAACAATTCCTTTCTTTCTTCCTTCTAATCTGGCAGTGAGTCATTGGTAGTGAGCCCTTCTTTCTTTTGGGTAGTGAGCCCTTTGATAGTGAGCCTATTATATTTGGTGTTGCAATTCATTTATATAGTGAGCTAATCCTCACCATGGTTTTTCCCTTCTTGGGTTTTCCACATAAATTTGGTGCTCTACTATGCATGGTGTTTTGATGTTTTGTTGTTTCACTTGTTTAATTTCATGCTAAATCTAAATAAGGGTTTAAGGGCTAATAAAGATCTAAATTTTAATGAAGTTTTTTATGTTTTAATATACAGTTGATTCACCTCCCCCCCTCTTAGTTGTCTTGTGCATCTAACATCTACACCATTGCAAATATAATTATTTTTTTCCCAAATAAAAAAATGCTAAAAAATAGAGGTCCTAAGCTCGAGTTATGTACGTTTGAAAATTTACCTCAAAACCCAAATTGAAAATGGAGAGAGGGGTAAAATTATAAAAGCCTTGCTAATTTCAGTAGAAAATATTCTATAAATATTCTACAACTATGAGCTTAAAATTGACTTCTTTGTGGTCGTCACATGTCCAATTTGAGGGTCATCAATATATTCTTTGTGAGGGTTGGAATATGCATTTACTCGTGAATATGGGCTTAAGAGCTCAAAATATTTGTATGGCAGTGAATCTTGGCACAATATACTATTTTATTACCAGTTTATTCTTTGATTGAACTATCCTTTGGGGGCCACAATGTAGGGTGTGGCCCACCATGGTGGTGCCATGTGGTACCTATGAAAAAGCGCATATCGTAACTATTGTCACTTGTACAAGAGTACTAGATATGTTGGCGTACCTAGTTCTCATAGTGTAATTTTTTTGATTTTTTGATTTGTTTTTTGAAAATACAGTATTTCAAAATAAGTTTTATTTAAATAAATTATTTTTTTGAATCATACCATATGCATGCATTGCAACCGTACGATCATACAAATGATCGAATTGGGAATATTTTTTTCTTTGATGGCCCTTGGCAAAGTAGTCAAATTTTGATAGATTGATAATCAATCTTGGGGTTTTTGGGCCTTCTAGACACTATGGAAGGGTTTTATTTGACCCAAAATGCTCCAAAATTGCATCTACCTCTCAGATGTGGCAGCCACTTTTCAGCTTCAAACCCTCATAGATTTGGCTTCATATATCCAATTTGGATTAAACAAAAGGTAAAATTGGCTTTCTTGGACACCCTAAACTCAATGGTAAGCTTAAAATTTATAGAAAAATCTCCAAAACAGACCTAAAATACAAAGACACGATGAGGAACCCCTTAGAATAAGGTATTTCTATCAATTTTTTCTAATTCTCTAGATCATCATATGATGCAAGAGAATAGCATACTAAAATTTTCAATATCTATCAAGATCTCCCCAAAAAGACTAACCAAAGGAACCCAACTTTCTATGATACCATGTAAGAGTTGTCTATGGAGATAGCTAGCCAAGATCTAAAGGCCAAATGGAAAGCACAAATAGAGAAGATCAATATGAAAAGAATAAATTGTATTCCTATTTATAATCAAAATATAATTCATGTACAATGTATGAGAGACCCTTGGTTATATATCCAAGGTGGGACATAGGATTAGACAAGATCGTGACAAGTTTCTTAATCCTATTTCATCTGACAATTAACTCATCAAATATTAAATGACCTAGGAAACATGAATTCAATGGCATGATAAGATCACATGACACCTAAGACTTCTAGAAAGATTCCTAGGACCAAAGTAAACTTAACATGTGAATATGACTTGATAGGTGAACTAGTTTTGTAAGCAACCTTATTCACACCAACACCTCCTAATCCAAATAATCTATGTTTCAACAATCATCATGAGGAAGTAATTCTAGCATAAGATGATATTTCATCCTTTAACCAAGGCCAACATCAATATTTTCTTGAACAATTAGATTTAAATCCTATCTCCTTGCACAAATCCTCCATCAAACAAACCTTCAAAGCTATAATTCCATCAAATCAACCAATCCAATCAACCCAACCTAGTTATAAAGGATGTTATTTGTAGACTACTAGAAAAGAATAAAAAATATGAATCTAAGGATTTGTGTTAAACCCCTCACAAGGATGAGAATATTCAGATCTTCGAAACCTTCCAACATCACAATTCTTGCAAATCAACCCATCAATAAATATAAACAAACTCCATCCATATCTTTCATCTTATTCATAAAGTTCAAGATCCATAAACATTATAAGATCCAAAAGTAATCCAATTATCAATATTTGAAGTTGAAGAGCTACATCCAAGATATCATTTATCAAGTCAATATCAATATTAAATGAAATACATCCATATCATAAAATGAGCATCAAGATCCTAATCCAATTCATGTTCAAACTTATCCAGAAATAACTCAAAGTTAAAATACTTAAATTTATCCCATTAATCTAATATAAGAAAAAAATTCTCTCATTCCCCCATCAAACCCATCCAAAATCTAAACATAAATGTATTATACCCAACCACCTTTGTCTGGTCTAGTTTCCTAGAAAATAAAAATTTAAAAATTCTAATATTACCCAACTAAAGTTAATAATTTATTTGTGTCTTACTTCCAAAGTAACAAGCATCACATTACAAATAAAATTTAATAAATCATGAAATATCAAGGAAAATAATTTGACCTTCATGGATAAGGAATCCTTAAACCCATCCACATTTATAAAAACCAAGGATTCCAAGGCGTTGGATATAAATATCTTGATAAGCAAAAAAAGGGTGTTACTCAAACAAGTGCTAGGGTTACTTATCCAACATAAAAATGGATCCCCCTCATCAAGTTTACACCAAGTAAATTTCTACCACTAATCCTTTCATCGATCCCATCAACAATCCTCTCATCGACCTCATCAACCCCATAACCAACCCTTTCATTGACCCCAACACTAAAATTAATCGTGTATACCCTTCATCCATCACCCTAGATCAATGAAATTGCACACCATTAAACATATTTCAAATGATGAGTTTATAGCCACCTTTAAGGGGCTTCAATTTTATATCTCTCGTAAGGATTATAAAATTTTCTTTGAAATAAGCTTGGATGCATTAGCATATTCTATGAAGCCCCTCCAAATGCCTAAAATTCCTACACTCAAATGGTATCAAGCCCAATAATTTTAAATGTGAAAACCCCAAAATTATACATGGATAAAAAAAACACATACACCTAACCCTTCCATTCCAAATATGAAAACCCCAAATCCTAATAACTAAAAATCCTAAAATATTAAGTTCATATATGGGTTCCAAAATTTAATTTGAAAAATCTACCAACCCCAAACCAAAAAATCATGAACTTAAAGACAACAATCACTAGTCCACAATCCCAAGAATCCATAAATTGTAAATCCAATTGAACTCCAAAATTTTACAATCTTTAATTCAAGTGATCTAAATATTTAATAAAAGTTCCAACAAGCTAGAACATAAAACTCATTTAGGTCCAAAAATTTGGAAATGTTGGTACTCACTCCAAGATTAAAAAAAAATCCACCATCTGGTATTATAAAAATATGTGAGCCCCTAAGCCAATAATCCCCAACACACAACAATCTAAAATCCATCATCATATCAAACAAAAGAACCCATTTCCAAAAATAGCATGTTGTGTGAACTTTTTATCTCCACTTCCCATTGGTCGCATTAAATTAATGTATTCCTTCATATTTAAATCCTTCAATACTCCCCTTTTACCCAACCCCATCCATAATCCTAGATATACCTCCATTACTACATCCCTTTATCTAAATTTTTATATAAACATTTTTTCTTCATCCTCCCTACCTCACTTCATTTTCCTTAGTAGAACCTTGGGACAAGCCAACCTAATAATAATTTAAGCTCAAAATAACATCCACCAATTGCAACATGAGAAACATGATCCACATAAAGTAATTATGTAAAATGGGACAGTATCATCAAAGTAGAAAATTGAATTTGTTGAATACACAAGACAACTGAGAGGGGGGGTGAATTGGTTATACCTTAAAACTTCAAAACCCTCACAGACATTTAGTTCCACATTAATCCAATTAACCCTTAATTTGTTAGAATGATTTATTATGAAAGTAGATAATAAAAATAAAACCAAATAAAAATCATACACAAAGAAACACCAGATTCACATGGAAAACCTAATATGGGAAAAACCATGGTGAGGATTAGCTCACAATATAAAGTAATATCAACACCGAATATAATAGGGCTCACTGTTGGAGGGCTCGCTGCCCAAAAGAAAGAAAGGCTCACTCTATAAAAGAATATAGAGAAGAGTGTTACAATGAGAAATCCATCTTAATGCAATGAAAAAATCCACCACAACATCACCAACACCTTCCTAGTCTTTCTAAATAATTTTAGACACATTTTTCTCACTGCATTAAGTAATCTAACACATGAAAGCTCATACTGCACTTCACAAACTCACACCCTAAAACTTTTTAATTCACATCACTCACATCATACTCATCCATATTATCATCCATCAACAACTCAACACTTATTTATACCATCTTCAACCTTGAAAACATTCTCCAAGATTGGCTATGCACCTTAACTATGTAAATTCAAATTAGGTTTACACAAAATATTCCTGTAGTGGAAAGGAATGAAGGTGAAGTACAAAACACCTTAGCTAGGACCTAAATCCACTCATACATGCCATTCCATGCTTCCAAAAACATTAAAGCAGCTTCATAATTAGTGTAAACAACCAAGGTCAGTCAAACCTATGTTAACACCATTAAAACTTAAGTACACACTTCCTCAAATCCAAAGATGACTCACGAACACCACATAACACTTGAACACAATCTAGAATATTCCACAAACACCCTAAAATGCAACAAATTCCTTTGCAACAACTTTCACTTGAAGAATGCACACACCTAGTACACTCAAACAACTTTGTCATTCATTTCAACTTAAGAAACTGAATTTCAAAGCACCAAACTATGAAAAAATCCATTTGAAGAAAAATACACACACTATCAACACCCTTCCATATATGCAAGACCTGAAACCACTTGATGGAGAAATGAGGAGAAATAAAATTTCTCCCAAACACCTCTATAATACATAGTTAACACATTGGTGAACACACCTTCCTCTATACAATGTTCCAACACACCAAATTATGGATACAACACATCTAAGAACTTTTTATCAACATATTTGAACCACACAAGAAGATCTTCAACCCAAAATAAATGTAGAGCCAAACCAAAACACTACTTTGCAACACAGAACACCACTACAACACATTGTTTCCTCTTTTTATTCAATTTTCTCAAAATCACTTAGAAACCAAGCACCATAAACATATATCAATATCTTTAGTACTTCCTCATCACCATCAAGCTAGCTATAACATAAAAACTCAATGATACATTCATAGCCATAAGCTTATCAAAGCAACACTAGAGGTTGACACCAATAACTTACTAATGAAAACATAATGTAACTAATCAAAGCAACATCAGAGACAACATCAACTCAAAACCAACTACACATCCTTACAAAAAACTCCTCATAAATTTGAAATTAATTACAACACCAAAGCTTGTTGGCATCAATGACAACACCAACTACACATACTTGCAACATAATCAATATATCAAAAAAAATTAAATGTAAAAATCAAAAAATTAAAAGGTAAAGAGAAAAGTGGCCAATTGTCAAAGTCATTCTTAGACCGCCTTGGGAAAGTACTATGATGAAAACCCATATACAAGAATCATTCATAACTTTTTCCCACATGTACCCTACACTTTGGGGAAAACTTCTTCTATCCATTCATCTTGTTTTTCCTTTTCATTTTATATATAACAACATATGTCATACCATGTTGCATCATCATATTCTTTGCATTCACATTCTTATGCTATCATACCTATCCCTATTCATATTTTTGACTTTAACAAGGAAGTAGAAAATATTTGGATTAACAATCACTTAATATGTCTAAGAATAAGCATACATAAGAAACATGTAACTAAATGGGACATATCATTCCTATGTGACATAGTCCTTAAAAAATAAATCCTATATCCCTACCCCATTTTCATCTAGCATCCCATCCTTTTTTCCACTCAACACCTTCACCCTTGGTGCTAGAATGAGTTTAATATTTATTAATTCAAACATTGGCAAATCTTAAGGATGACATGTAATACATACAATTTAGACATAAGATCCACAATATTATGAACTTGATACTTAGTTCTTATTGATTGTGATCCCCTACGATTTATCCAAATACAATCCATGGGACTCCTTTGTTAGCCAAAGCTCCATTCCATACAAATAAATTGGTATCATCATAGAATAATATTTCCAAATTTAACCAAGTAACCTATCACATATCCAAAATAATCCATAAGTTTTATCCTTAATATTAGTGAAATCCAAACCTTGTTTAAATAAACCAATCATCATCATTTTTATATAAAATTCCCAATCCTAGTGTTGTCCTCAAAATATATCATTTCTACATCAAAAACACTATCACCGTCATCAAATAGCTTAATCATTAGGTTTCAACTTGATTAGGGGAAAATATTGTTTGTATTTTATTTTTATCATTTATGCATGGTTGTTTTCTTGCTTGTATGTGTTTCTTTTATTATATGTATTTTTACATCCATCCTTGGGGTACATCATGACCAACATATCATGGTATTCCATATCATAGTATTTAGGTCATATTCCTACTTGGGTATCCATCATGCACTTGACATATTGTCACATTGGTGCTTATATCTTGGTGCCTAGTTTTTTCGTGCTACAACAAGCATTGGTTTCTCATTAGAATTTTAACATATACCCACATCGATTCTTTAAAAAATTAACTATCCCCATCACCACTTCTATCATCCTACTTATACTCGTCCTCATCCCTTATATATTCATTAACAACATATTTTCCTTTCCTTGTATCCCAATATTCATACATTTAATCATCTATGGGTCTTCCTCCTGTCTCTTTAAACCCCATCCATATTTCATCCCTATAGACTCGGTTCTCCTTTTGAGAGACAGCCTAAGTCTCATCTTCCTACCTAATCTCTCAAAGGGGAATCTATAACCGCTTTCCTAACTTCATTTCCTCTACATGACTAGGGCATCATAGTGCAAATTTTATCCCACCAAATTTCTATTCTTATCATCTTTGAAATGGAACTACTTCTACCAGTCACAATGCTATCTCAAAGAGAGGGAAAATGTAGAAATAAAAGTATCCCAACATAATAAAATACAAAAATTTCATCATCTTGCAGAAGATATTTTTTTCTCTTTCACTAAACTTATAAAAAAAATCCAATTCCAACATTATTAATTTGGGGTTCCTCTTAGTCTTTGTTGAAGTTTACATTATTGATAATTGGCGAAGAAAATTTGATATGAGAAAATTTGACATGTCTAAGAAACCGATACGTGCTAATAAGTTTTGAAAACCTCCACCTTTGAGTTGAGTCAATTTGAACTTTAGTGGTGCTTCTAAAGGATGTCTTGGTTTTCCCAATAGTGGAGGAGTATTGAGATCTCATGTGAGGGGAAGGTTATTGCTACATATGTAGGTAAGTTAGGGGTTAAATCTAATATAAAAAATAATCCCTTGCATATTTTTGGGGGATTAATTTGGCTCTTGATCTTGGTATCTAATGCTTTCATATTTAAGGATATTCCAAACTAATTATTTATGCCTTAGTTGGGCATTCCACCCCTAGTTGTCACTTTGTTGGTATCATATTAGATAGAAAAGGTCCCATCAATATCCTCAAAACTTTGATATTTTTCACATCTAATATAAAGGAAACATGGTTGTAGACAACCTTGCCAATTTGGGTTTACAATTGGAGTCTTTACATTATTGGAGAGTTGAAAATAATATTCCCCTCTCTTAAATATGATCTTTCCATTATATCAAATTTTAAGAGTAGGTAAGAATTTATGCTAGTTGAGAAAGAATTATTATCTTGAAGATCTTATAATTTCTTCAAACCACAAATATCACAAGAGTTGAATTGAATTATAATATGGACACTAACCATACCTTTTTCAAGATAGCTAATATAGTGTGGCAACATGTGATAGATTATCATGTGATGACCTCTTCATGGTGTTGATTTAACAAGACTTCCACTTTGTTGACATGGTAGATTCAACAGACAAAACTTTTCTTGTGAATAACTCCATAAACTTCCACACTTGTGTAGTTTTCAATAACCTTCATTACTATCACAACTCTATATTTGGTGGTTGTGTGATAACTGATCCTTATATATCCAAAATCTTTTTTTTATTGTGTGATTTTAAGAGAGTGGTATTGATTATTTATAGCTGATGGGATTGTGACCTAGGCAATAATATGTGTGGGAAGAGATTTTGAAGGAGCCACATTTATTTCAAAATGTGAAATTATATAAAAATACTTAGTAATTTTTGGAGCCCAACAATTAATGTTGTCTCCTTTCCTCTTTCCTACTTTTCAGTGCTAAAGTTGGAAACCATGGGAGGTGATAAATTTCAAACCATGTTTGTTTCTTGTTGAGAAACTTTAAAAAAAATACAGTTTGGTACATTTGTAGAGGAGGAATAGTGTTGTACATGAATCTACTTAATGGGTTTAACCAAAACCTTTCCATATAATTTGTTGAGCCATGTAAAATAAAGGAATGTGTAGGTGAGTGGCATAGATTTTGAGGTTAATGAAGAAGTCATAAGAGCGAGCACATGCCTAAAATGTCAGGGGTTAAAACTTTGAAAGAAAAGAAAGGTTCAAAACATGGAAAGTATGAAGGTATTTTTTCGTGAATGTAAGAAACCTATCAAACACTACAATGAGTTTAATAGGGAAGTGTTACCTCCTCCCTTGTATTAGGTGTTCTTTTTTTTGATTAAATATTTACTCTTGAAGGGAATTTTAAATGTTACTACACCTATTACTTATCTTCGATAAATTACTTGAGGCACAAAATTTTGTTATATTTTCCATTATTTCTTCTTAGCTCCATTGAGAATTATATCAAGGAGGAAAAAGCTAGGTTTGATAAAAACCCTAACCTATTACCTATTCTACTTTATCAAGGCCATATATTTCTCCTTTATCACTTTCATTTGGACCTCTATCCAACAAAACCTATCAAGGCCTACTTGGTTGATACCATACCTATTATCTCCCCCTAAGTAAAGGGAAAATACTTGTGGAAAATAATGACATTAATACTTATCCTTATATCCTAAGGATGTGTACTATGAATCATGCGGTTCAAAGGCTAAAAGTGGGCTTTTATTGAGGAAGTTGGGAAGTAAGGCATATGGTAAGTCCTCTGGGAAAAGGAAAACCAAGAGCATGAAGTGAAAGTCTAAAAAATCACCCTTTTCAAGAATATAAAGAGGAATTCAATCAAATTAGTGAAATAAAGGATATAGGTAGGAATATGTAGAAATAAATATCTAGGGTCAATAGATCTACCTAGCTAGCTAGGGCCCAACAAGGTGACTATAAATATATTGATATCTATAGAAATACTAGGGATAAGAAATGTGACAAGGAAATTCTAGAGATACTTTGGAGATAATATATTTCAAGGAGATAGATTTTGAGCACACCCCTCAATAAAATATGAGAGAAATAATCTATTTGAGGAGATTAAATTACTAGATTTTGATGATGAGTCTATTGACTCCTCAAAGGTTGATCTTAACAAGGATACTTTGTAGGCCAAATGTGACCTTTGCTCATGGAATGCTACCCAAATTGAGGTTGAGTTCTAAGATGCTAGAAATGTAGAAGAATATGAGTGACATGAAAGAGATCAACAAGAAAATTATGAAAACCTTGACCGATTTCCTTTCTATTTTGGAGGATATTGCATGGAAAAACTTGGAGCTAGACATTACCAATGTGGAGCACTACAAGCATATGATCAAAGCTATTTATGAGGAATATGGGAAACCCTCCTTATAATTATCTCTTAGGTTTGGTTTGTCTTTTTGGTCTTTTTTATTATTTTTGTTCAACTATCTCTATACTATTTAATTGTTGTCCATGGTTTGTGAGGGCCAATTTTTCTTTGTTTAAAAAAATATTCCTATAAGGGTCGGGAACCTATTTTTTCTTTTAATATACAAATATTTCATCATCATTAACGAAATAAACAATTGTATTATTTAATTAATCTAATCTACTAGTAGTTATTTATATAACTATGTTATTCAATTAATTTACTTAATCACCAACTAGTTAAATAACTATTATTTAATTAGTTTAACACAATGTCACATCTAATTGAATAATGCTTTATTTTATTATTGTAATTTCTATCTCACATGAATAATTAAATTAATAATATTTAATTATTTAATTTACCAATATTTCCTCCACTATTTCTATAAATAAATACTTTTCCCTTCTAATTTTACAATTGCAACAAAATACTATTTTTAGTAAATGTAACTTTAATCATTGATTTCAAATAAATCAAATCTAAACCTTTCATTATTCTTGACCCAATAAAATTATTCTCATTCATTCTCCACTATAGATCTTCTAACAAAAAATCAACTATTCATGTTCCCTCTAAAAGAAACTATATATAAAACTTCAATCATTCCAAAACAAAGAAATTATAAATATATGCTACTAAAATTTTGAATCATATTATTGTGAAACCACATCCACTTGAGCACATAAATCTTATCAATGGATTTCATTTAGGAACTTTGTTTATGGATATTTTTTTAATTTGAAACTCCATTTTCCACTCCATCTAAGGTTTGCGATAATTTATAATGGGAAGATTTTTGTTTTCAATTTTTAGACTTTAAATTATGGCATGTAGTTATATTTTAGAGTCTATAGTTTTTTTGACTTGTTGTTCTTAATTAATCATATAAATTCAAATGTAATGATGAAATCTCTTTTATATTAATGATCTAAGATTATTTTTTATCTTATTTTTAATCAAGTGTTAAATTTATGGTGAGACTATCTTTAAGGCATAAATTTTATTGTTTAGTCTATTTTTCTCCATTTCTATACATAATATTAGAGATATAAATGAAGAAATATCACTTAAACATTATTCATGTGTAGACATGTGAAAAAACTAGTAAAATTAATTTGTATTAAAAATAGAATCTCTTTTAGAATTTTATCTATTTTTATTAATATGCAATTTAATATTTCTTGCAAACATAACACCTTTCATTTGAAACCCAAACTTCTAAATACATTTTTTTTTTAATACTAACATAAAAATTTATGATAGTCTTTGCCTACACTTGAAACCACTGCCTCAAAAAGGTAAATTTGATAGTAGTTTGGAAATGTATTGCTAGTAAAGCCATAGATATTTATTACTCTTGATCAAATCCAATAAAGTAGTGTGTTTTTTAGGAAATTGAAATCTTGAATAAAAGAAAAAAGTAGGATTTTTCTATCCATTTCCAATCTACATGTTGAATTAATTTTGATTGGAAGTCAAAAAATATTATATTTAAAATTATAATATATAATTAAAGAAAATGAGGAATTTGTATTTCTTTAAAGATAAAACTTTCATCTATTCATTGTTAAAATAATCATTCAATGAATATCTAGAACATTGGTTTAATTATTTCCCTTACTATATTGGTCTATTCTTATTGAGCATGTGTTAATATCTCCTTAAGGATGTGCTCAGAATCAATTGATTGTTTATCCTTAATCAATTCTCCTTCTACCTTGTGATCACCTTCACTTTGTTGCATGTTAATAAATTCCTCATTTTGTTGCATGTGATTTGATTCCTTGTTGCTAGATATTACAGATGTTTCTGGTATCTTTACACTCTTTTTCATTTCTTTTGCTTTACCCCAAAGCACAAAATACAAACCTATAATAATCACCATCCCACCAATAACACTGCATGCAAGAAAAAGTTAATACAACTATAGATGTAGAAATAAAATAAATTATATACAAAAAAATATCATTTAAAAACTATAACAATTACCTTCCTAAATGAATGTTCTCATCAAGAAATATAGAGCCTATGAAGGCCACTATTATTAACACTAATGGGCTAAACATAGTGGTAAATACTGGTCCTTTTTTTCTTATGCACCACGCCATTAAACAAAGAGCTATTCCCGAAGCTACAACTCCCTGCACAATTTAGCACAATAATAAATGTATTGCAAAATATATAATATTAGACAAACAAATCAAGAAAAAATTTAAAAATTTAAAATAATATTTTAAATATTAATACTAAAATTTAATTTTGTGACAAAAGGGGAAAGTATTTCACCATAAAATAAAACAAGAAATAATGTACTTGATAACAATCACTTTATCATTTTTTCTTATAATTTTTTTGAGTATGTATTATAAATATTTTTTTTAAATCTTTTTTTCAGTATGTATTATAAATCCCCCTTTGAGTTTTATTGCAACAATATAGTATAAATGAGTCATTATGTAAGAAAACAAACTAAAAAATATTTGTAAGGTAAAAGAAAAAGTACAAAATAAAATAAGGTAATCACAAAAATAACATCGCCTTAAAACATATCTATGATACATTGTCAAAAAAATAGAAAGGAGGAAAATGCTTAGGTGACTATATCTGAGGATGTCTAAAGTAAAATAAAGCATATAAATAATAAATAAATTGAAAATACATACTGAATATATTGCAGTAAGAAGATTAATATCCCATCCTAGAATCCACACCCCATAATGACCTCGTTCAAAGATTAGTGTTAGAATAGCAGATTGTATGGTGACTAGAAAGCACATTATGGTGGTGCTAGAGTATTGAGCTGGATATTTCTTTGAAATGCTTGTCTGCATCAAACAATTGTAAACACCATTAAATAAAGAAATGTAACTCTTTGAATTATTGTAGAAAAATAGTTACCTGCAAAATAAACCATGTTGAAAATAAAATACAAGCGGTCACCACCAATAAGGAGCCTTTAGTCAAGTCTTCAGTTCTACTATTTCTTTCATCGTGTTCACTTAAATGAAAGGGTGATGTCCACAATTGTATTTTTATTCCTTTATAGAATGTCATACTCATGGCTCCACCCACACAAACTAAGGTTCCAAGTATCTTTGCTTGACCAACTCGACTCCTAATGTCTACTCTTTCCATGCTACAATAAAAATGAAAAAGTTAAAACCGTATATTATAAGTTAGATCACACTATTCTAAAAATGAAGCAATGGATATAAATAAAAATATTAAAATCCTTACCGAAAAATGATAGCCATAAGAAAGGTAATGATAGGTATTAGATTGAGAAGTGCAGTTGCAAATGTAGCTGTTGTGTACTTCAATCCCGCGTAGTAAAAATTTTGGTTCAATGTCATCCTACAAATAAAGAAATCATTTTGAAAACAAACAAACCAATAAATCAAACACTGAAAATAATTGAAAAAAGTTATGAATGACTACCCAAACAAACTGCTAATGAAAATTTCACAAAAGATCTTGAATGTTAGCTTTGGCCTTGTCTTCCTGCCACAAACCAAAAAAAACAATTGAATGTTTAGTATTTTCAAAATCAAATATTTTTGAAATAATTATATTTTGGACACATCAACAATAGAAAAAACATAAAGAATTGTACTCAATAAAATATTTTACACAAAATTAATTAATTATTCATAACATGTAGACAATAATGTAAATTAAACTTAAGAATAACAAAGAATCCAATCATAGACTATTGTTGACTCCACCTAAAGCCACTTATAATCTAATTCTCAATTAAATCCTATCTATGCAACTGTGTTAACAATTATTTAACAATCCAACTAGTCATATTTAAACTAATATAATTAATCAAAATATAACATAATAATTACTCAAAGAGTTTGTGTTCAAATGATAAGATCAAATAGGTTCTCAAGATAAAGATATAAATTTCAATTTCAATTCTTAAAATGATAATGGAATTTCAAGTGATGACTCTTGAACTTCGATTTTATCTATTAACTAAAATAATTCTTAAATAATTTCAAAAATTTAATAAATATTTTATTATTTAACTTTTAAATCACTAAAAAATAGTTCATCGCAATATTATTTTAAAATATCATAAAAAACATTAAACTGACACATTATACTTAATAATTACAACTCATGATCTTTTAAACTATCACATCAACCACTTTAAAACAAAAATATTAAATATTTTCATCATTGTTCAAATGCTCTTGAAATTATTTTCAAAAAAAAAAAAATTGATAATAAAGTTTCTTAATCTATGCGAGGAGAACTTTTATAAAAGTTTATTGTTGCAGCTTTTTCTGGATTAGAATGGGTGAGACTTTTTGCATCAATGTTTCGGATCACACTCCTTGATCCATCATCGGAATGAAAGCATAATGATCCAAACCGATCAGATAATGATGGATCACGGAGTGTTGATGCAAAAACTCTCACATATCCTAATCCAGAAACAGCTGCAACAATAAATGATATGAATTGTAAAAACTTGATATCATTAATTTTTAAAACGTATTTTTAACCTTTTCCGTACCTTTCCGAAATATAAGCTACAGGAGCTGTAACTATTGTAGCAACTAAATGCCTATAGAATACCAACACAAAGGGAGACATTCCCTGGTTCAGTGCAACTTTTGATAATATATTCAACCCTGCAAAGCCAATCTGAACAAATATCATGGCCAAGCTTGGCTTTGATTTTTCAAAGAAAGCTGATAAATCCCCACACCAACACTTTCCAAGTTCACCCATTCTCCTTGTCTAATCAGACCACAGACTTCTCAGTGTTATTCTTTCTCTCCTCTTAATGAACCACCTTTATTAGCTCTATGCTCCAAAACACTACTTCATAAGCAGAAGATATCTGTGTATCTTACTGGTTACAAAACTTGTTCACAAAGTTTATGAACTATCAAACGCTTAAAATATCTATCCGTTTCACATTTTTCTTTCCCATGTCAGTTCAATTTAAATGCCAGGAATGCTACATATTTACCACGCGTCCAACAGTTATCTTCAGTGCTCTGAAAGAAGAAGACTATGAATTTAGACTAAAATTGGGAAAACACTAAGATAAAACCTTAAGAATTGCGTAAGTGCGTAAGCGCATACGTCACTGAAGAAAGGCAATAGATTGTGTGCGTTACAAGTTACGTCTTTTCCTTTGTAAATCAATGTAAGTGCTTTTCGACCAAAATAAAGAAAAAAACGAAATTGTTTATATTTGCTTGAAACGAGGATGGTGGACGACCAGCGTTGTCAAGAGCTAACATTATGTAGTTCCTTCCGTACACGTTTCTCTTTCATAAATGAAATTGGGACTTAACAAACCTATAATTACATAGTTATGTCTTAAATAAAAGGCCAAAGAGTACTAGAGATGTTCGTTTACTATCCTTGATTATGTTCAAAGTTGTCGATTCACATTGATTAAGGTTTGACACATATGTCAGGTCAAAACTTTCAAATATAAAGATTGTATTGAAAACATTAAACATTTAAAATTTGGTATAGATTAGATCTATGTGTTTGGTTTAAGTTCATAGTTGTATAATTGATTTTGTTGTCTCAAAAATTATCATGTGACAAAAAACAAAAATAATGATACATTCATCTTACAATTCGTAGTTTTCTACAACATTAATGAATCACTTTGAGATAGCTAGTAGAGTCATATTCCATATTGAGCTAAGAAGTTTAAGTACTTGAGCATATTATTTAAGATTCTAAGCATTAATTTTAACATGTTTATCATTCTTAGGATATTTGATGTTAATGACAATTTATTTATTTATCCTAAGATATTTGTGTATAGAGCTAGTTTATTTCTTTAAGATATGAAACTTTTGCATATGACTTATATTCCTTGGCACAATAACATCATAAATTTATAAGAGACATTCTTCAATAACAACTAATTTTATGGGATAATTAATTTAAAGCAATTTATCATTTTACTTTGATACTAACACCTATTTTCAAACAATTTTTATAAGAACACATGGACATCGAGGAATTTATTTTATGACCAACAATATTACATGACATATTCTACCAACACTATTTTATATAGTTTTTATATTTATCATTATTATTTTTACTCACAATCTACATTAATGATATCTTGTTTTGATAGTTGCAAGCTCTTTAGCATGTATAAATGTTTACATTATATGATCTTATCATACTGTTCCATACCTATGCTATTTAATGTGTTCACATAAGTTTTTCTAACACTTACTATGTTGATATTTGACATGTGGTTTGTGCTTGCAATATATTATCTTCAATATTTAGTGCTCTTTATTGCTCCATGACCCTAATTGGGGATAATATTGGGGGTAATATGGCATCTTGTGCTTTCTTAATAATATCTCTTACTCCTATTTTATGGTGTTATATGTTATCATTATGGTTTACATGATTTATCTCATATTATCTATAGGAGAAAGAGGTTGTACAACACCTTTCTCTTTTGCAACCAATTCATTACCTTTATTACCGAACTTACCAAGTGCAGATGTGCCTCAAATCTGATCTTACCCAACCACACCTAATTTTATACTATCCTAAGCCATTAATTAAATAAATATTTATTTAGTTAATTCTATCTTTTCCTTTATTTTATCCTAACCTTTATTTAAATAAATATTTATTATTTATTTAATTTCACATTCACCTTTAACCGTGTTCATTGAATCCTAACCCTTAAACTTGTTCACACAGATCAAAACCTAAAATTACCATTATGTGACAAATGTCCCTTTTACATGTCTAACTAAGACCTTACCTAGATTAATTGAACCTAAGTCGAACTAACTTTCCATCTCATTCATTCATTTCATATGTCACTTCTTATCCTAATCATTCACATAAAGATGTTGCCCTAATACATTCATCTTATCCCTCATGAGACACTTATCACATGACTATACATCTTTCAGCCAGACCCTAATTCTCATTCAATATTAGTCATCCATCATCAATCTATCCTAGCCCTTGATTTTGCCTCTTGAGAATCATATAACTAGGGGTCCTCATCCTTCATCATCAGAAGCAAGTAGATATTAGTGTTAACCTTATGATGTTGCTTTACCATTTCATTGTTGTAATTATAGGTTGGAGGGTTATGTTCGCTTATTGAGCGATCCACATCTTATCATTATAAAGAGAAAATCAAATAGAACTAGGTTACATTCTATTTCAGCTCAATCTAGGAGGATGGAGATAGTTTGAGGTATATATTTGAATACTTGCATTAAATCTTATGTTGTTTTGTTTTACTCATTTTTCCACATCTTCATTTTACACACCATGTGGGACCCACATCCCTATTTTGACCTTTATTGGTGAGTTTTGTTGAATTCTTTTGTTGCAAGATCTATTTTAGGACTCAAACTATGGAAACAAACCTTTATTTCACAAAGTGGCTCATATGTAGCATCTTGAGTTGCCTATGTCTCACAGAGTTGTGCCTATGTCACCAAGACCCATTCTTCTACTCTATGCATTTTGTTTGAGCATTTAGGGTTTCTCTTATGGTTTTATTAATCTTTGGTGCCTTGTTTTGCAAGTCTTGACACAAAACATCATTTTTTGGGCTCCAAAACAAGGTAACTTCATTTAGTGTCATTTTTCTCAAATCTATGCCTATGTTTGATAGAAATGCACCTCTATAGCATCCTAAGGCACCTTTGTTTGATCTTGAGGTGTCTTTATCTCACATAAAGGTGCATGTGTTTGAAACTACAACTCAAGACCCTATTCTATAGAAAGGTGCCTCTATCTCACAAAAAGGTGCCTTTATTTCATTAAGTGGTGTTTTTGTCTCATAGAACCACACCTTTACATCATAAAGTGGTGCCTTTATTTCAATTTTTCATTTGTTAGGTTTTTGAGCTTGGATTTTGATTTAACTTGAATTTTAAAGTCAATTAACAAAGTGATGTAGTCTATATACGCTTGTCAGAGATCATATTCATCAAAATTACTAATGGTTTGGTTCAAGTTTTTTTTTCCAAGATTTGTTTTTCCACTAATATAGGCACTAAAGTTAGTTTAGTGGGTCCCAAACTTGGGACATCCTGAATTTTTCTTGAAATCACATATTTTTCAGAAAAAATAATGATTTAAGCCTTGAGGGGTTCCATCTAAAGGGTTTTAATTAAAGAGGGTTAAATAAGACCCCCGGGCGGGTGCATGGAAATGGGTAGCAATTTCGTGGACACCCTCAAAAAAAAAAGTTGAAAACCATAACGCGAGCGCGTTATAACGCACTCGTGTTATGTCTTCTGTTAAACCTAGGCAAGGTCTCGACAACTACAACTACAAAGACATAACGCGAACGCGCTCGCATTATCAACTGTTAAAAGCAAAAAAACAAATGCAAATCTCTCATTTGCATTTCGACTCATTTTTTTGTTGCACCCGTGGCTAAAAACCATAGAATATCGCGCTTGCATTCTAGGAGGAGAATTTCTTCACATCGATGGTGCCACGACGACAAGGAGCTGTAAGCGGTAAGGATTCTATGGTTTTTATTTTGAATTTGTTAGTTTTAGGTTGAATTTGATATCTATTTGTTTGAATTTTTAGGAGATGCAAATCAACCTGCAAACCCTCAAAATCCTCAAGATCAACATCAACCTCCTTCACCGATCACTCAAACCCCTCCTGGCACTCAACAAAATTTAATGAGTGAAATTGAGAACAACAAAAAAAAAATTGAGGATTTGATCAATAGGTTGAGTGATCCAAATGGTTCAACCACAGAAAGAATGACCCTAGAAAATTCATTGAAAGATATGTTAACAAACGTAGATTCAATTAGCAAACAAATAACTGGATGGGAAAAATGGAGGCAGGCTGCTAGGGACTATTATGCAAATAAACTATCATACAAGGATGTGAAAGATTTAAAAATTACAAAAGGTGATTTGTGCTCATTATTCACTGACCCACGCACAAATCAAAATCTTACCCTCAATGCGAAGAGGTTTCCTATCCATTGGTGCCACGACCAACAGATGAAAGAGCAATTTTATGATAGGTGGTACATGGTCTTCGATCACCCACTCTGCAACAATTGCGAGGTCCCACAATATTTCCTTAGGAAACTATACAATGAGTTCATATTGAACAAAATCCCAAATTATTTTGATATGAGGGATTTCCAAGGGAGAGGTGGGGGGTCAGCTCAGGATAGACCTGGTGCAAAGCCGGATCCTACGCGGCAAGGTAGACGAGCTCTCGCTAGGCCACCTCATGAGCACGTTGTTATGCCTTCTGTCGTGAAGGAAAGTGCTGACGTAGAGACATTGCAGGCAATTAGCACTTTGACCCAGAGTGTCATCCATCATACTAGCCCTATTCTATAGCGCCATCCAGGGAAGTTTTCTAGTGGTGGCCTTCGAACACATGTGTGTCAATCTTGCAGGGCTACTTGTTCACATGACCCCACCGACCCTTAGGAGACTGGTATGCAGGATCCGTCTACAGCTATGGAGATGGAGAGGGCAACTGACATTTTGCATGAGGCATATGACATTGATAATCAAGTAAAAGTTAGTGCATGTGTTCATTGAATTTAATTTATTAAATTTTGATTTTGAAATGCAAGATTAACTAAAAATGTTTTATGATTTTAATAAAATTGCAGGGTCACAGTGTTGAGACTGGATACACCGGGCCCCCACCAACCTATTTTTGTAGTACACATATCGCTAGGGTATGTAACTAGTAAACAATTATAAGTTTATTGCATATTAATGGCATTGTTTTATGAATGGTAATTTAATATGTAATTTTGGATGTTGAACAGACTAATATTGGAGGTTTTGATGGAACACTTCCCAGTGGCAGTGGATTTACTCAAACCTTCATGCGGGTAATAGAATAAAGAGTTTAACTAATGAATCAAGTACTTAATAGATTTGTGTAGTTTATACATGCACATCGTTGATTACGTTGAATAATTTGTTGTTTTATTTTCAGTTGTTGCGAGATGATACACCTTCGAATGTGACAAGGGTAATGGATATTGGTGTGATATCTGCTATACAATCCTCGATGGCTCTGACAGAAGAGGTATGAGGCAAATTAGTAAATTTTAATTTACATTTGTTGTTATAGATGTTAGTTAGTGAAAAATCAAACCATTATTTATTCACGTAGTTTTTGTCTATTTGTATGGTTTATACAGGGCTTGAGCACACCTAGGCATGGGCGTGAGGATATTTCCCTCGTGGAGAGAGATCGTGAGATGGCTATAAGTGATTATTTTATCAAATATATCATTTTTTATAATGTAATTTCTATATATTCATGTCTTTACTTCTTATTGTAAAAGTTAAAACTTCACCATGAACTAAACCCTAGGAGGAGTAGCAGGAGAACTCCACAAGTGCAGCAAAAATGAGTGACAGACCTATCGCCATCTGAGTGAAAAGGAAAGGGAAAGATTTTATTTCCTACACATGGAGAGCAGTGACTTTTGATTCCAGAGTCCTTTATTGTATGCCTGCATGGTAGTTTTGTACATATTTTTTATTGGACATATTTGACATTGTATGCCTAGATGGCATTCTCGTAAGCCTATATGGCTATTTTGTACATATATTTCATACTTATATCGACATATATTTATGTATGCCTACATGGCTATTTGGTTAATACAAATATCTTTTATCGATGCCTGTCCATATTTGCATTCTAAATTGATGGTTCAATAGATATGAGTTACGTATATTCAAGTGTATACTTTACAACTTACGTGTATACTTTGTGACTTACGTGCATTCGAGTGCATACTTTGTGGCTTACATGTTTTCATTCATATACCTTGTATTTGTGCATATACTTTGTTTTAATTTGTGTATACTATGTATTCGTGTGTATACTTTTTGAGGCTTACATTTTTTTGAGTACTTGTACTTCCCTTATTGACATGTACATGTTTGACTTATTCACATGTATAATTATTAATTGGTTAGCCCTAGCATTGATCTATGTCATCCTCAATGCATGATCCTTGAGATGGAGTAAGTACACCCTCAAGGTCAAAAGGAGTTTCACATGCATTCTTCGTAGGCTCATTTTGGTAGTGAAACCAAAAACCTCTTGCATCATTGAAACGAAATTTTTTTTCCTTTATAGCAGGTCTAAAGCCATTATCATTCTCCATCAGTTCTTCATGTATCCACTCCCCATTAATGGTTGTCTCATGACCTTCATGAAACCAAGCACTTATCTCATTTGTGATAGAAGAAATGTATGAAGATTTATCTTCCTCCTTATGAACCATTCATTATCATGAGAGATGGGTTCTTGTGAACCACTACTGATGAATCATGGGTCAATGAGTTTGACTTGTAAAACTACACGATTGAATCCTGATAGCAATATCACAATATTTATATATCTAAATGTGTTATTTCCTTCAGCTAAAATTTGTGCTTATACGTATGTGATTGATGTATGTTTGTGTATGGGATCATAGTAATTTCTATTTGATGATGCTATTGTGTATTTAAGGTTTATTTATTAAAGGGTGCATGAAACAATTTTTAAATCCTTACAAATCTTTGAATTTCTTAGGTTTTTCTATTTGTCGAGTTTGGGCTCCGAGCCCAAGTCCAAGTCAAAAAATGGCTTCTCAAGTCTAAGGCGAGTCCTAGTCTTGTAACACTAGTGTGAACACATCGAGGAATAATGTATATGCCAATGAAGAGAGAACCCATCCTTATTTCCAAACAAACCATGGTATAGATATGGTTGGTCGAGATAAAACATCACTCTCCTGGATAGTTTGAACCATAATCTTTCATGGCTACAAACACACCTTCATTATATGTGTTCTTGATCCTACTGAAGAAATGGTGGAACATGTTGTAGATCAAATATTGCAACCCTAAGTCCACAAGAAGGTTACTTGTCCTGATTTCCGCAAATGTCTTTAAGATGTTCATCCTTCTTGAGTAATGTGAACTATTGATGTTATCTAGATCTTTGAAACTATCTACAATAATGTGCAATACTGTAGAAGCTAGAGCTATATCTAATACTACAAATGATTGCTCAATGAAAGACTGATAGCAATATCACAATTTGACACATTGTAGAAAATACCTCCTACTTATCAATTGATATGCTAAAGGGGCTCTATAATGAATGTTTCATAAGGCACAACATTTGCTGAAGGTTTTGCAAATGGGGTTGTAAGCTAAGTGGGCTTAACATTGGGGAAAAAACTTTGTGGTTAAGCGCTCGAGCTGGAGTATAGTGGAATGGGTGACCTCCCAGGAAGGCCTTGTGCCTCACCTCTGTGAGCATCACTTAGATGCAATGAGTGCTAAGTGGGCCATTCAATATCATTTCAAATTTGTTGCTTTAAGCAACTTACAAATTTGCAACTTTAGACTCCTCCAACCTAAGGGATAGATCCGGTGGAACATACCTCGGAGTGATTCCACGTGTTTTGGTACAAAATGGGACCATGCCTAGCGTAAAAATACCTATTTGGACATGTTGGAATAGTCCGCTTGGTCACAGAAGTTACAAAACAAAAGTTGCACCACTCTGCAACTTTGCACTGCTTGCATTTGATGCTTTTTTCATCAAGTGAAAATCCGCCACCACTGGAAAACCACTCTGATATAGGAAAAACCAAGAGAGGTTTTTGTAGACAAGCTCAACGCGATCCTAGAGGACTAGATGAGAAGTTTCTAAGCATCACAAAATCTGAGTAATAGCATTCTGAAGTTTACAGCCATATTGCACTTTGGACCCTTAAGGAATCGATCTGGTGGAACATAGCTTAGAGCGATTCCACATGTTTCGATGTAAAAGAGGACCATTCCTAGTGTAAACATACCTATTCTAATGTTTTGGAACAATCCACTTAGCCACACGAATTGCAAAGCGAAAGTTGCACCACTTTGCAACTTTGCACAACTTGAATTTGACACCTTTTCTATCAAGTGAAAATCCGCCGCCACAAGAAAACCACTCCAAGATAGCAAAAACCGAGAGAGGTTTTTCTAGAGGGATCCAACACCTTTCTGTAGGATCAGATGATAAGTTTCTAAGTGTCATGATATCCAAGTAATAGCATGCTGAAGTTTGCAGCTATTTTGCACTTTGGACCCTTAAGGGATCGATCCGATGCAACATAGCTCAGAGCGATTTCACATGTTTCGGTGTGATAGAGGACCATTCCTAGTGTAAACATACCTATTCAGATGTGTTGGAATAGTTCGCTTGGTCACACGAGTTGCAGAGTGAAAGTTGCACCACTTTGCAACTTTGCACAGCTTGAATATGACACCTTTTCCATCATGTGAAAATCCGCCGCCATGAGAAAATCACTCCAAGATAGCCAAAACCGAGAGAGGTTTTTATAGAGGGTTCCAATTCCTTTCTGTAGGATTAGACAAGAAGTTTCTAAATGTCACAGTATCCAAGTAATAGCATGTTGAAGTTTGCAGCTATTTTGCACTTTGGACCCTTAAGGGATCGATCCGATGGAACATAAATCGGAGCGATTCCACGTGTTTCAGTGCGAAAAAATACCATGCCTAGATTAAACATACCTATTTGGACGTGTTGGAATAGTTTTCTTGGTCACACGAGTTGCAGAGCGAAAGTTGCACTACTTTGCAACTTTGCACAACTTGAATTTGACACCTTTTCCATCAAGTGAAAATCCGCTGCCACGAGAAAACCACTCCAAGATAGCCAAAACCGAGAGAGGTTTTTCTAGAGGGGCTCAATTCCTTTCTTTAGGATCAGACGAGAAGTTTCTAAGTGTCACGGTATCCGAGTAATAGCATGCTGAAGTTTGCAGCTATTTTGCACTTTGGACCCTAAGGGATTGTTCCGGTTGAATGTAGCTCGGAGCGATTCCACGTGTTTCAGTGCAAAAAAAGACCATTCCTAGCATAAAAATACCTATTCAGATGCGTTGGAGCAGTTAGTTTGGTCACACAAGTTGCAGAGCGAAAGTTGCACCACTTTGCAACTTTGCACTGCTTGAATTTGACACTTTTTCCATCAAGTGAAAATCCACCGCCACGAGAAAACCACTCCAAGATAGCCAAAACCAAGAGAGGTTTTTCTAGAGGGGCCCAACACCTTTCTATAGGATTAGACAAGAAGTTTCTAAGTGTCACGGTATTCGAGTACTAGCATGTTGAAGTTTGCAGCCATTTTGCACTTTGGACCCTTAAGGGATCGATCCGATGGAACATAGCTCAGAGCGATTCTACGTGTTTCAGTGTGAAAAAAGACCATGCCTTGCGTAAACATACCTATTCGGATGTGTTGGAATAGTCCGCTTGGTCACACGAGTTGTAGAGCGAAAGTTGCACCACTTTGCAACTTTGCACTGCTTGAATTTGACACTTTTTCCATCAAGTGAAAATCCGCCGCCACGAGAAAACCACTCCAAGATAGCCAAAACCGAGAGAGCTCTTTCTAGAGGGGCCCAACATCTTTCTATAGGATCAGATGAGAACTTTCTAAGTGTCACGGTATCTGAGTAATAGCATGCTAAAGTTTGCAGCCATTTTGCACTTTAGACCCTTAAGGGATAATTCCAGTTGAACGTAGCTCAGAGCGATTTCACGTGTTTCAGTGTGAAGAAATACCATGCCTAGCATAAACATACATATTCAGACGCATTGGAGCAGTTAGTTTGGTCACATGAGTTGCAGAGCGAAAGTTGCACCACTTTGCAACTTTGCACTACTTGAATTTGATACTTTTTCCATCAAGTGAAAATCCGCCGCCACGAGAAAATCACTCCAAGATAGCCAAAACCGAGAGAGGTTTTTCTAGAGGGGCCCAATGCTTTTCCATAGGATTGGACGAGAAGTTTCTAAGTGTCATGGTATCCGAGTACTAGCATGCTGAAGTTTGCAGCCATTTTGCACTTTGGAGCCTTAAGGGATTGATTCAGTTGAACATAGCTCAAAGCGATTCTACGTGTTTCAGTGCAAAAAAAGACCATGCCTAGCATAAAAATACCTATTCAGATGTGTTGGAGCAGTTAGTTTGGTCACACGAGTTGCAAAGCGAAATTTGCACCACTTTGCAACTTTGCACTGCTTGAATTTGACACTTTTTCCATCAAGTGAAAATCTACCGCCGCGAGAAAACCACTCTAAGATAGCCAAAAGCAAGAGAGGTTTTTCTAGAGGGGCCCAATGCCTTTTTGTAGGATTAGATGAGAATTTTCTAACTATCAGGGTATCCGAGTACTAGCATGTTGAAGTTTGCAGCCATTTTGCACTTTGGACCCTTAAGGGATCGATCCGGTGGAACATAGCTCGGAGTGATTCTACGTATTTTGGTGGGAAAGAGGACCATGCCTAGTGTAAACATACCTATTCCGACCTATTGGAACAGTTCGCTTGGTCACACGAGTTGCAGAAAAATATGTACAAATTGTTTACATGACCTCTATATGACCTTTTTCATATTGTTTACATTTCAAAATTCAAAGTTTGTAAATTTTCCTACTCAAGGCATTTACAGAACAAGGTGCTACTACACCAAACATGAACTCCAACCTTACAATATTTGAGTATATCTCATTATATAATTAAATCTTATTACAATGCCTTTGGCACTTCGTTCTCTCAGATCTTTTACAATGTCACTCATACATTCAAGATTCTCTTTAAATGTCTACATCATAGGTGCTCATTATGAGGTTAACTTGAAATGAGTAACTTGATATTGCCTCGCTAAGCTTCACATGCTCTCTTATAATGGCTTGAAATCAAAATTGAGATTTTTCAAAATCATCAAAATAAGTATGTTGCATTGCTTTTTTGGCTGAGATTCTCTTTGATGGCTCTTAAATCAGCATTTTCTGTAACGAAAGATCAATCAAGCCTTAGTAGTTTACTTACAAATACACAAAGTAAAAGAGAAAAAGAAAGAGCATCCAAAATGGAAATGAAATAAAAATAGATGGAAGGCACTTACAGATGTTGCATGCAGGCATCAAAATAAGGATGTTGCATTGCTTTTTTGGTTGACATTCTCTTGGATGGCTCATATATCTGCATTTTTTGCAAGGGGACACCAATCATTGTAAAAGAAGATGATAGCATTGGCATCAAACAAATTAATGTGCATACAAGTATAAATTAATAAGAACCAATGTGCATATACTTAAAAATTAATCCAACAAACCATTTGGGTCTACTCTACTCTTTATTGTGTCAAGTATTGCCTCATGGTTAGACTCACGGACCTTCCATAATGTCTTGTTCAAATGTCTAACCCCATATTTGGTCAAATGAACATTGGATGCCACGACAAGGTTTGAGTAATGAAGAATCTTACGATGCATGTCAAAGTCCTGAAATAGCCAATGTTTAACACTTGAATGTGGGTATCTTCTAAGCCACGTTCCAGTAACCACAACTGAGCCTATAGGGTTCGATATTTTCTCCATCTATAACTAGGGCCTCCAATTTCTTTTTGGTCTCAACACAATGACACAAGTAATAGTATGTTCCCTCTTCATTGTCTTCATCTGCAATAACTGCATAAACATGCCCTACATTGATATGTGCAAAAAATCTCTTGAAATTTGTCAACATTACGAATACAGTACAAAGTAAGATCTAACGATATGGAATTTCAAAAACTAAGAAAGTAGATATATCACCTCGTTGAACTAGATCTGATATGTGGTCAAAGCCAACCGATGATTCTATCTGTGTCATTTCCAATGCCGTCGGAGGGTGATATGTGTGAAGTGGGCTAAGATAACTTGTGAACCATTTGTCAACCCACTCCCCTGACTCACAATCATTCCAGTCTTGCATTGTACATGAAGAACAAAAGCATGCCATCTTTCATGTATCGATACTCCATGAACCTGTATTTGAGCTAAGGAAAGAGTTTACCTCACTCAATCCTATTAGTGTACAATAGTCTTCATATGGTGCAATGTTAGTATCATCCATCAACCAAAAAAATATATGAACTGAAGACGTACCTTCATTACCTAGACCCATCAAAGCATTACACCACTCGACGATTGATTTTACATCTGTCAACTTTGTACTATCTTTATACTTTAACTCTTCTCATGCCAATGCTCTTTTCATGCATGCTCCTACACCATCATGCTCCCCCTCTCCATGTCCAGCCTCACAAAAGTTCCACATATGTTGAACACCTATAATGACATGCATCCTGCACAACCAGTAGAACATGCGCGAGTTCTTGAGCTGTGCTGCATAGTTATCAGACCATATTATCAGGCCATATTATATGTTGATCATTTTCGAAAGTTTTGGAGTTAAGGGCCCAAAACTGGTTTTGCACAATAACTAGATTCCAAGGGTGAAATTTGGGAAATAATGTTGTTGTTTGTTGTCCATCTTGGAGGAGTGTTGGGATTGGTCCATTACGCCTTTTTAATCTTCTTAGATGGCTCTTGAAGGCAAGTTGACATCTTCAATGGTTTTGGGTCCTCTAACTCTACATCAAAAATGAGTATCACAGTTTGAAGTGTGTGCATGGTTTGGGAGATACATGTGACAGTTTGTAGATGCTTGGCTACTAGTAATGTGGACAGTGAACAAAGGAACTAAGTTTGTGTGTAAGGGCAGACTTCTGAAAGGTTTCATTTTTGTTGTACTAACTCAAACAAAGATTTATTAAGCAAATAATGGTTTGATTGTGCCTTAAGAATTATAGTTTGTGTTTGTAAACAATGGTGCCATTATGGAAGATTTAAGATAACTTGTGAATGACATAATCATTGGTTGATGTTTTGAGGAACCTAGTTGATTGTAATCAGTTATTTTCAAGATTTTCAAGGTGTTTTGAAGGTCCTTAAGGAATTGGGAACTCTTAATGCTAATTTGAGTATATGAATCAAATGTTTTGTGAAGGGAAATATAGTTTAATAAGTGTGTCAAGAAAGGTGTTGATTTCTTCCTTTGTACTACATTAGTTTGTGCAGAGGTATTGGAAGGTGTTTGGACCCTTCATAGGAATGGGAGAGGCTTGGAGTTGTCTTAAAGGATGAATTTTGGTGAATGGTTCTGAATTTATATAATTGGCAAGTGTAAAATGGTAATTGGCAAGTGTATCTAATTGTGTATATAATTTGGTAATTTAAAATGTGCATTGATAACCTAATGTTATAATGAAAAACAAAAATGAAAGAAAATTTGTAAAGACTTCACATACCTTAAAAACCAGACTTTCAAATGGAGGAGTTCAACCCAATTATGTAGCCTTAGCTTCTTCTTTCTTCAAACTCCACAACAATTTGACTTGTTCAAAAGCTTGTTCCCTTCCACACTTCAATTGTATATCAGTTTTCAATGGAATTCAAACTTCAATTGATATTATATGTCTTTCAACGTGGAAACTCTGCTATTTCATGCAAAGGTGGTAAGAAGATCATGGAAAAGGTGATGGAATGTGAAAAAGATGCACACTTCACAACATCATCAAAAAGCTATTTTTTGTCGGAGCATGCACAGAACTAGGGGAATATGCAGACTGTGGGCCTTCAAATCATGGGTATATAGAATTTTTTACCATTTTAGTAGAGTAAAAAACACACTCGCATTATAACGCGAGCACGTTATGTGAAATTTGGTTTTCTTAGTGTATTTTTGAGAGTATAGGAGTTTTTGAGAGAGTGGGAGGGAGAGATGGGGAGAGTGGGAGATAGAGAGGGAGGGAGAAGGGGAGAGTGGGAGAAAGAGAGAGTGGGAGGGAGAGAGGGAGAGAGTGGGAGATAGAGAGGGAGGGAGAGAGAGGAGAGGGAGATATAGAGGGAGGGAGAGAGGGGGATAGTGGGAGAGAGTGGGAGAAGGGGAGAAGCGGGGAGTGGTAGATAGAGAGGGAGGGAGAGATGGTGAGAATGGGAGAAGGGGAGAAGCGAAGAGTGGGAGATAGAGAGGGAAGGAGATATGGTGAGAGTGGGAGAAAGATAGAGTGGGAGAGAGTGGGGGAGAGTGGGAGAATGAGAGAGTGGAAGGGAGAGAGGGGGAGAGTGGGGAATAGAGAGGGAGGGAGAGAGGGTGAGAGTGGGAGA